>JAVGWX010000002.1:143242534-143722534 GCA_036924085.1 Ariolimax columbianus | reverse complement strand
AAGCTCGGGCAGAAGCAGAGAGACCATGGGTTGCCCATGCAATTTGGTTACTCTCTCGGTCTGCCTTGTTTGCTCCAAAAGAAAGGTGAAACCAATACATTTGCAACAAGGCAAGCTGCAGAAGCTGTCGGATCAGCAGAGCAATGCTCTGTTTGGTCGTCTGTCGGGGCTTCAATTCTAGACCAGCCGCCAACCCAGGCTAAGGACCTGGTCTGCGCTGCCACAACACTCAGCTGGGGTTGCCTTTCCATGCTCTAGGATACGGCATTGTATCCTCTTCCGTGTACTCCTTCGCACATCATCGGTTGTCAGGTTTGATAGACCAACTTTCAGGGTTATCAGGTAATAGGTTGCACAACCATATCTGACAAAACCCGACAAGATACGCCAGTATCGTATCTGCAAGGCTTCAGAAGGCCAATGTGTTCACAGACATCAACATGGCACTGTATCAAATCTGGAGTCTGCTGCCGTGGTACCACCTTGCAGACATTTTGTAGTCAGATCACATCATGGATGATGCTGCTTAATGAACCTTGTTTGATATCCATAAGTACGGCTATTTAATCCATAGTCTTTCGTAGAAGTCACGCAGTCTTGGAACTTCCAACCCACTTGTACAGTTGCTGAAATTACTGACATGCGTCACATGAATTTCGATAGTCTCGCTGTTTAAAAATAACGGATAACATTTCCTTTTTCTCTTTCGTTCTTGTCAATAGTGGGGTATACGTCGTTAAACGGCTATTTTAATGACGTGTTGCCTGTCAGTAACATGAAACCTCGTGCAGGACACTGATCAAGTGCTTAAATGCGATATTCCAAATGTACGTAACAATGGCACGCTGTTTTAAATTTGTATTGTAATTTTCAGGTTTTCATTTGAAGCTCATTTGTATGTATGTGTGTGTGTGTGTGTGTGTGCCTATCTGCGTGCCTATCGCGCGCGTGTGTGTGTGTGTGTGTGTGTGATCACATACAATATAAATGAGATAGAAAGAGAGTGAGATAGAGACAGAGATATAAAATGTAAGAAACAGAAAGAGAGGAAAATTAGATGATATATATAAATAAAAATATATTAATTTGCATATATATATATATTTATATTTTTTAATTTTTTTTAATTTTAATTTTTGTTTTTAAATTTAAAAAAAAAATATATTAGACATTTATTATAATAAAGAACGATGTGCAGTAATATTCTAATGATGCTAACAATTATTTTCCAGCGTGATGTTGAAGTGCTTGATTCAGACAGATTTTAAGTCTTTTTTCATTCGCTCAAGAAGACGAGACGTTTTCTGTCACCGGTAATAAGCCACTTGGATTCATAGACATTTGTAGGGAAACTGCCATGTTACATTTGTGGTTTGATATCAAGTCTCTAATCTTTAAAAGTAGGGACCAAAAAATTAAAATAAAGAGCTACTGATGGCGTGCGCATGTGTGCCTGTGTGTGTGCGCCTCACACAAATAATATATGACATGCCAAGAATGCCAGTACGATTTTTTGTGATAATGATGCCGTGTTAACAAAAAGTGAGAAGAGTATGTTTGGTTTGCTATTAGTTGAAAGAAAAATAAGGTTGTCAGTCTAGCTCTCACGGCCATCTCTATGAAACATACTTCTCTCAAATTACAATATCCGAGTAAAATGGATATTTTGAAGGTCATAAATGAATGTTCGCTTATCTTAAACCTAATCAACGGAAACTTGATTGAAAACAATAGTTTGTTGATGTTTTCCTTTAACTCTAAGGATATGACATCAAAACATTTTTTAAATGTGAATCTCCTTTTTTTAAAAATATTAATCTTCACTGGAAATTACTTTGCTTAATATTTATTTCAGATTTTAACAGCAAAGATCAAATCACATGTTGTTTCTGCCTTTGCATGAGTTGTTTTAGTTGTGTCTTTATTGCTCTACATTTATCATAATTGCATGTACATTTTTCAGACCAAACCTATCCAATGGTGATTTCCCGTACCATCCAAATTGCAGGGAAGGACATTCAATTGACAGCTAAAAAGTTTCAGGATTCTAATAATTTTTAACAGAATATTTCTGCCCCCAAAGGTAATTTCAGCGTAGATTTCAATAAATGTAACAAATTCAAATTCGGATATCGATGCGCGTCAAATGTTTAGTTTTTTGATTTAGAGGAAAATGGAAATGACAAATAAGATTAACTAGCCTTCAAAATGTACATTAGCAGCATGCATTCATCAATATTGAAATAGCAGTTAATCCGCTCTTAACCTTCTATTAGTCTAACGCAACGATTCAATAATTGTTAGACCAAACCGAACAGACTACCTTCATGCAGGTAAACTAGATCATGATGTAGTACTTAGGACAATAATGGGAAAAAGAGAACACTGAATCGATTCCATCATCGTAAATCTTGCTTATGATAAATTCCCTTATATATAAGTGTCGAGAAATCTTTGAAGATGATCCCTACGTCCAGTAGTTTTGGTTATAATGAGTCTTCTTGTAAGGTAGAAATAGCTCTTGTATTTTAATCTATTGATCTTCTGCGATTTAAAGATAAACGAACATTTTTCCATCACTATGAAAAACATGTTGACAAAAGCATTACAAAAAACATTATAAAAGTACATTTTGAAATAGTGTCACTTCTGTAACTGTCAACAGATATATGATGACACGTCTAAAGAAAACAGAGGTCTAGTAAATGCTGTGAAAATGATTCTTGACTCCATGATATCGAGTGATAGAAAGATTTCACTGACCTACAGCAATATCAATATGTATCTTGTTACTATAATACGGATGTTGAGTATCCTAGAATATACAGCTGACATCTTTGTAACTGTTTATTAAGCTTATCAGTTGATTGTGTATGACCGTGTTTTCATGATTAATCAGAACAAGTGACGACTGTCTAATCTTGACAGGTAGCTAGCTACATCTGTTGCTATGGTTATAACAATTGATGTGAAAGGGTAAAGGCATTGTTTTACATTAATGAGCACAATGTTGTACTGCTTGATGAAAACAACAGCTGACTAGGGAAATTATATGCATGCCTAGATGTGCATCTCTCCAGCTATGTCTATCGATGTGACATGTTTTGTGAGACAGTGCTCGGGCTTGTCTTTCAAGCTGAGTCTATTTCTGTATTTCCTGGAACTTTTCATTTTAATGCGTTGTGCGTATATACGAAACCTATACCCATTTGGCACGGTATTCGTATTTAAAGTGTTTTTATTCACAGATGGATCGGCCAATAAGAGAACGCAAAAATAGAAGGTAGTGAAAACTACATCTCACACTCCAACGGCGACATAGAAAACCACTCCATATCAGAAAGAGAGACATGTTCTAATTTCAGAGCTGAAGGAATAGCTGTACTTGCAGCAACTAAGCAGGTGAAGTGCAGAGAATAGGACCAGCCGATCTATATGATGTTTCTAGACCTCATCAAGGCATTTAATTTCGTTAACAATGGCGAAGAGGAGAGAAAATCATGTCCGCTGTCGATCTACCAACTCTAAAGACACACTGGATTCTGGGTACACCCTGTACACGAGCAATCTCAACCTATTGAGTATCATGCGGCCGTAACCTCTTTCTACAACGATCAGGAGCAAGATTGCTCTATAATTATTTGGTTTTTATAAATTGTCGCAATGATAGAACAAGATCGGGCTCATGCGATTCTTCATTCGATTAATGCAGATTTTTAGGACTGCGGCCGAGGAGGATGTGATGTAAAGGTAACTGAAAAAAACAACACGCATATATATATAAAACGTAAGTAACCCCTTTCCAGTCATGTCTGACTATAGGTTTAGTCGACCTTGAAGTAGCAACACTACTTTGATTTTCCTTTTCTTTTTCATTGTGCCCTTGTGCGTAGCGCAGTGGTTAGCGCGCTGGCTTCGCTGTCTGCCTGCTGGGTTCATTCCCCAGTTGAGGCGGTAAAGTTTTTTTCAGACCGCAATGGTTACCGGATTGACCCAGCCTTAAATGGGTACCGGTTCAGTCCGTGAAGTAAAAGCGGCGAGGGAGAGGAGATGGCTGCCGCCCTCAAATAGCCGAGCCTTTGAAATGTGATATCGCTAACACCTCACACCCCTACGGCAGTAATGCTAAGGGTTACTTTACTTTTACTTTTTTACTTAACTTGTCATTTCTCTGTGTTATTTGAGTTTACGTTTGCACAGTCTGAGGTGCTCTTCATGTTGCATATCTATCTGTATCGGTCTGCAACTGTGTCTTTCCAAGATGTTAGATCCATATGCAATGTCTTCATGTTCTGATAACATGCGTCTTTGAAAATCCTCTGTGGTCGGCCAGCAGTTCTTTTACCACACGCCAGTTTCCGGGTAGAGAATATCTTTGAGGATGCAACCATCATTGCATGCGACGAAAATGGCCAAGCCATCGCAGTCTTCGTTGGTGAATAGGGTGTACATACATGAAAGACCGGTGCGAAAATGGGCATCAGTATTTGTCACCCTGTCTCTTCCATGAGACGCCAAGTATGGAACTCATGCGTCGTAGGCGAACGGTGTTGAGTCTATGCTCTTGTTTGGCATAACTTTCCCGTGCTTTGCTGACATTCAAAAGCGTACTGACGAGGGTAAGTGAATTGGTCCACAATTGCTAGTTTGAAGTTATCAATAGTGTTGGTTTGGTATTATATGTGTCTTCTACCAACATATTTGTTTCATTCAGGCTTAAAGTGTGTTGGAAATCGTTACACGTCTGTGAAAAGCGATATTTCAATCTATGGGGTTTATGCTGACTGTGAATGGCATATGCAACGGCATAAGGATAAAACGGGTTCATGACAGTAACTCACCTGATCTTGGTCTTAGCTTTAGTCTCACAAGATTAAACAGAAGGGCATGTGTTCTAGAGGGAACGCAAATCCATTTGTTGCAATACCAAATGTGTGCGTCAGTAGCAGCACAGAGCAGATTCCGAATAGTGTAGGGGCCAGAACGCCACCTTGTTTAACACCACATTGAATACCGCATACAATGAATGCTCATTCAAAATCACTCTGTTTTACATTCTTTGTGATCTTAATGATCGGGTGGGATCGGACTGAATTCAAGGCCAGTTTGTTTAGTTAAACACATTATTGGGTACATGAATGATAATGGACAATGGTTAATGTAATTTAGCAAAAAAACAAACAAACAAACAAAACAAAAAACAAACGATCTCTGCACCACACACTCTTTCTTTAAAAAAGCTTTAATATATCATGGAACACTCAAGATCCGGTCATTGACACAAGCTGGACTTTATTATCACCAGGAAACATCTAAATCACACACAATTAACACGCAGCTACCCGAGTGCTCACTGATACTGACCACATGTTGGTCGTTGTCCGAGTCAAGCTGAGAACTAAGATAATCTTTGCAGCTAAGTACATACCCATTTTAAGGATACATTTAACAAACACCAAGAATCCAGAAAAGTGCTTCAAGTTCCAACAACATATGTTCTCACTGATACATCAGAGAGACTGTACAGCTAGTGAAAGGTGGGATGTAATCAAAGAAGCTACCCTCAAAGCAGCGGTAACAGATAATGGCAATAGAGCACACATTAAGCAAGCCTTGTTTGAGGCAATTGGTCCGATACTGCAGCCTTTGATTGACAGGAGAAGGGCAGCACTAATACGAAACAAGGACAAGACAACACAAAACTCTAATCTGTATTGAATCAAGAGAGAACAGACGTACAAATGACAACTAGACAGTGTGTAAATGAATACTGGATACATTTATGTGAAAATATCCAACATGCCTTCATGAATGAAAACGTCAGATCATCACTGATAAGATGAAGCAGTTAGACTGATGGGATGAGCAATAGGCTCGAGGATAGGATGGAATCCCATTAGAGGTCATTGGGAGTGGAAAAGACATAATTGCCCCACAAATACACCAGTTGATAAAAGTATGCTGGCATGAAGGACAGATCCGGCAGGATTTCAAATATTTGAGCATTGTAACCCCGTACAAGAACAAGGGGGACCGGAGTGAACTCCAACAACTACGGAGGAATTTCGCTTCTGTGTACCGTTAAGAAGATACATGCCAGAATTATTCTGCGCAGCTCCAGGTCCTAGGAGACCAGGGTTTCCTAGAGTCACAGTGCGGTTTTTGTTTAAATAGGTCTACCACAGAAATGATATTCTCGTTACGACAGTTACACAGCACGTTATGATCCAGTGTGCAAACAAGCCACCAGTAATCTCCATTGATGATGCAGATTTCGATAAAGTAGATCATTTTACTTACTTAAGAGCTTCAGTCAATAATAAACTACCACTGGACCAAGAGATCAATATCATGATAGGCAAGGCAGCAGCAGGAATGAGCATATTAACAACATGGGCTTGGGACAACACAAAGCATATTGTTACAACATAAAGAAGTGTTTATCAGGACTGTGTCCCCAGCACCCATCTTTATTGCGCGGGTGGACATTGTCTACCTACATGCACCAGGAGATGCGGATAAACAGCTATCATATGACGTGCCTGCGCATAATACTGTAGGTCGGTGGCAAGACAATATCCCATACGCAGAGGTGTCAAAGAGAACAGGGTTGTCACAATCTTGTCCGTGCTTAGTCTTCAACGGCTCTGATGGCTGGGACACATTCGGAGTATGGATGACGCCTGAATACCAAAACAATCTTCTCTATGGGGAATTACAGTTGCGGAAAAGGTATCGAGGCCGACCACTACTTCGGTACAAGGATGTATGCAAGCGAGATATGAATGGTGCAGGCATCGATTTGGAATCATGGGAACAGGATGCACGATCATGTTACATGGAGGGGCATGATTAAGCATGGATTACATTCGAAGAAGGTACTGATTGCTGACAGGATCATCTGGTAAATATTTCCCAAGACCTCTGAATAGTGAGGTTAGACACCCGTGTGCAGTGGCGCGCACGTTAACAATATCTTAGCAGTTGGAAATCGAAAAGATTTGGCTTAACGGGCGCTGCTCGGGCTACATTCGATGTTAAAAATATACTCAAATTTTTCCAGGGAGTCTCGCCTCACAGAGAATATGTCGCAGAAATGGAATTATGTGGCTATAACATCATGTTTTAGCGGGGTTAACGGAGCGGCATAGATGGCGCCTGATAGACTGGGGTATATTTTGCTCTAATTTACGCGTCCACTATCACCAATCCCAAAAATTGCCCATCGTATATTCCAGCGGCTAACAGAAACTGGGATTGTCCTGGCAAGACATTCCAGATATTCGCCTGCCGAAAAACAAATGTATATAAAACAAAGGAGGCCACACCTCCCCACGACATCTAACCACATTAGTGGACTAAAGATAAATACATATGTAGGTAAGTAGGTAGATATACATGGATATATAGATATATGGATATATATTAGATATATATGTATATATATATATATATAGATAAATATATAGATAGATAAATATATATATAGATAGATAGATAGATATATAGATAGATAGATATATAGATAGATAGATAGACATATATATATATATATATATATATATATATATATATATATATATATATATATATAGATAGTTAGATAGATAGATGGATAGATATAGATAGATAGATAGATAGATAGATAGATATATAGATAGATAGATATATAGATATATAGATAGATATATAGATAGATAGATATATAGATATATCGATAGATAGATAGATAGATAGACAGATAGATAGGTTAACGACTCGTCGTTTGAGAACACACGCCACACTATGCGACGCCACAAACGGTCCTGAATATCCTTCACACACTGTTGAAGACACTTCTCTGCTTGGATTAGTCTTCAGTCACATTAATTAGGGTCATGGACTGTAGCTACGTCCCTTTTCTAAGCTTAATTACTATCATCTGACAAGACAGACAGAGCCAATGTATGCACTCAATACTGAATAACTACTGTGATGTATTGCCGTCGGATCGGGCTGTTCCTTTCATATTGTCATGAAATAACACTATTAACTGCAGAAGTTTGTTGAGGCAGCTTATCTTAGTAAGGATTTTGAAGAGACCAGCATTTTCAACTAAATTGATACTTTAGTCAGATCAACGAAAGCGTTAATAAAAGGCTTGTTCCGCTCTCGTGATTTTTCTTGTAGCTGCCGTAGAAAGAAGATCATGCCGATCGTTAATCTTCTAGATCGGAATCCACATTGTGAGTCTGGGCTTACGCGCTCAACCAATTTGTGTAGCTGCAGTACGATCACTCGTGTACATACTTTACCAACAACACTGAGCAGTGAGATGCATCTGCATTTACTATAGTCACTCCTATCACCTTTTTTTTAGTCTAATGTGACAACTTTTTAATCCCTCATAGATTGAAGTATAATGGAATCTTTTCGAAGCTGAAGTAGCAGCAAGTGTAACGGTTTCAAGAGTGCATCTTCACATTACTTTATCAGATCAGGTGAGATCCCGTTCCTGTCTGTTGCTTTGCCAAGGGCCAAGTTGCCAATGGCTGTCTTGAAATCTGCTAAAGGTTCCACATCTAGCTCCTCCGTTCTAGGATATCCTTGAACAGCATCAAGGGCTGTGACAGTGACCGAGCTGTCGCACGAGTAGATCTCAGAATATTGGTCTTCCCATTGATTGTCCGCCTTCCTTAGTCAGTTATTTTCTCACTTCTGATGGAATTGAGCGCAGCTATCTTTCTGTGCACTTTTTTTTTTTTTTTTGCTTAGATGTTTGCCTCACTAGTTTCTACTGGCGGAGGCGCGCCATTTTCCACCCCAGACCGTAGTCAATTGGGCGATATCAGGACGCATAAACCAGTGCTTGGATGCATGTGTGCATCTGTATGTACCTATGCTAGGTTTGAGCGCCCTCAGAAGCTAGCCCAACCAAAGTGCAATGGAAGGGCTTTACCACGAGGGCGCGTGTGAAAGTTGTGCAAGGGTGTGACTGCAGGACAGAGTCAAATGAAACGGAGTGAGTTGAGAAGAGAGAGAAGAGTGGTGGTCTTCAGCGATCTCTTTCTGTGCACGGAACCAATAGTTTGTATTTATTCCATCATACATTTCTCTGATGTTTCCTGTGTCATGTCTATGTTTTCACTGAGATGGAGCCAGTACTCATTTACGTAGCGACACGCTGTGTGCCGAGCTTTGCTCGTGGCGGATTTTAGAGATGGCACAGTAAATACATTTGGAAGACACTTTTAGTTACTCAGAGAAGTGTACTTAGCCTCGATGATATGTGTCATGTCCTTTATTTTCACTTTAAACGAATCATTGGAGTTTGCAGTGCTTCTTCCTATGATATCAAGCGCAGTGGTTTGAATATTGTTTCGAAGTTGTCTCCAGGCGTCTGTACCCATGGTCCACTTTATGGAATTCTGAGTTTCCTCCCGTCTTTAAAGCGACTGATCAGCTCAGGATGTGACATTTTGTAAGTGTCAATGGTTGATTTACGTCACATAGCGACCAAGATGGCGGAGCCTTTTTGCACTCCCCAAAAGTAGAACATAGTTTTGTTGGTTTGTAATGAATGTAATCTGGATTTTATTCGACCTTTAAATATAGATGTTGGACACATGCCACTGGTGTGTAGGATGGATGGAAGCGTGTCATTAATGCGTTTTTTCAATACAAACGTAACCTGTAGTATCGATAATCACCATATACAATATTCAGGATATAGCAAAGGAACAATTAGGTTAGTTTCGCGGACTGTGATTTATTTGCTACTCTGCGATCGAACGAATTAACAGTACATACGTACTCAAGCGACATTATTGTGACTGATACGCACTGTCAATGCAACGCATATTTCTAAGGCAGCCACTGCCTTGTGGGAGACCTGTTCACTAATATTCTGAAACCTACTGTGACGTCGCTCATTCCAGGCAGTATCGACTAATGTCGTGTCCTTTGTATTAATAGCTTCGTGGAGAGAGAGGAACTGCTGTAACGAACACAAGGACTCGATGTGGACATTGCAGCGCTTCAGGCAATAGCATCAGGATCAGGATGCATAAATGATCGTGAATGAATATTTATCTGGTAAGGGAATGACCCCAATGAAACAACTGAATATGGAGTTGGCTTTGCAATGAAAATGTCCATAATACGTATGGTTGAGTCAGGCGAAAATGGACCAGAGCACCTGCTCATACTCCTTGCCCATACTACTGTCACCATTGTCAATGTATATACACGAAAGACACAGTTGATAGCAGCCAACGACAATTTCTAGCTGAATTCGTAAGGCTTGACAAAGATCGTATTCCATCTCCAAGACACGGTACTGGAAACATACTGCACCTGTGCAGTATGGCTACACATTTATGATCAATGAGAGAATGCAAACCAGATGTCAAAGGCACTGTGATAACAAGGCATGTGTTGGCTAGAAACGTGTAGATATCGCAGCCTTGCTCTAAACTATGACATGATGTTTAATTACATATTTCTTAGGGCGAACGGAGATACATATTGATTTGAATAAAAACGTTTGAAATGTTTCTATATAAATGAATAGACAAATTAGTAACAATGATCGACACATACTGTACCACACTGAGAAAATATGCATATTGAACTGCAGAAAAGAAGCTAAGTAACAGACAATACGAAAAGTATATTTCGGAACTCTGGAATACTAACACATCTATCATCAGACAACGATAGAGTGACACTCTAAGATCAACAATCGCAAACGTGTCTCCGGCTCCAACATTTTGCAAATATAGAGCATAGACGATACATTTATTAAGCGTATTCCTATGTTTCTGTGCGTACATTTGCATGTGTTTGGGTGGACACATGTGTAAACCTTAATGCCGATATGGGAGATGCGTGGATGCATTTACAAATAAAAGGCTATTCATGAGCAATAGACTCAAATCAAAAAGACTTTCTTCAATATACATGTATAATGTACATAAATAAACATAATTTAGGGATGAGAACACAGACATTATAGTAGTTACCACACACCAAAAACGAGTATAAATTGCAGAATAATATCACTATTAGTTCATTCACATAACGCATACTATCAATACGACCATGTGTCGGAACTGTACATACTGCTTCTACTTGTAAGATAACTTTCGCCTATTAGATGTATCTGTTAAACGCATATGCCGTTTGTGTTCGGAATAGGCTTCGTTCATCAGAACAATATAGTAGTTGAGTACTATGTAATACATCGTACAGTACAAGGTGACAATGTAGAGCATTCCCATCGCCGATATCTCAGATGTCGGGACTACAGCGGACGTATCTAACATTAGTACAGTTACGGTAATGTCAGCTTTGATTAGGGAATCGTAATCGTGTAAATGTGATTGGAAAAGCAACGATCCCAGGAAGCCAAATCCGATAATAGTTAAATAAGGAAGAAATATTGACTGGAGCGCTCGTCCTACCATATTAACAAAAACTGCCATCTTGTCAGCATCCCTGTTCAAAATACATAATTAATATTTAGAAACTCAACATATCGTTAAAATAGAATGGGTCGATTATCTCATAAAAATATAACCCAATCATCGGGTATAATGGTAAATAATAAATCAGTGGTCTCCATTTAAGGTGTCTGCCTCGGCAGCTGGAGGTCGCTTGATCGAATCACGATGGAGCCTGGCATTTTTTTCACGCGGATCTTCTGGTAAAAATGCCCTTGTCCTCTGGTTAGAAAGATCGGACGCCTGTGTTCAGTGTCAAGCATGTTAAACTTTTCTTGGCAGTTGGAAATAGAAAAGTGTAGGATTAACGGCCGTTGCACGGACAAAGTTTTAATAAAAGATCTTAACTTTCTCTTAACTTTACTTTTGGTACGAATGTTCCCACCAATCGTTGATCATTTTTATGATCGACAATTTTTCTGTCACTGCAATTTAGTGAGTCCCATGTTCGTTTGTGGAAGTCTTTGTGTAGGACGAGGTACATGAACATATACGTTCACTATTCTCGTTTAATGTTCCTCAAACAACATTGGCCATGACTCTTTCGCTGCATGTAGTGTACATCCCTATTATGGTCTCTCATTATTATTATAACATCATATCTGTGTGTTGTTCTCCTTTCATTGTGCAACTGCTGATTGCATTCGTTCTTTCCGTCTTAATTACTTTTATATGTATCATCATCATCACCATCATCATCACCATCATCATCATCACCATCATCATCACCATCATCATCATCATCAACATCATCACCATCATCATCATCATCATCATCAACATCATCATCAACATCATCATCATCATCAACATCATCATCATCATCATCATCATCAACATCATCACCATCATCATCATCATCATCATCATCATCAACATCATCACCATCATCATCATCATCATCATCAACATCATCATCATCATCATCATCACCATCATCATCATCATCAACATCATCACCATCATCATCATCATCATCATCATCATCATCATCATCATCATCATGTTAATCAGTCTGGAGACCGGTGTTGAAGTCTTCTGATCAACTCACGTCACTACCCTCTGTTTCTAGCAGTTCTATAAAGCTCAGTCCAAGTCTACACCGAGATGTGCTGGCAAACCTGTGTGATATAATTGTTTCTTCGACGTCTAACTATTCGTTTCACCTAAATGTTGCGTTCTAGTATGTCCAATAAGAGTCCTCCTCATCTACCGTTCTGTCTATTACTTAGTTATTGTCTATGTCGCCCTATATCTTTAAGCAATTGTTTATTGGACCTTGTTATGTCCAGCTCAATCTTTGCATCCAGCGAAATCATCACATCTCTAAAGCTTCTAATGTTGTTTTTATCCTTTCTGTTTAGTGTCCATGTTTGAGAGCCGTACAATGGGGTCGGCCAGACATGTGAAGTGATTATTCTTTTCCGAGGCTCAATTTTGATATTATTATAAAGTTTTGTTGCACAAGGACGCCTTTTTTGTGTACTGCGATCTTAGTTCTAATTTCAATCGCACGGTCGTTGGTGCTCGCTAAAGTCTGTCTGAGTTCTCAAGCTGCCAAACTAAAATTGGGTAAATTTACCTGTCCCGGCTGTCGCTATATTTCATTAGCACTTATTGCATTTGTATTTTTCTTCATGTAATAACGTTTTCAAAATCGTGTCATGTCTATACACCTAAAACTGCATCGTATTAATATGAACTTCTGTTGTTCCTTACACATCCATAAACTCTCCAGAACTTGTTCAATGATTTAAATTCGTGCTCCTAGAAATGCAGCTTAGTTTACTGTATGAAATAGATCAGCTATGCAGGATGTCTAAGAATGACAAAATTATTTAATTTCAACTAACACATTATAACTAAGGTGAGATCTGGAACCATCCAACCTGTAACGACCTCAGACAACCAGATACAGGGGACGGCTATAGCATGTATAGCAAACCACTTCTTTTAAGCCAAGGTTCAAAATATGATAGGTGCTGCCAGTTATGAAAGATCTACACGTCAAACCCTCTATGACACAGATGATACATACATCACGCTACTTCTAAAACTTGACAAACAGTCATTTACACTTACCGGAACCTGAGGAACACTTTGATTAAACACACTATCAACAGTAGACAACTGATGAGGATGCAATTAAATCTTGCAGTAGTAATATACTCAAAGTCAATGAAATGTTTTTCATCAATTTCATCAAGATATTTTTCTCGCAGATGACCTAGCTGGTATAAATGCAAATTAGTTAGACAAATATTTATGATTGTGTACACTTAACTCGAATATATTGCCTCGGTATAACACTCTACGCAGAGCAATGCAACATAATGCAACGTGTTTATCATATACTTACTATAAATATATAAACTGTTGATGTACTTTAGACACTCTACGTTGGCTTGGCCACACTTTGGGCCATGGCTTCTACGTATCGAACTTTTGTTGCCACTTCCAGACTTGGAAATAAACTGACAACCTTTCTGTAATAGGACCGAGTCAGTTACATCTGCTAGGTCTACTTCTGTACTACATTTGAATGGTCATTACGACTGATTCACATCCAGCACGAGACATTTTCAGCTGTCTTTCCAAGATATTTTGTTTCTCTTAGTCTTCGCTTGTCATGACTAATTGTTTTACATTTCCTATAGGTTCAAATAATACAATACATCATATCACATATTGGGAATCACGTACGGAGATGGTCGTCTCCCAAGCATTTAGTAGTAGCACAGTTGGGCATGCGCACGGCTACACCATCGTATAGAAACTATAAGCAAAAGGAAAAAGAAAACAAGACATCTACATTCCAGCATGCACATACTAGAAACTATTATTATCCTGCACCTAGATTTCATAACCATAATTATAACGTCGATGATATGTGAAACTTGGTACATTTCACAATATCTTTTTTGTAAGGTACATTTTAGCAGTGGGTTGGGTTTTAGTTGTTGTTTCAAATGCATACAATGAGTAGGTAGATTTACTTTTTTGTGAGCCCTGAAATGACGTTGAGTGGCAAATTGCAGAACGTGTCCTCACATCCCGAGCGTGCTGATGAAAGTGAACATAGGTCCTCCAGGTGGCTGTATTATGCTTGGCTTCATCTCCTTGTCGCTCACTACTACGGGGATCACGTCAATCCCTCACCTCGTTAGCAAGACTGCTACGAAAACATCCCGTCTACAGGGACGGCTACGAGGAATCCGAGGTGATGGTCTTGGCCAGTATATTTTTCTTGACCCTGGCTTACATGTTTTATCAAAGTGGTGTGCCTGACCCTGACTAACATATTTGATCAATACCATGTGCCTGACCAGCCGTTAATCTTCCTCTCTCGTGGGTTTTAGTCATCTTTACACTATCGTCCCTGCCTCTTTTCTTTCTATATCAAGGCGTTTTGCGAGGGCAGAGTTACTCCAGACTGGCGCGACGAATTTCGCTGCTGAGAGGCACATGGCGACTGTTGATGCTCAGAGGTCAATATATAGCGCTTGACATTTTTTAGGGTGGTCCACCAGTCAGGGAAAAATGTCACCATTCAGTTTAGCCAGACTACAGCCATGTAATTTATGCTAACAAACATATACTAGACACTCATACACTTTTCTTTTACATAACAAACCAACATATATTTAATTACTTACACAGTATCAGTCTATTTTTTATTAAGAGAAAATACGATGTTGTCAGGGGCATGGCATTTTTGTCCTTGAACATGGTTGGCAGTTATAGCCCTGAAGTACCATTTGTCAATGGCTTTAGTAGGTTAAATTGTTGTATCATAATAGCATCTAAACTTTCAGTCTTTAATAATGATATGAATGTATTTTTGATCATATGCATCTGTATGAAACCCATTTCACAGCTAGCTGTAGAAACTAGTACAATAAAGGCAATTTTACGAAGCTTTAGAATAACACGAAACCTATTACCATGGGCCACTGCCTTTCCCAGTTAATCTACTGATGACATGTCTTTTGCAAATATTTTAAATTCATACCATTCACCCACGGCTTTCGTAAATATGTCTTATTTGCTCTCGTGTCGCGGAAGGTCTTCGTAATTAGATTACAAATACTGTTATTTATTTTTTATCAAAACTTGCCAACGCAGTTTCTGACCATGTGAAAAGTATAAACTATTGATGTATATGTTAATACGTCATTCGTGTTGGTATCTCAATACCGACACTTTGTGTCCGCTATACCGTTCTCAATAATTTCCTTTCTATCACATTCAAGCTTGTTTTGTCCATTTACAATTTCAAGAAGCTGACCATCTTGCCGACAGCAGTGTCAACATTCAACTCTAGCCATTAAAGGAACACCTTAAGAACACACGGGCTAGATGATTTTGCAGCTCCTTGTATGGTACAGTTTCCATTGTTTTCTGGTCTTGACGTTGAAATTCATAGTTTTCGCTGCGTAGTATGATTAAGATACATATATTCCCAGTCGCGATTCTGAATATATTGTGATATCCATGTCACATTGTGAGAGAATCGCTATTTGATCATGTCAATAGCTTATCTAGGCTTCCGCGGAAGAGTGAAATCGGTATCCACCTTGCGGAGACAATGTTGGATCCAGTGTAGATGTTCGTTACGCACGTTACGCCTCAACATTTTATTTGCTGCTTATGCAATTCAATACCAGCAGGAAACGCAATGCAGTAAGTCTATTTTGCTAAATTACAATTGGTTTTCGTTAAATGTGACGTCGTTCAGTGTACAACAAAATATGTGGAGAATACGAACACACTAATACTGTACTGTATACCTTATCAGATGTAACTTCCATCAAGGAAAAATGCAGCCATAGAACAATAAAGGTCAAACATCGCTCAGTCAGTAGAAGCCAGGATTGTGGAAATTTGAAGTAAACCAATGGGCCCATCTTGAAGAACTGTAGATAAGCACGTACACAGTTTGTAGCATACATAAACTGCGGTAAGGAACAGTGTCTCACATTCGTTGGTAATGCTCGGTCATACAAATATAATAGGACAATAAATGAGAAGTCGCTTACATGACATTCATAAATAATTAGCACGTATGTTTCGATCTGTAATGATATTGTCTCATTGTTTATTCTGATGCAAACCTTATTCTTCATTTTGTCGCATAACGCAAGGCGTAGAGATCATGTGTTTGGATATATGTCTTTTAAAGTCACTTTGCACTAATAAAGCAAAAGTATCGTCTTCCTTTGATGTTATCAATTATTCCACAATTCGTTAGCAGGGCTTTACATTGTGCTCTATAGTCCGTTCAGAAACATTTGCCGCTTTAAAATTATTTGTAAACTGAACAACCATCAGAATGGAATTCCTGGAAATATAATATTTTCTACAATAGCCAATTGTTTCAATATCGTGCAGCGAAAAATGTATCTTGTTCTTATGGGAAATGAAACTGGCTAACTACAAACTATACCAGCTGTTTCTTAATGCAATATAATTGCCCGTGCACGTGTTACTTGAAAACCACTGCATATTATACGAAGGCGTAACATTAGTCCGGCGAGTATATTACACCGGTGACGAAAGTTACATTCACGAGGCTTAAAAACATCAGAATAAAGATGTTAAAATGTTTGCCTAAGTGTGAGAGTCTTTATCACTGTATTTCATAAAATAAGAGGAGATCAATGCACGGAGTAAGAAAAATGCGACTTTCAATCTCACGCTAGATCATAGACTGTGCACGTCCATTTTCAATGACTATGAGAAAGCAAAGAAGAAAGAAACGTTGTGTCAAAGCGATTAAACGAAACATGTATGGAGTGCTTGTTTCTAAAGAAATCGTTAGAATAACAAATACGAAAGGTTGCCACTGCAAAAACAACACCATTGCTGTCTCAAATCTATCGAGCTTTGTTAAATTGTAGAGTGTTAAGATTTCATTTTCTGCAAGTACTCAAGCACAAACATATAATTTGTGAAAAATCACGCCTAGAAAGTATGTACGTATAGTTAGAGAACTGCATTGATAATGTCACTACGGTGTGTTTACAGATGAAAGATGCTCAGGAACAAATAAGAACGGATGATAGGATTATACCAGCTAGAAAAAAAAGAAAATATACCCGTTTACGCAGCGCGTGGTATGGCATAATGGGAATATGGTATTATCGTGTGCTATAATGGAAATATCGTGTTAGTATGTGCTATAATGGAAATAGGGTGTTAGTATGTGCTATAATGGAAATATGGTGTTATGCCATATTTCCTTGACCAACGAAACGTATGATAAAGGTATCGATTTTTCGTAAATGGTTGCCTGCGCACAATACAAGTGTGGAAATGGTACGACAAGATCATCAACGTGTAACTTTTAGTGGAAACGGGACATATACCAGTGGAGCATGGAATACGAAGAAGGAGATGACGATGGGTAATCTACACATTATGGAAACCAGAAAAGCTATGTTCTGGAATCCACCGGGCAAGAGAAGTAGATAAAGACCAGGACACTCATGGATGAGGAAACTGGAAGCAAATGTAAATGCAGGAAACATGGCGTAGAACGTATTGGTTCAGAGGAGGCAGACAGACTGGCAAAAGAAGGTGCAAGACTACCATATTCTAGTGTGACCTACGAAGAGTCCAGAAGGCTTATTAGGGCCAGATACATGGCCAAATGAGAAACAGAACATACTGGCTACACAAAAAACGATGCCTTTTACCAGTTGGACAGAAGAGAGCAGCTCGTGGTCTTTAGACTCCGCACAGGCCACAACAGAATGAGGTACCACCTATTCAATAAACTGACGATAGGTGGTACTGTCAACTGCACTTATGGTACAGGGACAATGACCGTTGAACATCTGCTGCAAAACTGCACGATATACAAGGACCAGAGAAAGCCAATGTGGCCATCACCAGTGGCAACACTAGACAAGCTCTATGGCAGTGTAGACACCTCAGGATGACCGCTGCTTTCTTCGAAAAAAATACAGGTTGACGTCTGACAGCGTACGAAGAAGAAGAAGAAGAAGGTTCAGATAGCTCATTATAGGAAGACTTCACGAGTTTTTGTTGATGACATGTGCTCTAAATGGGACTGACATGTTTTTGATTGATTGGTATTTGGCGCTAGTATCACAAACGGAAGACGTACCGACGTCATCAAGAACGAATGACGAAATATGGGTGTGGTTAGCAAAGGATCATTTGGCATTCAGCGAATTATCTTTCAACCTGGAATGGTGCTCCTGTAAAGCAGACTGAGATGACACCGTTATTTCATATTGACACGATAATCCAGGTGCATGAGCATATGTGTTTGAGACTTGCAACTTACAATTCATACATGCTCGTTGTATGCTTCTTGCAACAAATAATCGTACCTAATATTTCAGGTTTATACGTCGCACGAAATTCTGAGTGGTCTGTCGGTTTCTTTGTCTATGTTTTGGACAAAAATAGCACAACTGCCTACCAAGTAACATGTCGTTAAAGGTGAGTAACTGTGTGACATGGCAAGACTCCGGACATCGCTATAGGGGTCGTTAAGAGCACCACAGACGGCGCCTAACAGGCAGCGGGTCTACTTTTCTATAGTGTTTGAGTCTATTAAGATGGACTCGTACATAGGTTAGCTACCTTCCGTGGCACTTAAATCAATGCAGCGGAGTAATATGTTGCTAAAGCCTAGCTATCTAAACAGGAAATCCTCCTCTCGGCTAAATCCAGCTCAGGCAAAAGCTGGAGCCTGCACAGGCGCATCTGTACAAATAAAAATACAGGTCGACTAAGACTAAGTCGGCTCGGGAAACTCACTATATAATATTGCACACATACACGCATGCACGATGGAACAGACACACTCAGAGTTAGTGAAGTTTGAAGGAAGAGGAAGTGCAGGTACATTAATTTCAGCCGGAAGCATCTATACCAGCTCATGCTTCAAGAAATAATCGAAAACACGAAAAAGCTACCCGTAGTATCAAGGGAGGTGGGGTGATTTAGTGCCCAGTCATACGAGAGGTAGACGATACATTCAGATGTGGCCTGTACACACTGTCAACCTAAATAAACACTTGGCATTGTAACATCGAAATGGTCAACAAGTATGCCAATGTCCGCGCAAAATTGCCGACAAATAATCAGATTACTACCTTCCCCTAGCCTAACATGCTGCAAAAAGTACAATCGCAAAAATAATTTAACTGTTGATTGCCTTCCATTACCTGAAAGCAGGCATGCACTTGCCTTTTTCAATACCATTATTCCAAGTAATTTTCAAGTAAAAGGAAACTATATTATTTTAAATGTAGCAGAGGCAATACTATTAGACGTCGGAAC
Organism: Ariolimax columbianus; assembly: GCA_036924085.1. Classification (NCBI taxonomy): domain Eukaryota; kingdom Metazoa; phylum Mollusca; class Gastropoda; order Stylommatophora; family Arionidae; genus Ariolimax; species Ariolimax columbianus. The sequence goes on along the minus strand of JAVGWX010000002.1, from coordinate 143,702,732 downwards.
CGTGATGATAGATACATATATGTGTACACTTACACTAGAACAAAACAAGATCAGTACTTTGAAAAAAACGTTAAACAAGCAAATATACAGGTAAGGAAGAAAAGCTTTTGAATGCCTGCATTTGATCCGTCAAAAATTAATAGATTTGTAGATCGCAATAGTAGAGGCTGTCTAACAAATACAAAATATATCTAGGTGGGCTGCTCTAATATTCAATAAAACATGAGCAATAGACGTGCACGCATACGGACAACATAAAACGATCTCGAAAAGTGTATGTGTAGCTACTTGAAACATTACTAACGATGTATTGCTGCTTGTGAAATAAATAGAGGGCAAAAACCTTCGACATTGCACGTGTTTAAAGGTATGCACCGAAACAAGTAGGCAGTGATAGTGAAATATAAGATTAGTATGTCTACGTATATTAAGTCATTTGCCAGTAATGAGGGAAATCAATGCAGAACAAGAAACGTAAAGGCATTTCTATAATAGGGCAAAGAAACAACAGAAGGGGCAGACTGATACACTTTTGGCAATACATGAAATCATTACAGATAACAAATGGCTATTCATGAAAAAGCATGGGTGAGAAATAGATGGAGCAAGTGAGAAAGAGATGGACAGATAAATAGAGATCGCGATAGAAATTTACTAGGTTTTGTAGAGTAAATAGTTATATTTCGGTACGAATCGTGGATAATGACCAAGCAAATCACTCGCATGTTCTGAAATGTAGTTCTCGAGAGGAATAATACGTCCTATATAAGGCACTTAAATTTAGAAAATTTATTATAAGCTGTTGCTTGTCTATCGTTTTCGAAGAGGATCACATTGCCATCTGTCAATCCTGGAGTGGATTATTATAAATTAAAGTTCTTGCCCATCGCAAGCGATGATGACCACAACATCAGACGGCTTTGTCTTAATAACGTGGTGTGCGCTGTATTTACATTATAGTGATGAATGCGCTGGTCATCAATCTCACTCTTGTCCTGAGTTACCTTGGATCAGTGGAAAGACTATTGGTCGAGACGACTGGAGGTAACTCGGGATGCAGGCACTCTGGTCTTACCTCCCGTGAGACCAGGGGTCGCTTGAATCTTGCGATATTCGGTCGCCCACCGTTTCAGTTCATCAGTGTGAGAGGCGAGTGCCTTAACCTCTTGACTACAGCGACTTTTCTTAATAATCTGGCACCATTTACCCAAAGTGGTCTCGCCCACCGGTACGGGATGGTGAGGGAGAGCTAGCACATCTTGTCATGGTAACGTCGAGCTTCTACTGAAATAACCTTACCAACCTGTGCTGACCTGTGCTCTATATTTCAAATGAGGCCCCGATCAGCTGCATCAAATGCAGATAACACAGATTAGGACACTGTTTAGACTAGCAATTGAAGCAGGTGTTAGTAGCTAAGAGAGAGTTCTTTCAGAGAAATACGATATGCCAACCCAAGTATGGACTTTGTCATAGATATCGACGTTCTATCTAGAGAAATCATCTTTGGGGTTTACGCACTTTTTTGGATATACCTTGATAGATTCCCAAATGAAAGGATCTATAAAGGACTTCTGTATATCGAGCTAAGTGAGGGATGACGATAACGGCGATATCCACGAACGAGTTTCAAGGACATCCTGATGGAGTCTCTTAAGTGCTGTCAAAAAGGTTATCCCCTGGGAAAACCTGACTCAATTTCGTTCACCCTGGAACAGTGTGATCAAAAGGGAGGTGTAACCAGCGAGGAATCCGTGTCCAGGCAGACCAGTATAGATGCGCGATCAGAAAATGTAGAGCAGATGAACATCAGCAGTAGCTGCAGCACATGTGTGTCAGTCCTGCCAAATAACTTCTCAAGCTTAAATTGGATTGGTTAGGCAAAGCGCACCTGCAGACTTTGAAATGTGGTATGAAAATGATGATGTTGGCTGCCCACATCGACGATGATAGAGAATTGCTATTACAAGAATGAACTGTTGAACTAAAACACACACACAGTGACAATGCAGACAACGTTGTTTGGATATATACCGAGACCCAAAAAAATGACAGACAGTCAATTAACTTTCTCCAGAATAGCCACTACAATTAGTTTTAAATGCACGCTATGTATATATACAAACAAGGGGCCTTTGCCCTGACCATTAAGAAGTTGGAGGAGAAAGTTGAGATTTTGCACAATGCTTATTCCTGCTCAATGTAGCCACCACCTAAATTTATTCACTTCTGTAGTATCTGCGTGACCTTAAAAAGACCTTCAGAATAAAGTAACCACATTTTCGAACTAAACCAGTTATCACAATCCAGTATGACATCTTCGTCACTGTCAAAATGATTTCCTTTCAGCTGTGTTTTTTAACTTTTGGGAAAAGAAAACAGTCTGATGAAGCTAAATCCGGAGAATATGGTGGGTGTGGAAGAATTTCAAGATTTCAATCGTTGGCTGTTTGCAGCACAGGCCTTGCTTTTTTGGGAGGGCTTGTTGTCTTGAACCAAAGGCAACAATTGAATGAACGCTATACCTCATTTTCTGGTCACAATCTTTCTTAGTTTTGAAAGGAGATCTGCATACTAATATCCATTAACCGTGTTGACATGAGGCAGGTAATCTTTCAATATGACACTTTTGACGTTCCAAATAACAGTCAGCATCATATTTCTTGCATATGTATGTGCTTTTGGCTTGATATGTGTTCGCGAGCCCTGAGTTTTTCACTGCATGCTGGAAATTTTGGATTCTCGGTCATAATAGTGAACCTAAGTCTCATCTACTGTCATAATGGTCAGAAAAATGTTTTTCGACCGACACATTTTGAGCAACTGGCCACAGCAATCAACCCTCGTTTGTTTCTGTTCACATATCAGCAGACGCCGGACCCAGCGGCACACATTTTTCTTATGTTCAATCTATTGTGTCAAATTCCAAAAACTACTTTCATTCAGTTTTGCTGACCTAGTTATTCCTGAAATTGCCATTTCCCTATACTGGTCAATGATTTTCTTCACTCTTGCAGCATTTTCATCGCTGCACTCTGAGGATGATCTTCCTGATCTTGGAAAACCAGCAACATTGGAAACGGCCACACTGAAACTGCCTACACCAGTGTTTTAAAGGAGCATACGAAGGAAATAATTCCTCAAACTCTGGTTCCATCTTCGTGTGTATTTATGTAGATGTTTTCCCTACAACATCAAGACTCGTATCACAGCTCTGGCCTCTGATGTCTCCATTGTTCTGACAAACCGTTAGAGTAGCAGATCGGGTCAATAAGGCGTGTTGCGCCACGCATTATACCGGGTAAACCTGTAGAGGAGGGCAATTCATACTTCTCAAGTCCAGTACAAATTCAATGAGCTACACGTCTGTCAAATTTCAATTTTCTCCTGTTACTTCTTCATAAGGTAAATACTTATGAAAAGTCCCTTGTGTATATTTACACACACACACATACACACACATATACATATATATATATATATATATATAAAGAGAGAGAGAGAGAGAGAGAGAGAGAGAGAGAGATAGAGAAAGAGAGATAGAGGGAGAGAGAGAGAGAGAGAGAGAGAGAGAGACAGAGATACACTCAACGTTCACATTTCGTTCACAGCCAATTTACAAAGATGATGCCTCGCACGGCGCTAAATGGGAGGTTACGAACGTTTGGCATGTTGGTAGGAGGAATGTCTTTGTCTGCAACAGAAAGGCAATTCGATGTGTCAAGGAAGATTGTTTCTGACTTGTCCTGCACAAGACGTCACTTAATAACGACCAGACGACAGAATCGTTACATCATTCTCACACATTGTCACTGCTGGTGCAATCCACGGTCTGAGAAGAATCCGTGCCGTTAGTGTCAGGAACCATTTCGAGAGCAAGGACTACGTACAAGAAGGCATAATATTCGTTCAACTCTGATGCCATGACATCATGCCTCACCACTAGGCTGGACAGACAACCTTTGCGCGTTGGAAACGCTCTGTGGAACAGATCCCTATTTACTGACGAGTGCAGGCTTAAACTTTAGAGCCGGTGGTGGTCAGCGAGTTCAGCGTCAACATAAAGATCGCTACGTCAACAACTGAAGAGCATTGAAGAGCGTGCCTATAGGTGGATAGAATAAGATTTGGATGGGCATCTGCACTAATCGTCGGACATACCTTGTTTTCTTAAACGGTGCTGTTACCGACTTGGGATCCCGTGATGAAATCGTCGGGAACCAAATGTCGCCGTTTGTATTGAACCATGCACCAGGCATTGAGCTTCACCATGCCAATGCCCGTCCTCATATTGTCAGAGTCATGAATGATACTCCAAGCCAGAGACACTGAAATCGACCTCGTTGTCATCTGCAAGACTGGGATCCCTCAACGTGTCTGTCACAGGTCCATATAGATGACCGTTTGATGAATATTTCAAGACCTCCAATGTTAGAGGGGCATGCGTGGACCTTCGTTGTAGTGCAGTAGCAATTCACCTTTTCAGAAATGCCCTTATCGTATCGATCGTTTGACCAGTTTAGCCTTTTTAAGCATGACCCCCACCATTTTCTGGAAATGCTTTAATATTGGGATATTAACATTCCAAGGGATGGTCATGATGACTTTCCCAGCAGGAAGCCAATCCTTTGGATGTTTAGTTCTTAGCCGGAAACATCGGTTGCTTCCATTGCATCGACCAGCTATTATTCTTTGGTACGTAATGGTGCATCGACGAACGTTCTCCTGTCACAAACTTATGGCCCAAATACTTCTGACAAATCGTCTACCGAGCACGCTTGTAATAATCGGACATATGATTTAGGACCTTTCTGCTACACACTTCCATTAACCGAGGACATCATCGACAATTTTGTTTGCAATGCCATGACCTAATTTCAAATCTACGACCATTTCATCAATTTTGACTCGCCTGTTGCCACGGACTAGCTGGTCGATTTCCTGATTCACTGTGTCAGTTGTCACGCTTGTTGAATTGCCACACCGCGGTTCATCAATGAATTTTCGTCTTTCGTTTTGAAATCGTTATACCCTTCATACATTATCGTCTAACTCAAACAACTGTCTCCCTCCTGAATCTACATTATCCTGTACATTTCAGAGTGTTTAAAACATAACAACCACAAATAAATGAATTGGGCCTCGTTGTTCTTTCATTGTGCAAATTGACAGTGGGGTTGCCATGCTGTGCCCTATATTGCACATGCGCATACTGCTCGATCCTCACAATCTTTACACGGAGTATTTCTAAAGCGTGATTATCTGTCCTGAAATATGATTTTCCTCTGTACATACTTTTTCAAGCACTTTATAAAAAAAATGATTTTTCTAAATGACTGTACCTCGTATGTAAGTATATATATATATATGAGTGCGTGCGTGCGTGCGTGCGTGTGTGTGTGTGTGTGTGTGTGTGTGTGGTTGGTACGTGTTCCAGATGCCTGGTATTGAAAGAACAATAGTAGGAGGTTGAAACTGTGCACAGTCATTGTTTCTCATATTTGCACTACAGCTGACAATTTTTAATGTTTTAGGAACATACCAAATGTAACGATCTTTTGTTTCAACACAATAAATAAGATAAAGACCAGACCAGTGATTTTTTGTATGTTACAAAGAAAAGTGTACATGTGGATAGAGGGAACCACTGTTTGTAATTCATTGATTGAAACAGTTTAAGTTGCTATATACAATTGAAGCTCTGAAAAATCTGCCTCAGTTCAGCGATGAAAGTGCAGTAAGTTGGAAGAACATAATTGACCATTATAGAAAAAATGACAGTTGCAGATATAGTTAACGTAGCAAAAAGTACTGAAACGGGAGAATTTTGCATAATCAACTGATCATGAAAACAATGGGGTACTATGGGTTCTGCGTCTGCATACAGTTGGTCAAAAGTAAACTCGGAAAAAATTGTGAAGACTTCCGTGACAGTAGATGAGAGTTCACTGTTAGGACACTGAGTCGAACATGTCCAGTATGCACAAGAAAACCCAGCCCTAACCATTCCTACTCGCCTCCCTTTCTTCCCTGCACCAGCAACTCAACGCATATCAAGCCAAGACATCTATAGGAAAAGGTATGCTGCCTTTTGTTTGAGACCCCATAGGTGTCCTATTGACAAAATTACCTTACTCTGGTAGTATTACACAAATCACCTCACAATAGTAACAAATATTTGACCAGAAAACAAGGGAAAACAGGTACTAAAAATTTAAATATCTTTTTTTTTTACTACAGGACAGCGCTTCATTTCATAAAACTAATATTGTGCACCAAGCCGCCAAATATTTAAATGTTCAAACTGTTACGCTCACATTGTTCTCCGAATTTGTCTTTATCAGTCTGTCGTCTTTTCCAAAATCTTCAAAAAGAAAACAGCTCAAAGTAAATAAAGTTAGTATTGTCGTATATGTATGTATGTATGTATGTATGTATGTATGTATGTATGTATGTATGTATGTAGGATGTATGTATGATGTATGTATGTATGTATGTATGTATGTATGATGTATGTATGTATGTATGTATGCATGTATGTATGTATGTATGTATGATGCACGTATTATTTTGCTTATGTTCTCGTCCTTCTCGTTTCCTAACGAATATTATTAATCATGTGTCTTACGACAAACACACCAGTGCATTCGACCCTAGAATCCATTGTTTTTAGAGGGCCCACTTCTCGTCGAGCTAGTACATGAATCTGAACAACAGCAAGATTGATTTGTGATCCGTGCTTGTTACCACTTCGCTAGCCACTCCCACTCGACCAACCCGTAATGCATATGTGCACAAGAGATCTTAAGTAATACCCTTTTACATCGCTATTAGCATTTCTATAATCACGGTGATTCCGTTTGTTAAATCATTGTGCCGACACATTTTGTTAAACATTATGTCAAACAGAGTCGTGCCATTTAGAATGTTCAAAGACTGAAATGCTTCAATGCTTGGAACACATGCATGATCGTACGCTTTACATACATTGTCTGTATTACTTGTAGATATCTGAATAAAGCAAACCGTCACTTACAGCTTTGATCTCAAACATCAAGAAATATCCTGTCATCATTAGCATCGCTAAACCTAGATATAAGAAGACAATTTTACGAGTTACAGACTTCTTCATAAAGAACGTGGCAAGTCGGCTTGTGCACATAACGATACCAGCTGTTGATATAAGAAACATGTTTATTTACATAGAAAACTGGTATAGGATATTTTTGTGCTCAATAAAAGAGCGTGCTCGGGGGCGGAGAGTGAAAGCGAGAGATTCATAGAGAAACAGACAGAGATAGAAAGACTAGGGAACAGAAAGAGTAGACATGAGAGACAAATAAAATAAATACCTGTAGATTTAAAACAATATACCATTAAATATGAAGACCAATGGCACATAAACAAGAGTGTCCCACTCAGGAAAATCATTTATGTGTGTGAATGAAACTGTCTTCTTCAACCATTGTCGGAACAGAAGATGTCATATATAGTCAACATTGAAGTTGTATATGTAAAGGCTTGTGTGCTGTCAAATAAGTGACACTATAGCTAGAAGTTAACCCAGTAGTATGAACAAAAATGTGCACAACACCACGAATGTTATGGACATCAACGTACGATCACAAAGAGCCTTAGAGTCAGCAAGACAAAAAAAGGTGATTGACTGTAACCTAACAAAGTTGCCTTGTGGAATGAAAAAGATGAGCAGCATATTAAATTAAAACGAACAACAACAAGATGAGTGGGAATATAAATGACAATACAAAATAACCAGTAGCATGCACAACACAGTGGTTACAATGACCAAACAATAGTCAATTAAGAAAAAAAGAATTTGGTCGAGCTGGTCACTTACTAGGACGGAACTCATAGACGTGTTCTATAATTGTCGATAATCCAGAGTCTGTGTTGAATAAATTTAAACGAACAGACACTGCTTTTGTCTGTCTATCTACCCACTGATTTAGTCTGAGGAGTTCAAGAGTGCTCGCATGTTGTTTCAGCCCTGGAAGAATGACGTCATATCTGAGGATGAGAGGATCACAGGAATTGGTACATATGTCTGATACTGGAATTCCAGAATTGGTACGTGTGTCTAATATTGAAATCATAGAACTGGTAGATGTGTCTGATACTGAAATCATAGAACTGTTAGATGTGTCTGATACTGAAATCATATAACTGGTAGATGTGTCTGATACTGAAATCATAGAACTGGTAGATGTGTCTGATACTGAAATCATAGAACTGGTAGATGTGTCTGATACTGAAATCAAAGAATTGGTAGATGTGTCTGATACTGAAATCATAGAACTGGTAGATGTGTCTGATACTGAAATCATAGAACTGGTAGATGTGTCTGATACTGAAATCATAGAACTGGTAGATGTGTCTGATACTGAAATCATAGAGCTGGTAGATGTGTCTGATACTGAAATCAAAGAACTGGTAGATGTGTCTGATACTGAAATCAAAGAATTGGTAGATGTGTCTGATACTGAAATCAAAGAATTGGTAGATGTGTCTGATACTGAAATCAAAGAATTGGTAGATGTGTCTGATACTGAAATCAAAGAATTGGTAGATGTGTCTGATACTGAAATCAAAGAATTGGTAGATGTGTCTGATACTGAAATCAAAGAATTGGTAGATGTGCCTGATACTGAAGTAATGGAATTGGTAAAAGTTCAGTATTTTGCTTATCTGCTTCTCTCTTTCTCTCTCCCTCTCTCTCTCCCTCTCTCTCTCTTTCTCACTCTCCAACAGACATGCACACACACCCACCCACACCCATACAGACACACACATACAGACAAAAATAATATATATATATCTATATGATGTTCGTCTATCACATGTGATGACGACCACTCTCTTTGTATAGCCGTGTGCACATTATTTACTCTTACTGTAACCGCTTAAATGGGTGACTTGCACGGTGATTTGGATTAAAGTGAAAAAGAAACGGCACCTATTGTCAACCTCACTCTCTGGTCCAAAGCTACCGTTGGTCAGTGGTGAGATATTTATCGAGAGTCCTGGAGATATCACAAGATCCAGCATTCTTCTTCCGGGTTTACTTCCAAAGCCATTACCGTAAACAGGTATCCCGCAAGGCTGGAGGGAGATAGGAAGGATGGGGGGTGGGCTGATATTTAACGTTGTGTGTCGTGCTTTTCCTATTACCTCAAGAGGTCGTAGAAACATCACTCAAGGTAACTTAGGTATCTCTCCAGGCTGTATTCCAGTCCACTATAGTCGTGTCTAAATTCCACACGACAGAAACGACACTGTTTGCAGTCATGACGAAGAGCGCGAATCTCGCGGAGTTTAGCCGTTTGAACTAGAAACATGGTTAAGCGTAGTGTTATTCATATAGCCGACATCCAAACTAGGATAGTCGGACGGTAGACATCACACAAAAAACGAACGAATTAACCAGACCAAATGGAAAACATCAACACGTTTCCGTGAATACAAATGTATGTCGTCGACTTGTGTGAATTCGAGGCAAATCCGTGGTCTGGTGGCATCCATATTGAACTAAAACAGTAAGGCAATGTAAACACGCAGTAAGTTACGGCACCATCATTGTTTAAATATTTACATATTAATGAATTGTTTTACATTATACTGGAAGCCAAAAAAAAAAAAACAAAGAATGAAACTCCAAGTAGTTTTATGTCGAGTTATAATAATTGAACTTATTGTTAACTATACATTATTCCGTTTGTGCGATTACAAGATTATACAATCCATGTATTCTAGGAGATAATTCGTTTTGCATAAAAGTTTAAGTGAAGAAAATCCAATATAAATATTAAAGGGCAGTGTCATCACACATAAAGCGTCCCATTCTGATTGTTGTTGCTAAAAAGTGCCACATGTAATCAGTTCATGTTGGATGAAAAGGTCGAAAGGAGTGACAATATGATGGCTATGACCACATAATATACAAGTTAGTGTATGATTAATCACACGAATACTTAATTATTACGTGTACATTGGATACACTATTCAACGTAAAAAAGTGCAATGCAATTAATGTTTCTTTTCTAACAAGCAACATGCGAAATACAATCACATAACGTATTAACAAATGCTGCATTTAACTATGTGTAAAGAATGAGGTGTCATATCAAAAGGTCATGATTTGCGTTACAGTAAATAAGGGAAACAGTTGATTCTTTTGTATTTGGCTGTGTTGGAAGTGCCACAACACAAATTGTTATACATCCCAATATGCATGCCATAGCAATACGATTTACCACATAAGCATACATACATGTAACTGGCACTAGAAAATACAACGAAATAGTATGTTTAATGGGATCTACAGAATTAGAACATTATTCATAAATTGTTAAGTAACAGTTCCCCTAGAAACTTTACTTTTCAATAATGACAAAATAAAACAACGGATCAAGCAAATTATAGGCCGGTGAGTTTATTTAACATAGTTCATAATCAAAGAAAACATTGTAATGCATTTAAACAAGAACAATCTAATGAGAAATAGTTAGCATGGGTTTACTAGAGGAAGATAGTACTTAACAATTCTATTAGAATTCATAAAGGAGGTTACTTAAATGATGGATTCAGGGAAGCCAGTATAAATTATTTATCTAGATTTGACAAAGACCTTTGATAGAGTACCTCATCAACGATTATTTAGAAAGTAAAGATCACTTGGAATAGGTGGGGAAGTTGCCAAATGGATTGAGAATTGGTTAACGGGAAAAAAGCAGAGACTGAGCATAAATTAGAAGTCCTCTGAGTGGTGTGAAGTGAAAAGTGAAGTGCCAAAGGGTTTGATTTTGGGACCTATTTTGTTTTAGAAATATATAAACTATTTGGACATTGATATCGGATCCATGATTGCAAAACTCGTGGATGACAAAAAACTTTGCAGTAGCTTCGTTTCTAAAGCAGAAGTGGATATATTGAGGTCGAATACAGATTTAAAACGGTAAATGGTCTGTTAACTGGCAAATGGAGTTTAATCTAAATATATATAAAGTCACCCACATAAATAGATCCAATATGGAACATACTTACAGACTGGGAGAGAACAATATTAGAAAGCAAGAAAAGGAAAGGGACCTAGGGATTATTTTATGAGTGAACAAGTCCAAGCAGCACTTACAAAGGCAAATGGAATGTTAGGTATGATAAAAAGAAATATGAAACATGGGAGTAAGGAAGTGATTGTCAAACTGTATTAGTTAGAACTAGTACGGTGTATTAGTAAGAGTACTGTGTACAGGTGTGGAGCCCTTATCGAAGAGCGACAACATTGATAGTGGGATTCATGAGCTATAGTTATGAAGAAAGACTCATAAAAAACTTACAGAGAAAAGAGATGTAGTTGATGTGACTTAATACAGGTTTATAAGATAATCATAGGAAACGATATATTAGACTAAAGCACTTTTTTTGTCTTTTCAAAATACAACCACCTACAAGAACAATGTTTCTTCCCCGTGGATAGAGCTTATATCGGCTCTTGCTCGCTAGAATATACCCGTCATAGGTCATATTGGGTATTTCAGTGAGTGCAACATCGCCACATGATGTCCCATCCTGCTAGGATACATTACATAATTACTTTGCACCTTGTATTGCACAGTTGCCATTATACTCCGATCTTGACAAATTATATTGTTTTTTAAAGAAAACTAAACATATCCTTTTGCACCGTTCATTCATACCTCACATGCGAACAAATAATACAAGAATACAAGACGCCCCAAAAGTCACTAGCAATTCTTTGTTTTCGTTGTGCAAAAATATATCGACACAATCTACCGACAGTGGCGATCCTAAATAGATTGTAATATCGATATCAACCTTCATCGCTGACTAATCTTACACATAATTTATCTAAGATTTAGTAGAAGTGTAATATCGGCAAACATTTTGCAAGTGTCGCTATGTAGTCATAGCCATAGCTTATGTACGATCTATTCCAACCGCAATGTCGATTATAATCTTGCGAGAGTAATATAATTCGTTCAGAAACGTAATTAACTATAAAAACTGATTGATTACAAATCTTCACGTAAATATTGTTACCTGTCACAGACGATTGTTTTTCCCTTTTTTTAAGCTCTATATATATCTGTCCCGTGCCATAATTCCAAATGGCTGCCATCTTGATAGGCACAGGAAGAACAATGACGGCACAGGAGTTTACATTGGCGCGAGAAAGGCCAATGATGTATCCTCGTCGCCGCCTGCATCGTCCCTCCCGTTCGAAGGGTGACAGTTGTAGTCCACTGCCTGACTTTCTTTGACATCACCATCTACACACGCCGTACTGTTACCATCATCAAGTGTATGCAACAACAGCAGACAAAGACGAACAAGATCATGCCGATTTCTACGACAACCTCCATGAAGTCCTCTGATGACGCCACATCTACTACGCGATCATTATCGGCGACTTTACTGCCATAATAGAACCTTGCCAACATGACGAAACCCGGGTAGGGGCGCACTCGGGACAACAAAGGGGTAAGGCATGTGAGAGACTGACTACTTTCTGTGAATCAATTTGACTGTTTCACTCACTTACACCATTTACCCTACCATCAACTTGACTCCCTCTTCCAGACTACTTGTCATCAGAAATTCACCATTCTGTCGAGTCAATGGAAAATCATCAGGTGAAGATGGCATCTCTAAGGACGTCAACCTTAATTGCGGTCTACCCCTTACCTAGCCATAGCCCAACGTTTTATACGTTATGTTCAACCAGGAGGAATACCTGCCCACTGCATAACTCGAAGACAACACTCTTTCACAAGAAGTTCTCGGAAAATATTGTCAAATTATTCTTGTCTCAGAAACCAACAAGCTGTTTGTCTCTTGTCTCGGTCACTAATAAGCTGTTTGTCTCTTGTCTCGGTCACTAACAAGATGTTTATCTCTTGTCTCGGTCACTAACAAGATGTTTGTCTCTTGTCTCGGTCAATAACAAGCTGTTTGCCGCTTGTCTCGGTCACTAACAAGCTGTTTGTCTCTTGTCTCTGTCACTAACAAGCTGTTTGTCTCTTGTCTCGGTCACTAACAAGCTGGTTGTCTCTTGTCTCGGTCACTAACAAGATCTTTGTCTCTAGTCTCGGTCAATAACAAACTGTTTGTCTCTTGCCTCTATCACTAATAAGCTGTTTGTCTCTTGTCTCGGTCACTAACAAGATGTTTATCTCTTGTCTCGGTCACTAACAAGATGTTTGTCTCTTGTCTCGGTCAATAACAAGCTGTTTGCCGCTTGTCTCGGTCACTAACAAGCTGTTTGTCTCTTGTCTCGGTCACTAACAAGCTGTTTGTCTCTTGTCTCGGTCACTAACAAGCTGGTTGTCTCTTGTCTCGGTCACTAACACGCTGTTTGTCTCTTGTCTCGGTCACTAGCAAGCTATGTGTCTCTTGTCCCGGTCACTAACAAGCTGTTCGTCTCTTCTCTCGGTCACTAACACGATGTTTGTCTTTTGTCCCGGTCACTAACACGCTGTTTGTCTCTTGTCTCGGTCACTAACAAGCTTTTTGTCTCTTGTCCTGGTCACTAACAAGCTATTTGTCTCATGTCTCGGTCACTAACAAGCTGTTTGTATGTTGTCTCGGTAACTAACGAGTTGGTTGTCTCATGTCTGGGTCACTAACAAGCTGTTTGTCTCTTGTTCTGGTCACTAACAAACTGTTTTTCTCTTGTCTTGGTCACTAACACGATGTTTCTCTTTTGTCCCGGTCACTAACAAGCTGTTTGTCTCTAGTCTATGTCACTAACAAGCTGTTTGTCTCTTGTCCCGGTCGCTAAAAAGCTGTTTGTCTCATGTGTCGGACAGTAACACGCTGGTTGTCTCTTGTCTCGGTTTTTACTAACAAGCTGTTTGTCTCTTATCTCGGTCACTAAGAAGATGTTTGTTTCTTGTCTCGGTCATTAACAAGCTGGTTGTCTCTTGTCTTGGTCACTAACAAGCTGTTTGTCTCATGTCTGGGTCACTAACAAGCTGTTTGTATCTTGTTCCGGTCACTAACACACTGTTTTTCTCTTGTCTTGGTCACTAACACGATGTTTCTTATTTGTCCCGGTCACTAACAAGCTGTTTGTCTCTAGTCTATGTCACTAACAAGCTGTTTGGCTCTTGTTCCGGTTACTAAGAAGCTATTTGTCTCATGTCTCGATCACTAACACGCTCTTTGGCTCTTGTCTCTGTCACTATCAAGCTGTTTGTCTCTTGTCTCGGTAACTAACAAGCTGGTTGTCTCATGTCTCAGTCACTAACAAGCTGTTTTTCTCTTGTCTCGGTCACTAACACAATGTTTCTCTTTTGTCCCAGTCACTAACAAGCTGATTTTCTATAGTCTATGTTACTAACAAGCTGTTTGTCTCTTCTCCCGGTCACCAATAAGCTGTTCGTCTCATGTCTCGGTCACTAACAAGATGTTTGTTTCTAGTCTCGGTCACTAACAAGCAGTTTGTCTCTTGTCTCCGTCACTAACAAGCTGTTTGTATCTTGTCTCGTTCACTAACAAGATTTTTTGTTTCTTGTCTCGGTCCCTAACACGCTGTTTGTCTCTTGTCTCGGTCACTAACAAGCTGTTTGTCTCTTGTCTCGGTCACTAACAAGCTGTTTGTCTCTTGTCTCGGTCAATAACAAGCTGGTTGTCTCTTGTCTCGGTAACTAACAAGCTGGTTGTCTCATGTCTGGGTCACTAACAAGCTGTTTGTCTCTTGTTCCGGTCACTAACAAACTGTTTTTCTCTTGTCTTGGTCACTAACACGATGTTTCTCTTTTGTCCCGGTCACTAACAAGCTGTTTGTCTCTAGTCTATGTCACTAACAAGCTGTTTGTCTCTTGTTCCGGTTACTAAGAAGCTATTTTTCTCATGTCTCGATCACTAACACGCTGGTTGTCTCTTGTATCGGTTAATAACAAGCTGTTTGTCTCTTGTCTCGGTCACTAACAAGATGTTTGTCTCTTTTCTCGTTCACTAACAAGATGTTTGTTTCTTGTCCCGGTCACTAACAAGCTGTTTGTCTCTTGTCTCGGACACTAACACGGTGTTTGTCTCTTGTCTCGGTCACTAACAAGCTTTTTGTCTCTTGTCCTGGTCATTAACAAGCTATTTGTCTCATGTCTCGGTCAAAAACACACTGATTGTCTCTTGTCTCGGTTACTAACAAGCTGTTTGTCTCTAGTCTATGTCACTAACAAGCTGTATGTCTCTTGTTCCGGTTACTAAGAAGCTATTTGTCTCATGTCTCGATCACTAACACGCTGTTTGGCTCTTGTCTCGGTCACTATCAAGCTGTTTGTCTCTTGTCTCGGTAACTAACAAGCTGGTTGTCTCATGTCTCGGTAACTAACAAGCTGTTTTTCTCTTGTCTCGGTCACTAACACGATGTTTCTCTTTGTCCCAGTCACTAACAAGCTGTTTTTCTCTAGTCTATGTCACTAACAAGCTGTTTGTCTCTTGTCCCGGTCACCAATAAGCTGTTCGTCTCATGTCTCGGTCACTAACAAGATGTTTGTTTCTAGTCTCGGTCACTAACAAGCAGTTTGTCTCTTGTCTCGGTCACTAACAAGCTGTTTGTCTCTTGTCTCGTTCACTAACAAGATGTTTGTTTGTTGTCTCGGTCCCTAACACGCTGTTTGTCTCTTGTTTCGGTCCCTAACACGCTGTTTGTCTCTTGTTTCGGTCACTAACAAGCTGTTTGTCTCTTGTCTCGGTCAATAACAAGCTGGTTGTCTCTTGTCTCGGTAACTAACAAGCTGTTTTTCTCTAGTCTATGTCACTAACAAGCTGTTTGTCTCTTGTTCCGGTTACTAAGAAGATATTTGTCTCATGTCTCGATCACTAACACGCTGGTTGTCTCTTGTATCGGTTAATAACAAGCTGTTTGTCTCTTGTCTCGGTCACTAACAAGTTGTTTGTTTTTTATCTCGGTCACTAACAAGCTGTTTGTCTCTTGTCTCGGTCACTAAAAAGATGTTTGTTTCTTATCTCGGTCACTAACAACCTGTTTGTCTCTTGTCTCGTTCACTAACAAGATGTTTGTTTCTTGTCCCGGTCACTAACAATCTGTTTGTCTCTTGTCTCGGTCACTAACAAGCTGTTTGTCTCTTGTCTCGGTCACTAACAAGCTTTTTGTCTCTTTTCCTGGTCATTAACAAGCTATTCGTCTCATGTCTCGGTCAAAAACACACTGTTTGTCTCTTGTCTCGGTTACTAACAAGCTGTTTGTCTCTAGTCTATGTCACTAACAAGCTGTTTATCTCTTGTCTCGGTCACTAACAAGATGTTTGTCTCTTGTCTCGGTCAATAACAAGCTGTTTGCCGCTTGTCTCGGTCACTAACAAGCTGTTTGTTTTTTGTCTCGGTCACTAGCAAGCTATTTGTCTCTTGTCCCGGTCACTAACAAGCTTTTCGTCTCTTCTCTCGGTCACTAACACGATGTTTATATTTTGTCCCGGTATTAACAAGCTGTTTGTCTCTTGTCTAGGTCATTAACAATATGTTTGTCTCTTGTCCCGGTCACTAACAAGCTGTTTGTCTCATGTCTCGGACAGTAACACGCTGATTGTCTCTTGTCTCGGTTGTTACTAACAAGCTGTTTGTCTCATGTCTCGATCACTAACACGCTGGTTGTCTCTTGTATCGGTTAATAACAAGCTGTTTGTCTCTTGTCCCGGTCACCAAGAAGCTGTTCGTCTCATGTCTCCATCACTAACAAGATGTTTGTCTCTTGTCTCGGTCACTAACAAGCTGTTTATCTCTTGTCTCGGTCACTGACAAGCTTTTTGTCTCTTCTCCTGGTCACTAACAAGCTATTTGTCTCATTTCTCGGTCACTAACAAGCTGTTTGTATCTTGTCTCGGTCACTAACAGGAGGTTTTTTTTTTGTCTCGGTCACTAACACGCTGTTTGTCTCTTGTCTCGGTCACTAACACGCTGTTTGTCTCTTGTCTCGGTCACTATCAAGCTGTTTGTCTCTTGTCTCGGTAACTAACAAGCTGGTTGTCTCATGTCTGGGTCACTAACAAGCTGTTTGTCTCTTGTTCCGGTCACTAACACGATGTTTCTCTTTTGTCCCAGTCACTAACAAGCTGTTTTTCTCTAGTCTATGTCACTAACAAGCTGTTTGTCTCTTGTCCCGGTCACCAATAAGCTGTTCGTCTCATGTCTCGGTCACTAACACGATGTTTGTTTCTAGTCTCGGTCACTAACAAGCAGTTTGTTTCTTGTCTCGGTCCCTAACACGCTGTTTGTCTCTTGTCTCGGTCACTAACACGCTGTTTGTCTCTTGTCTCGGTCAATAACAATCTGGTTGTCTCTTGTCTCGGTAACTAACAAGCTGGTTGTCTCATGTCTGGGTCACTAACAAGCTGTTTATCTCTTATTCCGGTCACTAACAAACTGTTTTTCTCTTGTCTTGGTCACTAACACGATGTTTCTTATTTGTCCCGGTCACTAACAAGCTGTTTGTCTCTAGTCTATGTCACTAACAAGCTGTTTGTCTCTTGTTCCGGTTACTAAGAAGCTATTTGTCTAATGTCTCGATCACTAACACGCTGGTTGTCTCTTGTATCGGTTAATAACAAGCTGTTTGTCTCTTGTCTCGATCACTAACAAGATGTTTGTTTCTTATCTCGGTCACTAACAATCTGTTTGTCTCTTGTCTCGGTCACTAACAAGCTGTTTGTCTCATGTCTCGGTCACTAACACGCTGTTTGTCTCTTGTCTCGGTCTCTAACAAGCTTTTTTGTCTCTTGTCCTGGTCATTAACAAGCTATTTGTCTCATGTCTCGGTCAAAAACACACTGGTTGTCTCTTGTCTCGGTTACTAACAAGCTGTTTGTCTCTAGTCTATGTCACTAACAAGCTGTTTGTCTCTTGTTCCGGTTACTAAGAAGCTATTTGTCTCATGTCTCGATCACTAACACGCTGTTTGGCTCTTGTCTCGGTCACTAACACGATGTTTCTCTTTTGTCCCAGTCACTAACAAGCTGTTTTTCTCTAGTCTATGTCACTAACAAGCTGTGTGTCTCTTATCCCGGTCACCAATAAGCTGTTCGTCTCAAGTCTCGGTCACTAACAAGATGTTTGTTTCTAGTCTCGGTCACTAACAAGCAGTTTATCTCTTGTCTCGGTCACTAACAAGCTGTTTGTCTCTAGTCTATGTCACTAACAAGCTGTTTGTCTCTTGTCCCGGTCACTAAGAAGCTGTTTCTCTCATGTCTCAGACAGTAACACGCTGGTTGTCTCTTGTCTCGGTTTTTACTAACAAGCTGTTTGTCTCTTATCTCGGTCACTAAGAAGATGTTTGTTTCTTGTCTCGGTCATTAACAAGCTGGTTGTCTCTTGTCTCGGTCACTGGCAATCTATTTGTGTCTTGTCCCGGTCAATAACCATATGTTTGTCTCTTGTCTCGTTCACTAACACGATGTTTCTCTTTTGTCCCGGTCACTAACACGCTGTTTATCTCTTGTCTCGGTCACTGACAAGCTTTTTGTCTCTTGTCCTGGTCACTAACAAGCTGTTTGTCTCATGTCTCGGTCACTAACAAGCTGTTTGTATCTTGTCTCGGTCATTAACAAGATGTTTTTTTTTTGTCTCGGTCACTAACACGCTGTTTGTCACTTGTCTCGGTCACTAACACGCTGTTTGGCTCTTGTCTCGGTCACTACCAAGCTGTTTGTCTCTTGTCTCGGTCCCTAACAAGCTGTTTGTCTCTTGTCTCGGTCACTAACAAGCTGTTTGTCTCTTGTCTCGATCAATAACAAGCTGGTTGTCTCTTGTCTCGTTAACTAACAAGCTGGTTGTCTCATGACTGGGTCACTAACAAGCTGTTTGTCTCTTGTTCCGGTCACTAACAAACTGTTTTTCTCTTGTCTTTGTCACTAATACGATGTTTCTCTTTTGTCCCGGTCACTAACAAGCTGTTTGTCTCTAGTCTATGTCACTAACAAGCTGTTTGTCTCTTGTTCCGGTTACTAAAAAGCTATTTGTCTCATGCCTCGATCACTAACACGCTGGTTGTCTCTTGTATCGGTTAATAACAAGCTGTTTGTCTCTTGTCTCGGTCACTAACAAGATGTGTGTTTCTTATCTCGGTCACTAACAAGCTGTTTGTCTCTTGTCTCGTTCACTAACAAGATGTTTGTTTCTTGTCCCGGTCACTAACAATCTGTTTGTCTCTTGTCTCGGTGACTAAAAAGCTGTTCATCTCTTGTTTCGGTCACTAACACGCTGTTTGTCTCTTGTCTCGGTCACTAACAAGCTTTTTGTCTCTTGTCCTGGTCATTAACAAGCTATTTGTCTCATGTCTCGGTCAAAAACACACTGGTTGTCTCTTGTCTCGGTTACTAACAAGCTGTTTCTCTCTTGTCTCGGTCACTAACAAGATGTTTGTTTCTTGTCTCGGTCACTAACACGCTGTTTTTCTCTTGTCTCGGTCAGTAACACGCTCTTTGGCTCTTGTCTCGGTCACTATCAAGCTGTTTGTCTCTTGTCTCGGTAACTAACAAGTTGGTTGTCTCATGTCTCGGTCACTAACAAGCTGTTTTTCTCTTGTCTCGGTCACTAACACGATGTTTGTCTCTTGTCCCGGTCACCAAGAAGCTGTTCGTCTCATGTCTCGGTCACTAACAAGATGTTTGTTTCTAGTCTCGATCACTAACAAGCTTTTTGTCTCTTGTCTCGGTCACTAACAAGCTGTTTATCTCTTGTCTCGGTCACTGACAAGCTTTTTGTCTCTTGTCCTGGTCACTAACAAGCTATTTGTCTCATGTCTCGGTCACAAACAAGCTGTTTGTATCTTGTCTCGGTCATTAACACGATGTTTCTCTTTTGTCCCAGTAACTAACAAGCTGTTTTTCTCTAGTCTATGTCACTAACAAGCTGTTTGTCTCTTGTCCCGGTCACCAATAAGCTGTTCGTCTCATGACTCGGTCACTAACAAGATGTTTGTTTCTAGACTCGGTCACTAACAAGCAGTTTGTCTCTTGTCTCGGTCACTAACACGCTGTTTGTCTCTTGTCTCGTTCACTAACAAGATGTTTGTTTCTTGTCTCGGTCCCTAACACGCTGTTTGTCTCTTGTCTCGGTCACTAACAAGCTGTTTGTCTCTTGTCTCGGTCACTAACAAGCTGTTTGTCTCTTGTCTCGGTCAATAACAAGCTGGTTGTCTCTTGTCTCGGTAACTATCAAGCTGGTTGTCTCATGTCTGGGTCACTAACAAACCGTTTTTCTCTTGTCTTGGTCACTAACACGATGTTTCTCTTTTGTCCCGGTCACTAACAAGCTGTTTGTCTGTAGTCTATGTCACTAACAAGCTGTTTTTCTCTTGTCTCGTTCACTAACAAGATGTTTGTTTCTTGTCTCGGTCCCTATACGCTGTCTGTCTCTTGTCTCGGTCACTAACAAGCTGTTTGTCTCTTGTCTCGGTCACTAACAAGCTGTTTGTCTCTTGTCTCGGTCACTAACACGCTGTTTGTCTCTTGTCTCGGTCACTAACAAGCTTTTTGTCTCTTGTCCTGGTCATTACCAAGCTATTTGTCTCATGTCTCGGTCAAAAACACACTGGTTGTCTCTTGTCTCGGTTACTAACAAGCTGTTTGTCTCTAGTCTATGTCACTAACAAGCTGTTTGTCTCTTGTTCCGGTTACTAAGAAGCTATTTGTCTCATTTCTCGATCACTAACACGCTGTTTGGCTCTTGTCTCGGTCACTATCAAGCTGTTTGTCTCTTGTCTCGGTAACTAACAAGCTGGTTGTCTCATGTCTCGGTCACTAACAAGCTGTTTTTCTCTTGTCTCGGTCACTAACACGATGTTTCTCTTTTGTCCCAGTCACTAACAAGCTGTTTTTCTCTAGTCTATGTCACTAACAAGCTGTTTGTCTCTTGTTCCGGTTACTAAGAAGCTATTTGTCTCATGTCTCGATCACTAACACGCTGGTTGTCTCTTGTCTCGGTCACTAACAAGCTGTTTGGCTCTTGTCTCGTTCACTAACAAGATGTTTGTTTCTTGTCTTGGTCCCTACCACGCTGTTTGTCTCTTGTCTCGGTCACTAACAAGCTGTTTGTCTCTTGTTCCGGTTTATAACAAACTGTTTTTCTCTTCTCTTGGTCATTAACACGATGTTTCTCTTTTGTCCCGGTCACTAACAAGCTGTTTGTCTCTTGTCTCATTCACTAACAAGATGTTTGTTTCTTGTCTCGGTCCCTAACACGCTGTTTGTCTCTTGTCTCGGTCACTAACAAGCTGTTTGTCTCTTTTCTCGGTCAATAACAAGCTGGTTGTCTCTTGTCTCGGTAACCAACAAGCTGGTTCTCTCATGTCTGGGTCACTAACAAGCTCTTTGTCTCTTGTTCCGGTCACTAACAAACTGTTTTTCTCTTGTCTTGTTCACTAACACGATGTTTTGTTTTTGTCCCGGTCACTAACAAGCTGTTTTTCTCTTGTCTTGTTCACTAACACGATGTTTTGTTTTTGTCCCGGTCACTAACAAGCTGTTTGTCTCTAGTCTATGTCACTAACAAGCTGTTTGTCTCTTGTTCCGGTTACTAAGAAGCTATTTGTCTCATGTCTCGATCACTAACACGCTGGTTGTCTCTTGTATCGGTTAATAACAAGCTGTTTGTCTCTTGTCTCGGTCACTAACAAGATGTTTGTTTCTTGTCTCGGTCCCTAACACGCTGTTTGTCTCTTGTCTCGGTCACTAACAAGCTGTTTGTCTCTTGTTTCGATCACTAACAAGCTGGTTGTCTCATGTCTGGGTCACTAACAAACCGTTTTTCTCTTGTCTTGGTCACTAACACGATGTTTCTCTTTTGTCCCGGTCACTAACAAGCTGTTTGTCTGTAGTCTATGTCACTAACAAGCTGTTTTTCTCTGGTTCCGGTTACTAAGAAGCTATTTGTCTCATGTCTCGATCACTAACACTCTGGTTGTCTCTTGTATCGGTTAATAACAAGCTGTTTGTCTCTTGTCTCGGTCACTAACAAGCTGTTTGTCTCTTGTCTCGTTCACTAACAAGATGTTTGTTTCTTGTCCCGTTCACTAACAATCTGTTTGTCTCTTGTCTCGGTTACTAACAAGCTGTTTGTCTCTAGTCTATGTCACTAACAAGCTGTTTGTCTCTTGTTCCGGTTACTTAGAAGCTATTTGTCTCATGTCTCGATCACTAACACGCTGTTTGGCTCTTGTCTCGGTCACTATCAAGCTGTTTGTCACTTGTCTCGGTAACTAACAAGCTGTTTGTCTCATGTCTCGGTCACTAACAAGCTGTTTTTCTCTTGTCTCGGTCACTAACACGATGTTTCTCTTTTGTCCCAGTCACTAACAAGCTGTTTTTCTCTTGTCTCGTTCACTAACAAGATGTTTGTTTCTTGTCTCGGTCTCTATACGCTGTCTGTCTCTTGTCTCGGTCACTAACAAGCTGTTTGTCTCTTGTCTCGGTCACTAACACGCTGTTTGTCTCTTGTCTCGGTCACTAACACGCTGTTTGTCTCTTGTCTCGGTCACTAACACGCTTTTTGTCTCTTGTCCTGGTCATTAACAAGCTATTTGTCTCATGTCTCGGTCAAAAACACACTGGTTGTCTCTTGTCTCGGTTACTAACAAGCTGTTTGTCTCTAGTCTATGTCCAAAACAAGCTGTTTGTCTCTTGTTCCGGTTACTAAGAAGCTATTTGTCTCATTTCTCGATCACTAACACGCTGTTTGGCTCTTGTCTCGGTCACTATCAAGCTGTTTGTCTCTTGTCTCGGTAACTAACAAGCTGGTTGTCTCATGTCTCGGTCCCTAACAAGCTGTTTTTCTCTTGTCTCGGTCACTAACACGATGTTTCTCTTTTGTCCCAGTCACTAACAAGCTGTTTTTCTCTAGTCTATGTCACTAACAAGCTGTTTGTCTCTAGTCTCGGTCACCAATAAGCTGTTCTTCTCATGTCTCGGTCACTAACAAGATGTTGATTTCTAGTCTCGGTCACTAACAAGCAGTTTGTCTCTTGTCTCGGTCACTAACAAGCTGTTTGGCTCTTGTCTCGTTCACTAACAAGATGTTTGTTTCTTGTCTCGGTCCCTAACACGCTGTTTGTTTCTTGTCTCGGTCACTAACAAGCTGTTTGTCTCTTGTTCCGGTTTATAACAAACTGTTTTTCTCTTGTCTTGGTCACTAACACGATGTTTCTCTTTTGTCCCGGTCACTAACAAGATGTTTGTCTCTAGTCTATGTCACTAACAAGCTGTTTGTCTCTTGTTCCGGTTACTAAGAAGCTATTTGTCTCCTGTCTCGATCACTAACACGCTGGTTGTCTCTTGTATCGGTTAATAACAAGCTGTTTGTCTCTTGTCTCGGTCACTAACAAGCTGTTTGGCTCTTGTCTCGTTCACTAACAAGATGTTTGTTTCTTGTCTTGGTCCCTACCACGCTGTTTGTCTCTTGTCTCGGTCACTAACAATCTGTTTGTCTCTTTTCTCGGTCAATAACAAGCTGGTTGTCTCTTGTCTCGGTATCCAACAAGCTGGTTCTCTCATGTCTGGGTCACTAACAAGCTGTTTGTCTCTTGTTACGGTCACTAACAAACTGTTTTTCTCTTGTCTTGTTCACTAACACGATGTTTTGTTTTTGTCCCGGTCACTAACAAGCTGTTTGTCTCTAGTCTATGTCACTAACAAGCTGTTTGTCTCTTGTTCCGGTTCCTAAGAAGCTATTTGTCTCATGTCTCGATCACTAACACGCTGGTTGTCTCTTGTATCGGTTAATAACAAGCTGTTTGTCTCTTGTCTCGGTCACTAACAAGATGTTTGTTTCCTATCTCGATCACTAACAACCTGTTTGTCTCTTGTCTCGTTCACTAACAAGATGTTTGTTTCTTGTCCCGGTCAATAACAATCTGTTTGTCTCTTGTCTCGGTAACTAACAAGCTGTTTGTCTCTTGTCTCGGTCACTAAAACGCTGTTTGTCTCTTGTCCCGGTCACCAAGAAGCTGTTCGTCTCATGTCTCGGTCACTAACACGATGTTTCTCTTTTGTACCAGTCACTAACAAGCTGTTTTTCTCTAGTCTATGTCATTAACAAGCTGTTTGTCTCTAGTCCCGGTCACCAATAAGCTGTTCGTCTCATGTTTCGGTCACTAACAAGATGTTGGTTTCTAGTCTCGGTCACTAACAAGCAGTTTGTCTATTGTCTCGGTCACTAACAAGCTGTTTGTCTCTTGTCTCGTTCACTAACAAGATGTTTGTTTCTTGTCTCGGTCCCTAACACGCTGTTTGTCTCTTGTCTCGGTCACTAACAAGCTGTTTGTCTCTTGTCTCGGTCACTAACAAGCTGTTTGTCTCTTGTCTCGGTCAATAACAAGCTGGTTGTCTCTTGTCTCGGTAACTAACAAACTGGTTGTCTCATGTCTGGGTCACTAACAAGCTGTTTGTCTCTTGTTCCGGTTTATAACAAACTGTTTTTCTCTTGTCTTGGTCACTAACACGATGTTTCTCTTTTGTCCCGGTCACTAACAAGCTGTTTGTCTCTAGTCTATGTCACTAACAAGCTGTTTGTCTCTTGTTCCGGTTACTAAGAAGCTATTTGTCTCATGTCTCGATCACTAAAACGCTGGTTGTCTCTTGTATCGGTTAATAACAAGCTGTTTGTCTCTTGTCTCGGTCACTAATAAGATATTTGTTTCTTATCTCCGTCACTAACAATCTGTTTGTCTCTTGTCTCGGTCACTAACAAGCTGTTTATCTCTTGTCTCTGTCACTAACACGCTGTTTGTCTCTTATCTCGGTCACTAACAAGCTTTTTTGTCTCTTGTCCTGGTCATTAACAAGCTATTTTTCTCATGTCTCGGTCAAAAACACACTGGTTGTCTCTTGTCTCGGTTACTAACAAGCATTGTCTCTCTTGTATCGGTCACTAACAAGATGTTTGTTTCTTGTCTCGGTAACTAACACGCTGTTTTTCTCTTGTCTCGGTCAGTAACAAACTCTTTGGCTCTTGTCTCGGTCACTATAAAGCTGTTTGTCTCTTGTCTCGGTAACTAACAAGCTGGTTGTCTTATGTCTCGGTCACTAACAAGCTGTTTTTCTCTTGTCTCGGTCACTAACACGATGTTTCTCTTTTGTCCCAGTCACTAACAAGCTGTTTTTCTCTAGTCTATGTCACTAACAAGCTGTTTTTCTCTAGTCTATGTCACTAACAAGCTGTTTGTCTCTTGTCCCGGTCACCAAGAAGCTGTTCGTCTCATGTCTCGGTCACTAACAAGATGTTTGTTTCTAGTCTCGGTCACTAACAAGCAGTTTGTCTCTTGTCTCGGTCACTAACAAGCTGTTTTTCTCTTGTCTCGTTCACTAACAAGATGTTTGTTTCTTGTCTCGGTCCCTAACACGCTGTCTGTCTCTTGTTTCGGTAACTAACAAGCTATTTGTCTCTTGTCTCGGTCACTAACAAGCTGTTTGTCTCTTGTCTCGGTCACTAACACGCTGTTTGTCTCTTGTCTCGGTCACTAACAAGCTTTTTGTCTCTTGTCCTTGTCATTAACAAGCTATATGTCTCATGTCTCGGTCAAAAACACACTGGTTGTCTCTTGTCTCGGTTACTAACAAGCTGTTTGTCTCTAGTCTATGTCACTAACAAGCTGTTTGTCTCTTGTTCCGGTTACTAAGAAGCTATTTGTCTCATGTCTCGATCACTAACACGCTGTTTGGCTCTTGTCTCGGTCACTATCAAGCTGTTTGTCTCTTGTCTCGGTCACTAACACGATGTTTCTCTTTTGTCCCAGTCACTAACAAGCTGTTTTTCTCTAGTCTATGTCACTAACAAGCTGTTTGTCTCTAGTCCCGGTCACCAATAAGCTGTTCGTCTCATGTCTCGGTCACTAACAAGATGTTGGTTTCTAGTCTCGGTCACAAACAAGCAGTTTGTCTCTTGTCTCGGTCACTAACAAGCTGTGTGTCTCTTGTCTCGTTCACTAACAAGATGTTTGTTTCTTGTCTCGGTCCCTAACACGCTGTTTGTCTCTTGTCTCGGTCACTAACAAGCTGGTTGTCTCATGTCTATGTCACTAACAAGCTGTTTGTCTCTTGTTCCGGTTTATAACAAACTGTTTTTCTCTTGTCTTGGTCACTAACACGATGTTTCTCTTTTGTCCCGGTCACTAACAAGCTGTTTGTCTCTAGTCTATGTCACTAACAAGCTGTTTGTCTCTTGTTCCGGTTACTAAGAAGCTATTAGTCTCATGTCTCGATCACTAACACGCTGGTTGTCTCTTGTATCGGTTAATAACAAGCTGTTTGTCTCTTGTCTCGGTCACTAACAAGATGTTTGTTTCTTATCTCGGTCACTAACAAACTGTTGGTCTCTTGTCTCGGTCACTAACAAGCTGTTTATCTCTTGTTTCGGTCACTAAAACGCTGTTTGTCTCTTGTCTCGGTCACTAACAAGCTTTTTGTCTCTTGTCCTGGTCATTAACAAGCTATTTGTCTCATGTCTCGGTCAAAAACACACTGGTTGTCTCTTGTCTCGGTTACTAACAAGCTGTTTCTCTCTTGTCTCGGTCACTAACAAGATATTTGTTTCTTGTCTCGGTCACTAACACGCTGTTTTTCTCTTGTCTCGGTCAGTAACAAGCTCTTTGGCTCTTGTCTCGGTCACTATGAAGATGTTTGTCTCTTGTCTCGTTAACTAACAAGCTGGTTGTCTCATGTCTCGGTCACTAACAAGCTGTTTTTCTCTTGTCTCGGTCACTAACACGATGTTTCTCTTTTGTCCCAGTCACTAACAAGCTGTTTTTCTCTAGTCTATGTCACTAACAAGCTGTTTGTCTCTTGTTCCGGTTACTAAGAAGCTATTTGTCTCATGTCTCGATCACTAACACGCTGGTTGTCTCTTGTATCGGTTAATAACAAGCTGTTTGTCTCTTGTCTCGGTCACTAACAAGCTGTTTGGCTCTTGTCTCGTTCACTAACAAGATGTTTGTTTCTTGTCTCGGTCCCTAACACGCTGTTTGTCTCTTGTCTCGGTCACTAACAAGCTGTTTGTCTCTTGTTCCGGTTTATAACAAACTGTTTTTCTCTTGCCTTGGTAACTAACACGATGTTTCTCTTTTGTCCCGGTCACTAACAAGCTGTTTGTCTCTAGTCTATGTCACTAACAAGCTATTTGTCTCTTGTTCCGGTTACTAAGAAGCTATTTGTCTCATGTCTCGATCACTAACACGCTGGTTGTCTCTTGTATCGGTTAATAACAAGCTGTTTGTCTCTTGTCTCGGTCACTAACAAGATGTTTGTTTCTTTTCTCGGTCACTAACAAACTGTTTGTCTCTTGTCTCGTTAACTAACAAGATGTTTGTTTCTTGTCCCGGTCACTAACAATCTGTTTGTCTCTTGTCTCGGTCACTAACAAGCTGTTTGTCTCTTGTCTCGGTCACTAACACGCTGTTTGTCTCTTGTCTCGGTCACTAACAAGCTGTTTGTCTCTTGTCTCGTTCACTAACAAGATGTTTGTTTCTTGTCTCGGTCCCTAACACGCTGTTTGTCTCTTGTCTCGGTCACTAACAAGCTGTTTGTCTCTTGTCTCGGTCACTAACAAGCTGTTTGTCTCTTTTCTCGGTCAATAACAAGCTGGTTGTCTCTTGTCTCGGTAACCAACAAGCTGGTTGTCTCATGTCTGGGTCACTAACAAGCTGTTTGTCTCTTGTTCCGGTCACTAACAAACTGTTTTTCTCTTGTCTTGTTCACTAACACGATGTTTTTTTTGTGTCTTTTTCACTAACAAGCTGTTTGTCTCTAGTCTATGTCACTAACAAGCTGTTTGTCTCTAGTCTATGTCACTAACAAGCTATTTGTCTCTTGTTCCGGTTACTAAGAAGCTATTTGTCTCATGTCTCGATCACTAACACGCTGGTTGTCTTTTGTATCGCTCACTAACAAACTGTTTTTCTCTAGTCTATGTCACTAACAAGCTGTTTGTCTCTAGTCTCGGTCACCAATAAGCTGTTCTTCTCATGTCTCGGTCACTAACAAGATGTTGGTTTCTAGTCTCGGTCACTAACAAGCAGTTTGTCTCTTGTCTCGGTCACTAACAAGCTGTTTGGCTCTTGTCTCGTTCACTAACAAGATGTTTGTTTCTTGTCTCGGTCCCTAACACGCTATTTGTTTCTTGTCTCGGTCACTAACAAGCTGTTTGTCTCTTGTTCCGGTTTATAACAAACTGTTTTTCTCTTGTCTTGGTCACTAACACGATGTTTCTCTTTTGTCCCGGTCACTAACAAGATGTTTGTCTCTAGTCTATGTCACTAACAAGCTGTTTGTCTCTTGTTCCGGTTACTAAGAAGCTATTTGTCTCATGTCTCGATCACTAACACGCTGGTTGTCTCTTGTATCGGTTAATAACAAGCTGTTTGTCTCTTGTCTCGGTCACTAACAAGCTGTTTGGCTCTTGTCTCGTTCACTAACAAGATGTTTGTTTCTTGTCTCGGTCACTAACAAGCTGTTTGTCTCTTGTTCCGGTTTATAACAAACTGTTTTTCTCTTCTCTTGGTCATTAACACGATGTTTCACTTTTGTCCCGGTCACTAACAAGCTGTTTGTCTCTTGTCTCATTCACTAACAAGATGTTTGTTTCTTGTCTCGGTCCCTAACACGCTGTTTGTCTCTTGTCTCGGTCACTAACAAGCTGTTTGTCTCTTTTCTCGGTCAATAACAAGCTGGTTGTCTCTTGTCTCGGTAACCAACAAGCTGGTTCTCTCATGTCTGGGTCACTAACAAGCTGTTTGTCTCTTGTTACGGTCACTAACAAACTGTTTTTCTCTTGTCTTGTTCACTAACACGATGTTTTGTTTTTGTCCCGGTCACTAACAAGCTGTTTGTCTCTAGTCTATGTCACTAACAAGCTGTTTGTCTCTTGTTCCGGTTACTAAGAAGCTATTTGTCTCATATCTCGATCACTAACACGCTGGTTGTCTCTTGTATCGGTTAATAACAAGCTGTTTGTCTCTTGTCTCGGTCACTAACAAGGTGTTTGTTTCCTATCTCGATCACTAACAACCTGTTTGTCTCTTGTCTCGTTCACTAACAAGATGTTTGTTTCTTGTCCCGGTCAATAACAATCTGTTTGTCTCTTGTCTCGGTAACTAACAAGCTGTTTGTCTCTTGTCTCGGTCACTAAAACGCTGTTTGTCTCTTGTCCCGGTCACCAAGAAGCTGTTCGTCTCATGTCTCGGTCACTAACAAGCTGTTTGTCTCTTGTTCCGGTTACTAAGAAGCTATTTGTCTCATGTCTCGATCACTAACACGCTGTTTGGCTCTTGTCTCGGTCACTATCAAGCTGTTTGTCTCTTGTCTCGGTAACTAACAAGCTGGTTGTCTCATGTCTCGGTCACTAACAAGCTGTTTTTCTCTTGTCTCGGTCACTAACACGATGTTTCTCTTTTGTACCAGTCACTAACAAGCTGTTTTTCTCTAGTCTATGTCATTAACAAGCTGTTTGTCTCTAGTCCCGGTCACCAATAAGCTGTTCGTCTCATGTCTCGGTCACTAACAAGATGTTGGTTTCTAGTCTCGGTCACTAACAAGCAGTTTGTCTATTGTCTCGGTCACTAACAAGCTGTTTGTCTCTTGTCTCGTTCACTAACAAGATGTTTGTTTCTTGTCTCGGTCCCTAACACGCTGTTTGTCTCTTGTCTCGGTCACTAACAAGCTGTTTGTCTCTTGTCTCGGTCACTAACAAGCTGTTTGTCTCTTGTCTCGGTCAATAACAAGCTGGTTGTCTCTTGTCTCGGTAACTAACAAACTGGTTGTCTCATGTCTGGGTCACTAACAAGCTGTTTGTCTCTTGTTCCGGTTTATAACAAACTGTTTTTCTCTTGTCTTGGTCACTAACACGATGTTTCTCTTTTGTCCCGGTCACTAACAAGCTGTTTGTCTCTAGTCTATGTCACTAACAAGCTGTTTGTCTCTTGTTCCGGTTACTAAGAAGCTATTTGTCTCATGTCTCGATCACTAACACGCTGGTTGTCTCTTGTATCGGTTAATAACAAGCTGTTTGTCTCTTGTCTCGGTCACTAATAAGATATTTGTTTCTTATCTCCGTCACTAACAATCTGTTTGTCTCTTGTCTCGGTCACTAACAAGCTGTTTATCTCTTGTCTCGGTCACTAACACGATGTTTTTTTTTGTCCCGGTCACTAACAAGCTGTTTGTCTCTAGTCTATGTCACTTACAAGCTGTTTGTCTCTTGTTCCGGTTACTAAGAAGCTATTTGTCTCATGTCTCGATCACTAACACGCTGGTTGTCTCTTGTATCGGTTAATAACAAGCTGTTTGTCTCTTGTCTCGGTCACTAACAAGATGTTTGTTTCCTATCTCGATCACTAACAACCTGTTTGTTTCTTGTCTCGTTCACTAACAAGATGTTTGTTTCTTGTCCCAGTCAATAACAATCTGTTTGTCTCTTGTCTCGGTAACTAACAAGCTGTTTGTCTCTTGTCTCGGTCACTAACACGATGTTTCTCTTTTGTCCCAGTCACTAACAAGCTGTTTTTCTCTAGTCTATGTCACTAAGAAGCTGTTTTTCTCTAGTCTATGTCACTAACAAGCTGTTTTTCTCTAGTCTATGTCACTAACAAGCTGTTTGTCTCTTGTCCCGGTCACCAAGAAGCTGTTCGTCTCATGTCTCGGTCACTAACAAGATGTTTGTTTCTAGTCTCGGTCACTAACAAGCAGTTTGTCTCTTGTCTCGGTCACTAACAAGCTGTTTTTCTCTTGTCTCGTTCACTAACAAGATGTTTGTTTCTTGTCTCGGTCCCTAACACGCTGTCTGTCTCTTGTTTCGGTAACTAACAAGCTATTTGTCTCTTGTCTCGGTCACTAACAAGCTGTTTGTCTCTTGTCTCGGTCACTAACACGCTGTTTGTCTCTTGTCTCGGTCACTAACAAGCTTTTTGTCTCTTGTCCTTGTCATTAACAAGCTATATGTCTCATGTCTCGGTCAAAAACACACTGGTTGTCTCTTGTCTCGGTTACTAACAAGCTGTTTGTCTCTAGTCTATGTCACTAACAAGCTGTTTGTCTCTTGTTCCGTTACTAAGAAGCTATTTGTCTCATGTCTCGATCACTAACACGCTGTTTGGCTCTTGTCTCGGTCACTATCAAGCTGTTTGTCTCTTGTCTCGGTCACTAACACGATGTTTCTCTTTTGTCCCAGTCACTAACAAGCTGTTTTTCTCTAGTCTATGTCACTAACAAGCTGTTTGTCTCTAGTCCCGGTCACCAATAAGCTTTTCGTCTCATGTCTCGGTCACTAACAAGATGTTGGTTTCTAGTCTCGGTCACAAACAAGCAGTTTGTCTCTTGTCTCGGTCACTAACAAGCTGTGTGTCTCTTGTCTCGTTCACTAACAAGATGTTTGTTTCTTGTCTCGGTCCCTAACACGCTGTTTGTCTCTTGTCTCGGTCACTAACAAGCTGGTTGTCTCATGTCTATGTCACTAACAAGCTGTTTGTCTCTTGTTCCGGTTTATAACAAACTGTTTTTCTCTTGTCTTGGTCACTAACACGATGTTTCTCTTTTGTCCCGGTCACTAACAAGCTGTTTGTCTCTAGTCTATGTCACTAACAAGCTGTTTGTCTCTTGTTCCGGTTACTAAGAAGCTATTTGTCTCATGTCTCGATCACTAACACGCTGGTTGTCTCTTGTATCGGTTAATAACAAGCTGTTTGTCTCTTGTCTCGGTCACTAACAAGATGTTTGTTTCTTATCTCGGTCACTAACAAACTGTTTGTCTCTTGTCTCGTTAACTAACAAAATGTTTGTTTCTTGTCCCGGTCACTAACAATCTGTTGGTCTCTTGTCTCGGTCACTAACAAGCTGTTTGTCTCTTGTCTCGGTCACTAACACGCTGTTTGTCTCTTGTCTCGGTCACTAACAAGCTTTTTGTCTCTTGTCCTGGTCATTAACAAGCTATTTGTCTCATGTCTCGGTCAAAAACACACTGGTTGTCTCTTGTCTCGGTTACTAACAAGCTGTTTCTCTCTTGTCTCGGTCACTAACAAGATATTTGTTTCTTGTCTCGGTCACTAACACGCTGTTTTTCTCTTGTCTCGGTCAGTAACAAGCTCTTTGGCTCTTGTCTCGGTCACTATGAAGATGTTTGTCTCTTGTCTCGTTAACTAACAAGCTGGTTGTCTCATGTCTCGGTCACTAACAAGCTGTTTTTCTCTTGTCTCGGTCACTAACACGATGTTTCTCTTTTGTCCCAGTCACTAACAAGCTGTTTTTCTCTAGTCTATGTCACTAACAAGCTGTTTGTCTCTTGTTCCGGTTACTAAGAAGCTATTTGTCTCATGTCTCGATCACTAACACGCTGGTTGTCTCTTGTATCGGTTAATAACAAGCTGTTTGTCTCTTGTCTCGGTCACTAACAAGCTGTTTGGCTCTTGTCTCGTTCACTAACAAGATGTTTGTTTCTTGTCTCGGTCCCTAACACGCTGTTTGTCTCTTGTCTCGGTCACTAACAAGCTGTTTGTCTCTTGTTCCGGTTTATAACAAACTGTTTTTCTCTTGCCTTGGTAACTAACACGATGTTTCTCTTTTGTCCCGGTCACTAACAAGCTGTTTGTCTCTAGTCTATGTCACTAACAAGCTATTTGTCTCTTGTTCCGGTTACTAAGAAGCTATTTGTCTCATGTCTCGATCACTAACACGCTGGTTGTCTCTTGTATCGGTTAATAACAAGCTGTTTGTCTCTTGTCTCGGTCACTAACAAGATGTTTGTTTCTTATCTCGGTCACTAACAAACTGTTTGTCTCTTGTCTCGTTAACTAACAAGATGTTTGTTTCTTGTCCCGGTCACTAACAATCTGTTTGTCTCTTGTCTCGGTCACTAACAAGCTGTTTGTCTCTTGTCTCGGTCACTAACACGCTGTTTGTCTCTTGTCTCGGTCACTAACAAGCTGTTTGTCTCTCGTCTCGTTCACTAACAAGATGTTTGTTTCTTGTCTCGGTCCCTAACACGCTGTTTGTCTCTTGTCTCGGTCACTAACAAGCTGTTTGTCTCTTGTCTCGGTCACTAACAAGCTGTTTGTCTCTTTTCTCGGTCAATAACAAGCTGGTTGTCTCTTGTCTCGGTAACCAACAAGCTGGTTGTCTCATGTCTGGGTCACTAACAAGCTGTTTGTCTCTTGTTCCGGTCACTAACAAACTGTTTTTCTCTTGTCTTGTTCACTAACACGATGTTTTTTTTTTGTCCCTTTCACTAACAAGCTGTTTGTCTCTAGTCTATGTCACTAACAAGCTGTTTGTCTCTTGTTCCGGTTACTAAGAAGCTATTTGTCTCATGTCTCGATCACTAACACGCTGGTTGTCTTTTGTATCGGTTAATAACAAGCTGTTTGTCTCTTGTCTCGGTCACTAACAAGGTGTTTGTTTCCTATCTCGATCACTAACAACCTGTTTGTCTCTTGTCTCGTTCACTAACAAGATGTTTGTTTCTTGTCCCAGTCAATAACAATCTGTTTGTCTCTTGTCTCGGTAACTAACAAGCTGTTTGTCTCTTGTCTCGGTCACTAACACGCTGTTTGTCTCTTGTCCCGGTCACCAAGAAGCTGTTCGTCTCATGTCTCGGTCACTAACAAGCTGTTTGTCTCTTGTCTCGGTCACTAACAAGCTGTTTATCTCTTGTCTCGGTCACTAACACGCTGTTTGTCTCTTGTCTCGGTCACTAACAAGCTTTTTGTCTCTTGTCCTGGTCATTAACAAGCTATTTGTCTCATGTCTCGGTCAAAAACACACTGGTTGTCTCTTGTCTCGGTTACTAACAAGCTGTTTGTCTCTAGTCTATGTCACTAACAAGCTGTTTGTCTCTTGTTCCGGTTACTAAGAAGCTATTTGTCTCATGTCTCGATCACTAACACGCTGTTTGGCTCTTGTCTCGGTCACTATCAAGCTGTTTGTCTCTTGTCTCGGTAACTAACAAGCTGGTTGTCTCATGTCTCGGTCACTAACAAGCTGTTTTTCTCTTGTCTCGGTCACTAACACGATGTTTCTCTTTTGTCCCAGTCACTAACAAGCTGTTTTTCTCTAGTCTATGTCACTAACAAGCTGTTTGTCTCTAGTCCCGGTCACCAATAAGCTGTTCGTCTCATGTCTCGGTCACTAACAAGATGTTGGTTTCTAGTCTCGGTCACTAACAAGCAGTTTGTCTCTTGTCTCGGTCACTAACAAGCTGTTTGTCTCTTGTCTCGTTCACTAACAAGATGTTTGTTTCTTGTCTCGGTCCCTAACACGCTGTTTGTCTCTTGTCTCGGTCACTAACAAGCTGTTTGTCTCTTGTCTCGGTCACTAACAAGCTGTTTGTCTCTTGTCTCGGTCAATAACAAGCTGGTTGTCTCTTGTCTCGGTAACTAACAAACTGGTTGTCTCATGTCTGGGTCACTAACAAGCTGTTTGTCTCTTGTTCCGGTTTATAACAAACTGTTTTTCTCTTGTCTTGGTCACTAACACGATGTTTCTCTTTTGTCCCGGTCACTAACAAGCTGTTTGTCTCTAGTCTATGTCACTAACAAGCTGTTTGTCTCTTGTTCCGGTTACTAAGAAGCTATTTGTCTCATGTCTCGATCACTAACACGCTGGTTGTCTCTTGTATCGGTTAATAACAAGCTGTTTGTCTCTTGTCTCGGTCACTAACAAGATGTTTGTTTCCTATCTCGATCACTAACAACCTGTTTGTCTCTTGTCTCGTTCACTAACAAGATGTTTGTTTCTTGTCCCAGTCAATAACAATATGTTTGTCTCTTGTCTCGGTAACTAACAAGCTGTTTGTCTCTTGTCTCGGTCACTAACACGCTGTTTGTCTCTTGTCTCGGTCACTAACAAGCTGTTTGTCTCTTGTCTCGTTCACTAACAAGATGTTTGTTTCTTGTCTCGGTCCCTAACACGCTGTTTGTCTCTTGTCTCGGTCACTAACAAGCTGTTTGTCTCTTGTCTCGGTCACTAACAAGCTGTTTGTCTCTTTTCTCGGTCAATAGCAAGCTGGTTGTCTCTTGTCTCGGTAACCAACAAGCTGGTTGTCTCATGTCTGGGTCACTAACAAGCTGTTTGTCTCTTGTTCCGGTCACTAACAAACTGTTTTTCTCTTGTCTTGTTCACTAACACGATGTTTTTTTTTGTCCCGGTCACTAACAAGCTGTTTGTCTCTAGTCTATGTCACTTACAAGCTGTTTGTCTCTTGTTCCGGTTACTAAGAAACTATTTGTCTCATGTCTCGATCACTAACACGCTGGTTGTCTCTTGTATCGGTTAATAACAAGCTGTTTGTCTCTTGTCTCGGTCACTAACAAGATGTTTGTTTCCTATCTCGATCACTAACAACCTGTTTGTCTCTTGTCTCGTTCACTAACAAGATGTTTGTTTCTTGTCCCAGTCAATAACAATCTGTTTGTCTCTTGTCTCGGTAACTAACAAGCTGTTTGTCTCTTGTCTCGGTCACTAACACGCTGTTTGTCTCTTGTCCCGGTCACCAAGAAGCTGTTCGTCTCATGTCTCGGTCACTAACAAGATGTTGGTTTCTAGTCTCGGTCACTAACAAGCAGTTTGTCTCTTGTCTCGGTCACTAACAAGCTGTTTGTCTCTTGTCTCGTTCACTAACACGCTGTTTGTCTCTTGTCTCGGTCACTAACAAGCTTTTTGTCTCTTGTCCTGGTCATTAACAAGCTATTTATCTCTTGTCTCGTTCACTAACACGCTGTTTGTCTCTTGTCTCGGTCACTAACAAGCTTTTTGTCTCTTGTCCTGGTCATTAACAAGCTATTTGTCTCATGTCTCGGTCAAAAACACACTGGTTGTCTGTTGTCTCGGTTACTAACAAGCTGTTTGTCTCTAGTCTATGTCACTAACAAGCTGTTTGTCTCTTGTCTCGGTCACTATCAAGCTGTTTGTCTCTTGTCTCGGTAACTAACAAGCTGTTTGTCTCTTGTCTCGGTCACTAACACGCTGTTTGTCTCTTGTCCCGGTCACCAAGAAGCTGTTCGTCTCATGTCTCGGTCACTAACAAGCTGTTTGTCTCTTGTCTCGGTCACTAACAAGCTGTTTATCTCTTGTCTCGGTCACTAACACGCTGTTTGTCTCTTGTCTCGGTCACTAACAAGCTTTTTGTCTCTTGTCCTGGTCATTAACAAGCTATTTGTCTCATGTCTCGGTCAAAAACACACTGGTTGTCTCTTGTCTCGGTTACTAACAAGCTGTTTGTCTCTAGTCTATGTCACTAACAAGCTGTTTGTCTCTTGTTCCGGTTACTAAGAAGCTATTTGTCTCATGTCTCGATCACTAACACGCTGTTTGGCTCTTGTCTCGGTCACTATCAAGCTGTTTGTCTCTTGTCTCGGTAACTAACAAGCTGGTTGTCTCATGTCTCGGTCACTAACAAGCTGTTTTTCTCTTGTCTCGGTCACTAACACGATGTTTCTCTTTTGTCCCAGTCACTAACAAGCTGTTTTTCTCTAGTCTATGTCACTAACAAGCTGTTTGTCTCTAGTCCCGGTCACCAATAAGCTGTTCGTCTCATGTCTCGGTCACTAACAAGATGTTGGTTTCTAGTCTCGGTCACTAACAAGCAGTTTGTCTCTTGTCTCGGTCACTAACAAGCTGTTTGTCTCTTGTCTCGTTCACTAACAAGATGTTTGTTTCTTGTCTCGGTCCCTAACACGCTGTTTGTCTCTTGTCTCGGTCACTAACAAGCTGTTTGTCTCTTGTCTCGGTCACTAACAAGCTGTTTGTCTCTTGTCTCGGTCAATAACAAGCTGGTTGTCTCTTGTCTCGGTAACTAACAAACTGGTTGTCTCATGTCTGGGTCACTAACAAGCTGTTTGTCTCTTGTTCCGGTTTATAACAAACTGTTTTTCTCTTGTCTTGGTCACTAACACGATGTTTCTCTTTTGTCCCGGTTACTAACAAGCTGTTTGTCTCTAGTCTATGTCACTAACAAGCTGTTTGTCTCTTGTTCCGGTTACTAAGAAGCTATTTGTCTCATGTCTCGATCACTAACACGCTGGTTGTCTCTTGTATCGGTTAATAACAAGCTGTTTGTCTCTTGTCTCGGTCACTAACAAGATGTTTGTTTCCTATCTCGATCACTAACAACCTGTTTGTCTCTTGTCTCGTTCACTAACAAGATGTTTGTTTCTTGTCCCAGTCAATAACAATATGTTTGTCTCTTGTCTCGGTAACTAACAAGCTGTTTGTCTCTTGTCTCGGTCACTAACACGCTGTTTGTCTCTTGTCTCGGTCACTAACAAGCTGTTTGTCTCTTGTCTCGTTCACTAACAAGATGTTTGTTTCTTGTCTCGGTCCCTAACACGCTGTTTGTCTCTTGTCTCGGTCACTAACAAGCTGTTTGTCTCTTGTCTCGGTCACTAACAAGCTGTTTGTCTCTTTTCTCGGTCAATAGCAAGCTGGTTGTCTCTTGTCTCGGTAACCAACAAGCTGGTTGTCTCATGTCTGGGTCACTAACAAGCTGTTTGTCTCTTGTTCCGGTCACTAACAAACTGTTTTTCTCTTGTCTTGTTCACTAACACGATGTTTTTTTTTGTCCCGGTCACTAACAAGCTGTTTGTCTCTAGTCTATGTCACTTACAAGCTGTTTGTCTCTTGTTCCGGTTACTAAGAAACTATTTGTCTCATGTCTCGATCACTAACACGCTGGTTGTCTCTTGTATCGGTTAATAACAAGCTGTTTGTCTCTTGTCTCGTTCACTAACAAGATGTTTGTTTCTTGTCCCAGTCAATAACAATCTGTTTGTCTCTTGTCTCGGTAACTAACAAGCTGTTTGTCTCTTGTCTCGGTCACTAACACGCTGTTTGTCTCTTGTCCCGGTCACCAAGAAGCTGTTCGTCTCATGTCTCGGTCACTAACAAGATGTTGGTTTCTAGTCTCGGTCACTAACAAGCAGTTTGTCTCTTGTCTCGGTCACTAACAAGCTGTTTGTCTCTTGTCTCGTTCACTAACACGCTGTTTGTCTCTTGTCTCGGTCACTAACAAGCTTTTTGTCTCTTGTCCTGGTCATTAACAAGCTATTTATCTCTTGTCTCGTTCACTAACACGCTGTTTGTCTCTTGTCTCGGTCACTAACAAGCTTTTTGTCTCTTGTCCTGGTCATTAACAAGCTATTTGTCTCATGTCTCGGTCAAAAACACACTGGTTGTCTGTTGTCTCGGTTACTAACAAGCTGTTTGTCTCTAGTCTATGTCACTAACAAGCTGTTTGTCTCTTGTTCCGGTTACTAAGAAGCTATTTGTCTCATGTCTCGATCACTAACACGCTGTTTGGCTCTTGTCTCGGTCACTATCAAGCT
Organism: Ariolimax columbianus; assembly: GCA_036924085.1. Classification (NCBI taxonomy): domain Eukaryota; kingdom Metazoa; phylum Mollusca; class Gastropoda; order Stylommatophora; family Arionidae; genus Ariolimax; species Ariolimax columbianus. The sequence goes on along the minus strand of JAVGWX010000002.1, from coordinate 143,664,382 downwards.
GTTTGTCTCTTGTCTCGGTAACTAACAAGCTGGTTGTCTCATGTCTCGGTCACTAACAAGCTGTTTTTCTCTTGTCTCGGTCACTAACACGATGTTTCTCTTTTGTCCCAGTCACTAACAAGCTGTTTTTCTCTATTCTTATTCACTAACAAGCTGTTTGTCTCTAGTCCCGGTCACCAATAAGCTGTTCGTCTCATGTCTCGGTCACTAACAAGATGTTGGTTTCTAGTCTCGTCACTAACAAGCAGTTTGTCTCTTGTCTCGGTCACTAACAAGCTGTTTGTCTCTTGTCTCGTTCACTAACAAGATGTTTGTTTCTTGTCTCGGTCCCTAACACGCTGTTTGTCTCTTGTCTCGGTCACTAACAAGCTGTTTGTCTCTTGTCTCGGTCACTAACAAGCTGGTTGTCTCTTGTCTCGGTAACTAACAAACTGGTTGTCTCATGTCTGGGTCACTAACAAGCTGTTTTTCTCTTGTTCCGGTTTATAACAAACTGTTTTTCTCTTGTCTTGGTCACTAACACGATGTTTCTCTTTTGTCCCGGTCACTAACAAGCTGTTTGTCTCTAGTCTATGTCACTAACAAGCTGTTTGTCTCTTGTTCCGGTTACTAAGAAGCTATTTGTCTCATGTCTCGATCACTAACACGCTGGTTGTCTCTTGTATCGGTTAATAACAAGCTGTTTGTCTCTTGTCTCGGTCACTAATAAGATATTTGTTTCTTATCTCCGTCACTAACAATCTGCTTGTCTCTTGTCTCGGTCACTAACAAGCTGTTTATCTCTTGTCTCGGTCACTAACACGCTGTTTGTCTCTTGTCTCGGTCACTAACAAGCTTTTTGTCTCTTGTCCTGGTCATTAACAAGCTATTTGTCTCATGTCGCGGTCAAAAACACACTGTTTGTCTCTTGTCTCGGTTACTAACAAGCTGTTTGTCTCTAGTCTATGTCACTAACAAGCTGTTTGTCTCTTGTTCCGGTTACTAAGAAGCTATTTGTCTCATGTCTCGATCACTAACACGCTATTTGGCTCTTGTCTCGGTCACTATCAAGCAGTTTGTCTCTTGTCTCGGTAACTAACAAGCTGGTTGTCTCATGTCTCGGTCACTAACAAGCTGTTTTTCTCTTGTCTCGGTCACTAACACGATGTTTCTCTTTTGTCCCAGTCACTAACAAGCTGTTTTTCTCTAGTCTATGTCACTAACAAGCTGTTTGTCTCTAGTCCCGGTCACCAATAAGCTGTTCGTCTCATGTCTCGGTCACTAACAAGATGTTGGTTTCTAGTCTCGGTCACTAACAAGCAGTTTGTCTCTTGTCTCGTCACTAACAAGCTGTGTGTCTCTTGTCTCGTTCACTAACAAGATGTTTTTTTCTTATCTCGGTCCCTAACACGCTGTTTGTCTCTTGTCTCGGTCACTAACAAGCTGTTTGTCTCTTGTCTCGGTCACTAACAAGCTGTTTGTCTCTTGTCTCGGTCAATAACAAGCTGGTTGTCTCTTGTCTCGGTAACTAACAAACTGGTTGTCTCATGTCTGGGTCACTAACAAGCTGTTTGTCTCCTGTTTCGGTTTATAACAAACTGTTTTTCTCTTGTCTTGGTCACTAACACGATGTTTCTCTTTTGTCCCGGTCACTAACAAGCTGTTTGTCTCTAGTCTATGTCACTAACAAGCTGTTTGTCTCTTGTTCCGGTTACTAAGAAGCTATTTGTCTCATGTCTCGATCACTAACACGCTGGTTGTCTCTTGTATCGGTTAATAACAAGCTGTTTGTCTCTTGTCTCGGTCACTAACAAGATGTTTGTTTCTTATCTCGGTCACTAACAAACTGTTTGTCTCTTGTCTCGTTAACTAACAAGATGTTTGTTTTTTGTCCCGGTCACTAACAATCTGTTTGTCTCTTGTCTCGGTCACTAACAAGCTGTTTGTCTCTTGTCTCGGTCCCTAACACGCTGTTTGTCTCTTGTCTCGGTCACTAACAAGCTTTTTGTCTCTTGTCCTGGTCATTAACAAGCTATTTGTCTCATGTCTCGGTCAAAAACACACTGGTTGTCTCTTGTCTCGGTTACTAACAAGCTGTTTCTCTCTTGTCTCGGTCACTAACAAGATGTTTGTTTCTTGTCTCGGTCACTAACACGCTGTTTTTCTCTTGTCTCGGTCAGTAACAAGCTCTTTGGCTCTTGTCTCGGTCACTATGAAGATTGTTGTCTCTTGTCTCGGTAACTAACAAGCTGGTTGTCTCATGTCTCGGTCACTAACAAGCTGTTTTTCTCTTGTCTCGGTCACTAACACGATGTTTCTCTTTTGTCCCAGTCACTAACAAGCTGTTTTTCTCTAGTCTATGTCACTAACAAGCTGTTTATCTCTTGTCCCGGTCACCAAGACGCTGTTCGTCTCATGTCTCGGTCACTAACAAGATGTTTGTTTCTAGTCTCGGTCACTAACAAGCAGTTTGTCTCTTGTCTCGGTCACTAACAAGCTGTTTGTCTCTTGTCTCGTTCACTAACAAGATGTTTGTTTCTTGTCTCGGTCCCTAACACGCTGTTTGTCTCTTGTCTCGGTCACTTACAAGCTGTTTGTCTCTTGTCTCGGTCACTAACAAGCTGTTTGTCTCTTTTCTCGGTCAATAACAAGCTGGTTGTCTCTTGTCTCGGTAACCAACAAACTGGTTGTCTCATGTCTGGGTCACTAACAAGCTGTTTTTCTCTTGTTCCGGTTTATAACAAACTGTTTTTCTCTTGTCTTGGTCACTAACACGATGTTTCTCTTTTGTCCCGGTCACTAACAAGCTGTTTGTCTCTAGTCTATGTCACTAACAAGCTGTTTGTCTCTTGTTCCGGTTACTAAGAAGCTATTTGTCTCATGTCTCGATCACTAACACGCTGGTTGTCTCTTGTATCGGTTAATAACAAGCTGTTTGTCTCTTGTCTCGGTCACTAATAAGATATTTGTTTCTTATCTCCGTCACTAACAATCTGCTTGTCTCTTGTCTCGGTCACTAACAAGCTGTTTATCTCTTGTCTCGGTCACTAACACGCTGTTTGTCTCTTGTCTCGGTCACTAACAAGCTTTTTGTCTCTTGTCCTGGTCATTAACAAGCTATTTGTCTCATGTCGCGGTCAAAAACACACTGTTTGTCTCTTGTCTCGGTTACTAACAAGCTGTTTGTCTCTAGTCTATGTCACTAACAAGCTGTTTGTCTCTTGTTCCGGTTACTAAGAAGCTATTTGTCTCATGTCTCGATCACTAACACGCTATTTGGCTCTTGTCTCGGTCACTATCAAGCAGTTTGTCTCTTGTCTCGGTAACTAACAAGCTGGTTGTCTCATGTCTCGGTCACTAACAAGCTGTTTTTCTCTTGTCTCGGTCACTAACACGATGTTTCTCTTTTGTCCCAGTCACTAACAAGCTGTTTTTCTCTAGTCTATGTCACTAACAAGCTGTTTGTCTCTAGTCCCGGTCACCAATAAGCTGTTCGTCTCATGTCTCGGTCACTAACAAGATGTTGGTTTCTAGTCTCGGTCACTAACAAGCAGTTTGTCTCTTGTCTCGTCACTAACAAGCTGTGTGTCTCTTGTCTCGTTCACTAACAAGATGTTTTTTTCTTATCTCGGTCCCTAACAAGCTGTTTGTCTCTTGTCTCGGTCACTAACAAGCTGTTTGTCTCTAGTCCCGGTCACCAATAAGCTGTTCGTCTCATGTCTCGTTCACTAACAAGCTGTTTGTCTCTTGTCTCGGTCAATAACAAGCTGGTTGTCTCTTGTCTCGGTAACTAACAAACTGGTTGTCTCATGTCTGGGTCACTAACAAGCTGTTTGTCTCCTGTTTCGGTTTATAACAAACTGTTTTTCTCTTGTCTTGGTCACTAACACGATGTTTCTCTTTTGTCCCGGTCACTAACAAGCTGTTTGTCTCTAGTCTATGTCACTAACAAGCTGTTTGTCTCTTGTTCCGGTTACTAAGAAGCTATTTGTCTCATGTCTCGATCACTAACACGCTGGTTGTCTCTTGTATCGGTTAATAACAAGCTGTTTGTCTCTTGTCTCGGTCACTAACAAGATGTTTGTTTCTTATCTCGGTCACTAACAAACTGTTTGTCTCTTGTCTCGTTAACTAACAAGATGTTTGTTTTTTGTCCCGGTCACTAACAATCTGTTTGTCTCTTGTCTCGGTCACTAACAAGCTGTTTGTCTCTTGTCTCGGTCCCTAACACGCTGTTTGTCTCTTGTCTCGGTCACTAACAAGCTTTTTGTCTCTTGTCCTGGTCATTAACAAGCTATTTGTCTCATGTCTCGGTCAAAAACACACTGGTTGTCTCTTGTCTCGGTTACTAACAAGCTGTTTCTCTCTTGTCTCGGTCACTAACAAGATGTTTGTTTCTTGTCTCGGTCACTAACACGCTGTTTTTCTCTTGTCTCGGTCAGTAACAAGCTCTTTGGCTCTTGTCTCGGTCACTATGAAGATTGTTGTCTCTTGTCTCGGTAACTAACAAGCTGGTTGTCTCATGTCTCGGTCACTAACAAGCTGTTTTTCTCTTGTCTCGGTCACTAACACGATGTTTCTCTTTTGTCCCAGTCACTAACAAGCTGTTTTTCTCTAGTCTATGTCACTAACAAGCTGTTTATCTCTTGTCCCGGTCACCAAGACGCTGTTCGTCTCATGTCTCGGTCACTAACAAGATGTTTGTTTCTAGTCTCGGTCACTAACAAGCAGTTTGTCTCTTGTCTCGGTCACTAACAAGCTGTTTGTCTCTTGTCTCGTTCACTAACAAGATGTTTGTTTCTTGTCTCGGTCCCTAACACGCTGTTTGTCTCTTGTCTCGGTCACTTACAAGCTGTTTGTCTCTTGTCTCGGTCACTAACAAGCTGTTTGTCTCTTTTCTCGGTCAATAACAAGCTGGTTGTCTCTTGTCTCGGTAACCAACAAGCTGGTTGTCTCATGTCTGGGTCACTAACAAGCTGTTTGTCTCTTGTTCCGGTCACTAACAAACTGTTTTTCTCTTGTCTTGTTCACTAACACGATGTTTTTTTTTGTCCCGGTCACTAACAAGCTGTTTGTCTCTAGTCTATGTCACTAACAAGCTGTTTGTCTCTTGTTCCGGTTACTAAGAAGCTATTTGTCTCATGCCTCGATCACTAACGCGCTGGTTGTCTCTTGTATCGGTTAATAACAAGCTGTTTGTCTCTTGTCTCGGTCACTAACAAGATGTTTGTTTCCTATCTCGATCACTAACAACCTGTTTGTCTCTTGTCTCGGTCACTGTCAAGCTATTTGTCTCTTGTCCCGGTAAATAACAATCTGTTTGTCTTATGTCTCGTTCACTAACACGATGTTTGTCTTTTGTCCCGGTCACTAACACGCTGTTTGTCTCTTGTCTCGGTCACTAACAAGCTTTTTGTCTCTTGTCCTGGTCACTAACAAGCTATTTGTCTCATGTCTCGGTCACTAACAAGCTGTTTGTATGTTGTCTCGGTCACTAGCAAGATGTTTGTTTTTTGTCTTGGTCACTAACACGCTGTTTGTCTCTTGTCTCGGTAACTAACACGCTGTTTTTCTCTTGTCTCGGTCACTATCAAGCTGTTTGTCTCTTGTCTCGGTAACTAACGAGTTGGTTGTCTCATGTCTGGGTCACTAACAAGCTGTTTGTCTCTTGTTCCGGTCACTAACAAACTGTTTTTCTCTTGTCTTGGTCACTAACACGATGTTTCTCTTTTGTCCCGGTCACTAACAAGCTGTTTATCTCTAGTCTATGTCACTAAGAAGCTGTTTGTCTCTTGTCCCGGTCACTAAGAAGCTGTTTGTCTCATGTCTTGGACAGTAACACGCTGGTTGTCTCTTGTCTCGGTTTTTACTAACAAGCTGTTTGTCTCTTATCTCGGTCACTAAGAAGATGTTTGTTTCTTGTCTCAGTCATTAACAAGCTGCTTGTCTCTTGTCTCGTTAACTAACAAGCTGTTTGTCTCTTGTCTCGGTCACTGGCAAGCTATTTCTCTCTTGTCCCGGTCACTAACCATCTGTTTGTCTCTTGTCTCGTTCACTAACACGATGTTTCTCTTTTGTCCCGGTCACTAACACGCTGTTTGTCTCTTGTCTCGGTCACTATCAAGCTGTTTGTCTCTTGTCTCGGTAACTAACAAGCTGGTTGTCTCATGTCTGGGTCACTAACAAGCTTTTTGTCTCTTGTTCCGGTCACTAACACACTGTTTTTCTCTTGTCTTGGTCACTAACACGATTTTTCTCTTTTGTCCCGGTCACTAACAAGCTGTTTGTCTCTAGTCTATGTCACTAACAAGCTGTTTGTCTCTTGTTCCGGTTACTAAGAAGCTATTTGTCTCATGTCTCGATCACTAACACGCTGTTTGGCTCTTGTCTCGGTCACTATCAAGCTGTTTGTCTCTTGTCTCGGTAACTAACAAGCTGGTTGTCTCATGTCTCGGTCACTAACAAGCTGTTTTTCTCTTGTCTCGGTCACTAACACGATGTTTCTCTTTTGTCCCAGTCACTAACAAGCTGTTTTTCTCTAGTCTATGTCACTAACAAGCTGTTTGTCTCTTGTCCCGGTCACCAATAAGCTGTTCGTCTAATGTCTCGGTCACTAACAAGATGTTTGTCTCTTGTCTCGGTCACTAACAAGCTGTTTGTCTCTTGTCTCGTTCACTAACAAGATGTTTGTTTCTTGTCTCGGTCCCTAACACGCTGTTTGTCTCTTGTCGCGGTCACTAACAAGCTGTTTGTCTCTTGTCTCGGTCACTAACAAGCTGTTTGTCTCTTGTCTCGGTCAATAACAAGCTGGTTGTCTCTTGTTTCGGTAACTAACAAGCTGGTTGTCTCATGTCTGGGTCACTAACAAGCTGTTTTTCTCTTGTTCCGGTCACTAACAAACTGTTTTTCCCTTGTCTTGGTCACTAAGACGATGTTTCTCTTTCGTCCCGGTCACTAACAAGCTGTTTGTCTCTAGTCTATGTCATTAACAAGCTGTTTGTCTCTTGTTCCGGTTACTAAGAAGCTATTTGTTTCATGTCTCGATCACTAACACGCTGGTTGTCTCTTGTATCGGTTAATAACAAGCTATTTGTCTCATGTCTCGATCACTAACAAGATGTTTGTTTCTTGTCCCGGTCACTAACAATCTGTTTATCTCTTGTCTCGGTCACTAACAAGCTGTTTGTCTCTTGTCTCGGTCACTAACACGCTGTTTGTCTCTTGTCTCGGTCACTAACAAGCTTTTTGTCTCTTGTCCTGGTCATGAACAAGCTATTTGTCTCATGTCTCGGTCAAAAACACACTGGTTGTCTCTTGTCTCGGTTACTAACAAGCTGTTTCTCTCTTGTCTCGGTCACTAACAAGATGTTTGTTTCTTGTCTCGGTCACTAACACGCTGTTTTTCTCTTGTCTCGGTCAGTAACAAGCTCTTTGGCTCTTGCCTCGGTCACTATCAAGCTTTTTGTCTCTTGTCTCGGTAACTAACAAGCTGGTTGTCTCATGTCTCGGTCACTAACAAGCTGTTTTTCTCTTGTCTCGGTCACTAACACGATGTTTCTCTTTTGTCCCAGTCACTAACAAGCTGTTTTTCTCTAGTCTATGTCACTAACAAGCTGTTTGTCTCTTGTCCCGGTCACCAAGAAGCTGTTCGTCTCATGTCTCGGTCACTAACAAGATGTTTGTTTCTAGTCTCGGTCACTAACAAGCAGTTTGTCTCTTGTCTCGGTCACTAACAAGCTGTTTTTCTCTTGTGTCGTTCACTAACAAGATGTTTGTTTCTTGTCTCGGTCCCTAACACGCTGTCTGTTTCTTGTCTCGGTCACTAACAAGCTGTTTGTCTCTCGTCTCGGTCACTAACAAGCTGTTTGTCTCTTGTCTCGGTCAATAACAAGCTGGTTGTCTCTTGTCTCGGTCACTAACAAGCTGTGTGTCTCTTGTCTCAGTTAATAGCAAGCTGTTTGTCTCTTGTTCCGGTCACTAACAAGCTGTTTGTCTCTTGTCTCGGTTACTAACACGATGTTTGTCTTTTGTCCCGGTCACTAATAAGCTGTTTGTCTCTTGCCTCTGTCACTAACCTGCTGTTTGTCTCTTGTTCCGGTCACTAACAAGCTGTTAGTCTCATGTCTCGGTCACTAACACGCTGGTTGTCGCTTGTATCGGTTACTAACAAGCTGTTTGTCTCTTGTCGCGGTCACTAACAAGATGTTTGTTTCTTGTCTCGGTCACTAACAAGCTGTTTGTCTTTCGTTTGGTCACTAACACGCTGTTTGTCTCTTCTCTCAGCTACTAACAAGCTGTTTGTCTCTTGTCCCGTTAACTAACAAGCTTTTTGTCCTTTGTCTCGGTCACTAAGAAGCTGTTTGCAAAATGCATCAATGCCAGAGTCCGCATCACTTTCTAAGAGTCGCAACCAGCCGAAAAGTCAGGCTTTTGTCGTTCGTGAAGCGCAATAAACCATATTTCAATCTGCTGCCGTCTTATCAAAGCAGCCCGATTGTTCTAAACGTCCCTGATATTCACCTTCATCAATTATGAAAAAAAAACGCTTTTCTTTTGGTACAATCACGTTTTTTCTGACATTCACTGCTGGAACAAGATGTAGATCCTGGTTACATCATAATTCTTACCAACAGTTATACGAACCTGCACTTCTAAATTTCATAAGTCACAACGTCCAATTGGGGTACCAATTCAGAAGGTGATCCGCCGTGGGATCCAATCACACCGAACCTCTTCTTCGCATGTCTAGGATCATTCTTCAGCCAATGCAACTCTGGCAACTTTGGCATCCCTATTGACGGCATACTACTGAATCACCTGCTTTTTGCCTATGACATGAATCTTATCTAATTTAGTTGCAGAAGCCAACCAAACGATGCAGCTACTTGACGGTGAGGACATAAAGGCGGGAATGGATTACTGAGCCATTCATCATCTTTCGAAGACTAAAGTGTTGCGAAATCGCTTCGCCAAATATGATCCGGTCTTCCTGTGAGAGGTACGATTAAAAGATGTTAGCGAGTACATATATCTTGGATACGTTCGCAATATGGAGAATAACCTGAAAACTATATATATATATTTTTTTTTTTTTCATTGGCTTCTTCTTCTTTTGCTCTACTGTTCTTGTCATTCGGCATCGCCGCGGCTGTTATGCCTACTAATTTTGTTGTCCAACGGCAGGTGATTTTTAACAAACTCAACATTGAACACAGGAGTCCCATCCCACTATCCAGAAATCAGTGACATTTTTACTAGAAAATATAGTTGGACAAAAAATGTAATATATACACAAGGTATATATATGGACACTCACACATACAATTATACACTGCATACCATATATTAGGATAGCGTCCAAACATCATCTTAGTCCCATAAGATGACTTTGAAGTGAAGTAATCGAATCGGATAATCGACATAGCAGACGTAAACGGAAGTGACGAAAGCAATAATCTAGGCACGCGACACGCGTCCACTTCATTCTGTTCCAAGTCATAATTATGGCAGGCGTGTACGGTTACAGCACACATAACATCTGCAATACTTTACATATTTTTTTTTCTAAAAATGAACGTCTAAGTTTGATAGGAACATGTATGAATTTTACAGTATTGTATATCTCTACTTTAAAGTGAACCTTCCTGCTTGCAGATCACATGTTTGCAATTTACACATTGTACGCTTTGAATATTTCATTGCTAAAGACCGTACATTAGCTGTTTACATACCCATTTATTTCCAAAGCTGAAATATGCGTGTGTATACAGTATATTGGCTATTTCATATTTAGTAAGTACACCTACAATACAATAACTCCAATAACATTGCTCAAACACCGCTTTTTGACAGAGCACTAAAGTTAGCCTCCCCAAGTCGTGTGAGAGTAACGTGTTTAAAAATGCTCTAAGGGAGCGCTTCGCCGAGTCCTGTGAGAGAATAACCGTTGCAATAAAATATTAGGGATCCTTTCCTGAGTACACAGTCTTTTTATTCCACGATTAAACATAAACGAACAAAGCTGTCAGGAAGATAGAAGTCACAGACACAAGATGCGAGGAAGAGGAAACAATATCATAATTAACAATTGGATTATGTTGTTAGAGGAGAAAAAAATATTTGAATTCATAAAGATATTACCAACCTGGTGATAAATTACATCAACGAGACCCTCTTGCGAGTTAAAGAAACTCTGTGAGTTGTGCTTGTGTAATCGTAACAAGCATGTAATACCATTCATTATCGTCTTATAATTCATAAATAATCCTTAGTGCGGAATATTTTGAGAGAAGTAATTGAAGGACAATTATTTAGTCTAAGGGAGATAACCTGCTTCACATGTTTTAGTCCGTTATCCATAAGACGTTGCAAATAGAGAAATTTGTTTCCAAAAGTATCTCTAATGCAAGTATTTGAATGTATCTTCTATGCACGTGTTGAATTTCCCATGCAACACTCGATATTTCTTATTATCATTCTTGCTTCTTCCTCACCTTATTTTTTACGCTGTGTTATTCAAATTGCATTATTCAATCGAAATGAAATGTAAAATTACAACAAATAAATAATTAATGCTAATTTGAATTCCATGAAAAAAGAAAATACATTTGGTAAAAATTGAACACCCCCAAATTGAGTACAATGTGCAAAACCGTAATGCGTTTGAATGAGAGAAAAGTTAACACTTTAGGTAAATGTAATCACACTGATAATTGTATGTGTCTTTTCTTTGTAGTTCAGAGCATATAGAGATGTGGAAACTGTTTATAACAATGTCTATGTTGTTGTTATAGTAGTCAAGTGGATAAAATTGCCGAGAAAGTAACTTTAAAAACAAAGAAGCTGAAAATATATAAACAATACAAATGATAGCTCTTATTAGGGCGAAACCTTTCTAGAATAAGATAAAAACATAAGTAGCATGTCATTTGCAAAATGTCGCTTCTTACAACCGCCAACCTATATGGCTATTATCAATGTCCTTGCAAGTATGCAGTACGGTAGGTTGTTACCACCTTCCGTACGAAGAGGATCAAGAAAACCACATCTGCCAACTGGACACGAGCGTGATTTTAACCTGGTAAGTTGGGATTGTGAAACGGACGCTCCTCCCGTAGGCCACACATACTCTTTCTATCTAAAGTGTAGAGAGGGCAATGATGGACAGGTTGATTGGTCTCTTGAAGAAGTGTGCTTCGTACGGATTTAGATGGTGTGGGGGGGGGGGGGGTAATCGTTAAACTGCTACTGTTTTGTTTAAATTGTACAGTTCATCATTGGAAGGGCAGATTGTCTGCAAATTGCAAATATATAAATGTATATCTATATACGCAATTGTGCAAATTGAATTTAGAGAACCGATAACATACCGTTATACTATATATTGGGTATTATTTCTAATTTATTCGTTTCAGAATCGAACAAAATGTGACAAATATAATTACATAAGTATTTTCATGTCTTACCCTCCACCAGGATAGATATGCATTCTGGTGGTAATGCCTTCAATTGGTTCCCCAGACATGTAAGTATAGGGTCCTGGTATTGATGATGGTTCAAGTAAGGGCGTAATCCATGTGTTCTTGAAGCTTCTAGTTTCTGAATAAGATATCATATCTAGTTTAAGTTCACAGTCTCTTCAATATTTGCCACACTGGTCCATGAAAGCTAACACACAAGAAAACAGAGATAGCAGTATTGGGCAGGAGCGGGAGGGTTATGCGTTCAAAGAAGGCACCAAGTGTAAAGTGTTTGGACGAAGAAGAAGAAAGTTTAAGCTAAATTAAAAACGTATGGTACAAGCGTTTCAAAAATAATTTGATAAATAACAATCGCAATTTGCATCCATGCCTTTTTTTTAAACTGGACATTGAAACTCATATGATATCAAAAACAATATGTCATGGAACCCACATATAAAAAAGGAAGGCAATAGAATACACGAAGTGACCTGCAGACATCTACAATAAGGATACAGAGAAACCGGCGATAACTGGAGAAAATATGAAATGTACAGAAAGAATGGGCATCAGCACTTACGTACGTCTGAAGAAATCAAAACTTCCTTCTACGGCTCTCATAATCATTTGTCGAACAAAGATATTAGCAAAATTACAAACAGTGAATTCAGTGTTTCATATAAACTGGACGTCAATCCAAAAGTAATGTTGGACCTATCCTCCGTAAATTGGTGCACTGAATTTGTTTATGTATACACACACACATATATATATATATATATATATATATATATATATATATATAATGATTATCGGAAACGGACAGATAGGGACAGGCTCTTTTCACGATTCACTCCGCTATTTGTATTTGCTTTGGCTATTACCAAGTTTCAAATCGGATATAAATGTTCACAGTTGATGACTAACATTCAGGGCCGTGTTCTGTGGCAGTTTGTGTGCATTTATATACCTAGTGTACCGTTGCATAGCATCTTGTATCAATACATCCCTATTATCGACAACGAGTGGGCTCGCAGTGACCGAGGCCAAAATCGTTGTACCGCGAAGGTCAATTTGATTTAGGGTCTTCACTGACCAACGGTTTGCTAGGTCATCGTGTGTTGTTGTGTGTGCTCAGGGTGGCGCTGATCAATTAAAGGCTGAACTAATAAGAACGCTACAGTGTGTATTAAACAAGTGATACCAGGACGGATGGACAGGTAGCTGTTCTTCATCCATTGTATCGTGGAATAGCATGGGTGTGCATGCGTCGACCCGTACCGTAATGTGACACCGCGATAAAAATGGCGAGGACAACCGACCACAAACCGAGTAGAAGAGACGCGTTAGCCCTCGGGCAACTCTTCTAGGAGACGGAAAACTCTGATGACAAATCAGACATAAGAGTAATCGCGGGAGCTTCTGAGATCGTGCTCTGACGTCGATGTCTCCAGCAAATGGCGCTAAGGAAGGTGTACGCAGAAGGAGAAGAAGGGGAGAGAAGAGAAGAGAAAGAAAGAAAAAAGCCGGAAAGAGAAAATGTCGAAGAAAGCCAGATAGACTTGGGTTAAAAAATGTACGGATATGCTACTAGAATTGCCGCAGCGCTACCCAACGCGAAGTGATTCTCCAAAAATTGCTGTACAGTTTCGACATATTCATGATCCAGCAGACCTGCTTGAAAAAAGATGTTACCATCAAGTGTACAGGATACAGGTGCTACAGTAATCCATGCGGGCCACCAGGTGCAACAGTAATCCATGCGGGCCAGGTAAGCGGGGACTGGCGATGTACGGGAAGCAAGAACTTCCCCATACATGGATAGATACTAGCAACTGTAAAAGTGAGGATGTCGAGATACAAGGGATTGAAGTAACAATCAACCACCAAGAATGAATAATCTACAACGAATACGCTCACGTAGATTACCTCTTCGAGGTCGTACAGAGAGAATTTCTGTCGGACTTGTCAGACTCACATAGCAAAAAAGTACCTCATTGTAGGTGAGTGACTTTAACGCTAGGTCAAAAGAGTGGAGAAATGCCACTGAAAATAGGCAAGGGGTCACCTTGAACCAGGCATTAGTCCACACAGACCTCACTGTCGTGAATGATGAACGTCCATCTAGAATCGCATCTCGACCGGGAGGTACGGACGATGTCATCGACCTGGCTCTTACATCCAGTGATGTTCCTCGATCCACACGCTGGGACGTATAAGGGACACAAGAGAGCGACCACCTGCCGTGTGTCGTACTTATACCCAAAGGAAAACACACCGGACTCCGGACAGCCAAACAAGTGTTCAGATACACGTGCAAACAGGATAATGTAGTGAACAAGCTGCGCCAGACGATAGGACGCAGGACCACTAGATCCCCTTTTGTCCACCCCCCTCCCCTGGTGGAATCAATAGGTTGATACGGCCTGGAAAGAAAAGGAGGCGGCAACAAAGGATTGGCTTAAAACAAGAAAGAGAGCTGGTATTATTGTCGAAGCATTGAACGAGAAGAAGGAGGTAAAACGCAACGCTACCAATTCCTTTAAATCGTTAGCTAGGGAGTCCAAAAGCGAACAATGGGATGAGTTCATCACATGAGTGGGTAATGATAATATCTTCCAGAAGTTCTGGTATATGCATCGAAAGATGAATGGACATACTACAAGCCATCTTATCTCCAACATTCAAGACACCACAGGAAGGCTCCTGAAGACAGATGAAGAGAAGGGTCTAAGTTTTTTCAGTCGATTTGTTGCCCAGACTAACAAAGGCGATAGAGATGCCCGTCAGGAAACTCGGAAAGGCATTATAGACGCATCCATCAGGGAAGAGGCTTATGCAGACCTTATGACTGAAGCAGAGGTTGTAAATAGCTTACGCAAAAGCAAAAACACAACAACAGGTCCTGATGGAGTACATTATTGCCACATCAAGCAGTTGGATAAGACAGATACAAGAAATATGGTGACGGAGTTCATCCACACTATAGAGAAGGCATATGTGCCCGAGGAATGGCTTCACAGCTATCTATGCTCACTGCCTAAGCCTGGTAAGGACTCCACGCTTCTCGGTAGCTATCGAATTATCACCATATACAATGTATATGGCAATATGCTCGAGAAGATAGTGGCCAGGAAAAAAATCGCCTACCATAAACGGGAGCAGATTCTACCCAAAACGCTGGGCAGATATAAAACAGCGAAGGAGAACTGGGCTGACCTTGGAACTTTCGCGTATTATGTGTACGAGGGGTTTCAGTCAAAGCAAGAAACAGTCGAGATGGCACTCGACCTGGAAGACGCATACAACCGTGTCGATTTTGGGACCTTTTTTACCTATCTGCAGCAGTGTGATTTAAACCCTTGGCTGATTAGTTGGATATCAGCTTCCCTGATGTAAAGAACAGCTGCGCTACGTGTGGGATCGTGGACATCAGAACTGAGGCGAATATGTCCAGGACTGCCTCAAGGGTTTCCGCTCTCACCGGTGCTGTTCAACATCTACACAGTAAAAGTGACCAATATTCAACCCACAGGGACTTGGCAAACGTTGACATTTACCGATGACATCCTAACGTACATGACTGGCTCAGACAGACAAGAGTTGGTCAAAGACATCCAGGACAAATTGCAAGGAATCTCACAGTGGTGAGGCGATTCAACTTCCAAGATCAACCTGAACAAGGCCTGCATGATGTGGTGCTCTTTGAATAATTCCACGGTAAAGGCTTAACTCTCGGGCATCACTTTTGATGGTTGCACCATCGACAGGTGTGACAGGTTGATATACCTGGGAGTGACATTTGATCGCAGGGTTTTTTTTTAACTGCCATGTTGACCACATCGTGCAAAGATGCAAGAGAGTGTTAGGAGCACTCAAGACCAAGGCTGCTGCCGACTTAGAACAGCGCCTCCTGTTCATCATATTTCGTCAGGTCGTGTTGTCTGTCATCGATTACGGATTAGGCATCCTAACACTATCGAGAACACAGCGTGAAAGGTTGGACCGCATCCAGAATGAAGGTATGCGTCTGGTTCTGGGCTGCACTAGAGATACCCCGAGTGTGATGATGCGGTACATGTTGGGATTTTTTTCGGTGACATTTAGACATAAACTGGCACAAGTCAATGCATATGTGCGTGTCACCACAGACACTCGACACCCTCTGCACAGTAGTATCTCAGACATCAATGCATCAAGAATCAAGAGAGTGTTGTCATGTATGGCACAGGCTGAGACAACAATCGGGCACGTCACTCCAGCTGACACGATAGCCAAAGTGGAAGAATGGGTCCACGCTGGTGATAGAATGATAGAATACCAGAGAGTCATCATAACCTTAGGCAAGGTACGCAGAGAACGGAACAACGAGAGTGCAGAGCACGAGGTAAATCAGCTGATAACTGAGAACACACAGGAGAGTGACGCTGTCATATACACCGACGGATCAGTCGTGCGCAATGGGACATCAGCCTGGGGTTTCTCGGCTAGAGTAGGAGGAGAGGTCGTGGCTTAGCGCAGTAGGGCATACATGTCTACAACCTCCAGTATGAGAATGTAGACGAAAGTAGTGACCTCCGCACTGAAATGGATATCTGAGACTTCTTTAACAAAGGCAGTCATCGTGACAGACGTGCAAGCCGTACTTCAAAAAGTACAGACGGGATGGCTTAGGTACGAGTGGATAGCTGCTGTTGAGGCCTCAAATCTCCAGGCGCTGACCTGGATCTACTGTCCTAGTATGGTCCTAGTATATGTATATATATATATATATATATATATATATATATATATATATATATATATATATATAATATATATATATATATATATACACATATATACAGACATATAGACAGACGTATACACATATATACATATATATAGCCATTTAGACAGACAACCAGACAGACAGATATATATATATATATATATATATATATATATATTTATATATATATATATATATATATATATATATATATATATATATATATATATATGTCTGTCTGGTTGTCTGTCTATATGGCTATCTATATGTATATATGTGTATATGTCTGTATAAATGTCTGTATATCTGTATGTGTGTGTGTCTGTCTGACTATCTATTTATCGATCTATCTATCTATTTATATATATATATATATAGTTTCAGTCCACGTTTATCATTAGAAGAAAGGAAGAAAGTGTGACCTCCTTTGTTTCACATTTTTTGGAAGTTGAAATTCCGATGGTGACCAATCCCATCATGTGCCTCTGCATTATAAAAAATCATCTATTTTTAGGACTAGTTTTAGTGGAAGCGTAAATTAGAGAACTTTGGACCCGCAGGCTGTCAGACGCAATTATTAATGTTATACATACATTAGGGAGCCGCGTAGCGCAGTGATTAGCTCGCTGGCTTTTCTTCCAAGTGGTCCTGGGTTCATTCACCAGTGAAGGTGGTAATGTTTTATCAGACCGCAATGGCTCCCTGGTCGACCCAGCCAGAAATGGGTAGCGGTTCAGTCCGTGAAGTAAAAGCGGAGAATGATAGGAGATGGCTATCGTCCTGAAATAGCCGAGCCTTTAATATGTGAGATGGCTAACACCTCACACCCCTATTGCACTATTGCTATGGGTTATTTTACTTAACTTTACTTTACATACATTCATACTCATACAGAGAAATATACACATGCACACAAACACACATACACAAACAAACACACACAAATTTACACGGACAGACACATGGATAGACGGACACACGTATTAACATGTATACAAACACACATATATACACAAACACATAATATATATAAATATATATGTGTATATATATATATATATATATATATATATAAATATATATATATATATATATATATATATATATATATATATATATATATATATATGTATGATGAACATCAAAAATGACACCGTAAACGACTTCGGGTCTACATTGCTCTGCTGTTTTAGTTCAGTGCTAGACCACGGATTTGCCAAGAGTTCATACTGGTCGACCAATTACACTTGTATTCACATAAACGCTTTGCTGTTCTCAATTTGTTCGTTCGTTTTTTGTGTGATTTCTTCTGTACGATTAGCATGCAAATGACATTGACTGGCTATATTGTATGAATATAACCTCGCTTAAACCTGTGTCTAATTTTATAATCTAGTTCACACGGTTGAACTTCCACGAGATTGGCGTCCTTCGGCATAGCTGCACAGTGTCAGTTTTGGTGTGTAATTTGGAAATGGCTATATATGACTGAATATACTCCGGGATAGATGTCCAATTCACTTGCACGCTGAGTGATGTCCCTACGACCTGTTGCAGTTATGGGAAAGGCACGACACACACCGTTAGATGCTATCCCCCCTCTGTTGGCTTGCTGGATACATCTTTACGAGAAAGGCTTTAGAAGTAAACCCTGACGTTAAATCTGCATCCTGTTCATCTCTCGTCGTCTTGATAAATATCTTGCCACTGATCAAGGGTAGTTCAGAACCAGAGAGTGAGGTCGACAAAAAACGCAATTATTTTCTCACTCTAATTCAAATCACAGCGCAATCAGTTCAGCGGACAAGAGAAGTGAAAAGTCTGTCTATACGAATAAAAAGACTGTCTTCATCACACGTGATAAACGAACAACATATACATATATATATATGTATATATATATATATATATCTATATATATATATATATATATATATATATATATATATATATATGTATACATATATGTATATATATATACACAAACACATATATATATATATATATATATTTATATATCTATATATATATATATATATAGTTTTATATATATATCTTTATATATATATATATATATATATATATATATATATATATAGTTATATATATATATCTTTATATATATATATATAAATATATATATATATATATATATATATATATATATATATATATATATATATATGTAAATATTAGAGATTTCAATAGCATCTTCTACAAATTTGAAAAGTGCTAGGGAACGCGTTTGTGCATTTTATCCACATTTGTAAGCATGAACAGAAAGAAAGAATGTTTGTCTAAGTAACCAACATTAAAGCAGCAATACTTTCCCAAAACTAACATTTTGTACAATCCTCTACCTGTAACATAGACATGTCTACGACATAAAAGCAACCAATATCTAACTAATAATCTTAAAACTCTACAAATTCATTCTTGGTAACAAACTAATATTTAACGTAGTCCCAAAATCCAAGCATATAATACTTTTGACCAAACATATTCAAATTTCCAACACATTAACCCGTACCTGATAATAAAAAAGTAAAACGTTTTACGAAACTAACATTTAGCACAGCCACCAACGTCTAACATAACAAGTTTCACCAAACTAGCATCTAATACATTCCAAACATCTAACATTTAATAACAACTCTATTCAAACTAAAATTCAACAATCCCGAAAAGCAACCGAATACTAATTTCCTCTATACTAATCTATTACTCAAACATCATATCAAAATGTTAAAACTAATAATACTTATCAGAAAATTAACACGTTATAATAGTCTCATTGAACACATGTACGACAAGGAGTACAACACGGTACTTGTGAATGGAAGGGGAGGGGACTGGTTTGATGCGACGTTCGGTGTGAGACAGGGCTGTACACTCTGCCTAACATTATTGACGGTATTATGAGTAAAGCACTTGCATATCATGTTGGTGCTGGCAAGGGGACAGAACGATTACCAACCTTAGTCTTGCCAATGACATCCACGAGTCGGCGGGCGTGAAACTCCGGGAATGCGTTAGAAGGCTTGATGAAACAGTTCATGTTTTTGTGTGTGTGTGCTTTTTGCGTTTGCCGTATCTCTCTAATAACCAAGTTGGTGTGCGTTGCACTGTGGTTTTTATTTTACGCCTGTCGGCCTAGTGCATCCGAATTCAGCATCCATTTTATGTAAAGGTCTGCTTCCTCCTGCATTCTCTAAGGGTTTGCTTCACTGGGGTAACGCCGGTGCTGTGATGGGGATCGAACCCATTTCCCCAGTTCTTGAATATGATATGGACATTAACGCCGGAAAGACAAAGTGAATGACCAACAACGCCGAGGGGTTCAACAGTCGGGTAAAAGCTAATTGCCAAGAACTCGAAGTGGTCAACCGCTTTAAATATCAGGGTTCGATTTTCAGTGATGACGGATCAACAGTTGAGGTGTTTGCCAGAAAAGCACAGACACAAGCTGCGTCTGCACGACTTAACAAAACTGTCATGATAAGCGATTAGCCATATGCACGAAGCTCAGATTAATGTGCACATTGGCCATGTCAATATTCCTCTACCCTTTCGAGGCAATGGACAATGCAGCTGACCTGCAGCGGAGGATACAAGCCATAGAGATAACATGTTTCCGAAGACGTCTAAACACCACATACAAAGATCGAAAAACAAATAACGATTTACGAGAAAAGATTAAAACAGCAATATGGCTTTTTGAAGATCTCCTGGTAACTGTTAACAGACGGAAACTTACTGGCATGGCTATATACCGAGATGAAACGGTAGTGCAAATACGATCATGCAGAGAAAGGTGCAAGGCGGACGAGGAAAAGGTCGTTCCAAAAGAGATGGAAGGACACCATCAAAGAATGAACCAATCTCCGTCCAGAAAGGGTACAAGCAGCCGCCGCTTACAGAGATAGGTGGCGTGGGTTGTCGGGGTGTCTTTATGTATGCCCTAACGACCTCGCTGGTTACGGAATGACTTGTTTTGAGTCTCCAACATTTCCTTCTTCTTCAATAAACTAATATGGCCAGCTGACGTTTCTAAAAGAGACCATATGCTTCATGTATTAGCCGCCCCCCATCCCCGTATACTTATTGTATTAGCCGGTCCCCTTGGATGCGTTATGTATTAGCAAGTGCACCCTCGTATGCTTCATGTTTTAGCCGGTCCCCGTGTATGCTTCATGTATTAGCCGGTCCGTCCCCCCATGCTTCATGTATTAGCAGGTCCCCTCCTCCTATGCTTCATGTATTAGCCGTTCTCTCCCTCATTTGCTTCATGTATTAGTTGACCCCCTTTATGCTTCATGTATTAGCTGCCCCCACCCCCTATGCTTCATGTATTAGCAGCCCTCCTCCTATGCTTCATGTATTAGCCCCCCACCCCCATCCTATGCTTCATATATTAGCAGTCCCCTATCCCTTGCTTCATGTATTAGCCGTTCTCCGTCCTATGCTTCATGTATTAGCCCCCCCCCCCCTCCTATGCTTCATGTATTAGCCGGCCCCCTCGTCCTTTGCTTCATGTATTAACCGATCCCCCCATCCTATGCTTCATATATTAGCCGGTCATCCCTCTATGATGCATATATTAGCCGGTCCCCCCCCCCCTCCTATGCTTCACGTATTAGCCGGTCCTACCTTATACTTCATGGATTTTCCGCCCCCACCCCCCTATGCTTCATGTATTAGCTGCCCCCCTCCTCTTCCTATGATTCATGTATTAGCCGGTCCCTCCTTCGATGCTTCATTATTTTCCACCCATATTGTCCAACATGGTCGATACCCAGGGGCCAGAGTGCCTCCATTCGGTCTACATGAGTGAGGCAGCCCTGCAGGATATGTTCTGGTTTCTGGCTTGGTTCTCCACATTGGCATGTTGGGGTGTCTGTAAGGCCCATTTGGTTAATGTGTGTCTTGAGTCTGCAATGTCCGTTCCATAGTCTGAAGATCGTGGCTTCCATCACTGCCACGTTTGTCTTTGCAGTGCCTCCAACAACAAACATATGTTACTTTCCTACATGGTAAAATGCAGCACTGAATACAATGCTACGCAGATAATTGTTTACCAAACATTAACGCAAACAAACATTTGCATTTTATTCCAGTTTAACGTGAAACGTATAGTTTAACAGACTACAGACAATACTCTAACACAAACTATGATACGGATGCGAACAACAACATCGGGACAATGTCGGACTAAAAAGAGTTACACCCGGGACAGACTGTCATAGATAGCACCAACCCCCGCCCCTCACCCTCAATCTTAATATTTGGGGCGAGTAATTAAGTTGATTTAATTATAAATAAAACTAACTTACAAAATGGTTCATTTATAAATACTTTTGCTTTTATATTGAAATAAAATTGTCAATTTAATCACTAAAATGTGTTTTAGTAATGTTTTTTTTAGATGAAATGTAGCTGGTCAACCTGCCCTGACTCACCGTTCATCTCAAATAATTCTTGATCAATTTTATCTTCGACAAATTACCTTAGGCAGACGCAACATATACTCACAAAGTCAAACAAAATATCGTTTGGCAGTGACTTCAATTTACTCCAAATGATTGTTTTGTTTACAATCTTAACAGAACTTAAAGAAAACACAGAGTTATTAACAGAATGGATGAATGTTTTGCATACAAAACATATATTTGGTAATGATTACCCGGAAAGAAACAATCGTCACAAAACAAATAATCAGTTTGAAGTGGTTATTACACTAGGACCTTTGAATTTGTTTGGACGATATTTAAGAAGTTGTTTATATTTATGAAATGATATACTACGCAGCATGATTAAACTATTGCGAATACCTACTGCTTGTGTTTGTAGAACAGATGAAGTGCAAAACCTAAAATGACGTATTTAACTTAACGTCTTTATAATTGTTTAGAAGACTCTGCAGAGTATGTATACAACCAGTGTCTTTTAAATTCACTTGATCTAAAAATACATATACGCATCATATCCCTCATTGAATGCATTTACCATGCCTTCACTTGATAATGTATGGTCGAAAATTGCATAACGGCTGCTGATAGTAGGAATAAGGCGATAGTTCAGGAATGTGTGCTAAATCATGCAATAAGGCATTAGAGAGAAATTGATCTACTGACATTTCCACGTCCACTATCTAATGTACCATCAAACACAGCAAGCAACATCAAACATGTCATATTTTCCCACATAAGTACATTTAAAATTAATCAACATCAAACATATAACACTTCAGTATAAATTAACATGGAACAGCCATACCGATCAAACAAAAACAATTTACCGCACACAAACATCTGACATAGACAACAACAACAAACAGATAATACTTTCCCATACATTAATATCTGACATAGATATAGCCTACACACACATTTTACTTTCCCCCACACTAACATCTAACAGAGTCAGCAATAAAAACACATAATACGTTCTCATACATTAACATCCAACATAAAATACTGTCACACATACTAACATATAATAGAGTTACCAACATAAACATAAACTACTTTCACACATACTAACATAAAATAGATCTACCAACAAAAACAGATAATACTTTACCACACATTACCATCTAACAGAGTCACAACATCAATTAGATAATACTTTCTGAATCTCTAACATCTAATAGAGTCACAGCATCAATTTGATAATACTGTCTGAATCTCTAACATCTAATAGAGTCACCAACACCAATTAGACAATACTTTCTGAATCTCTAACATCTAATAGAGTCACAACATCAATTAGATAATACTGTCTGAATCTCTAACATCTAATAGAGTCACAACATCAATTAGATAATACTTTCTTAATCTCTAACATCTAATAGAGTCACCAACACCAATTAAATAATACTTTCTGAATCTCTGACATCTAATAGAGTCACATCATCAATTAGATAATACTTTCTGAATCTCTAACATCTAATAGAGTCACAACATCAATTAGATAATACGTTATGAATCTCTAACATCTAATAGAGTTACCAACATCAATTAGATAATACTTTCTGAATCTCTAACATCTAATAGAGTCACCAACATCAAACACGTAATACTCTCTAACATCTAATAGAGTCACCAACATCAAACACGTAATACTCTCACACACACTGACGTCTAACACCGACCGCAATATCATTCATTTAATGACTAACCTACAATCGAATATTCAATAGCAAGATTACACGGCTTCTGTGAAATGTTTAGGAAAACATTGACCTTGCAGAAATCTGAAATCGTTGAGAAATGAGCTTATGATTACCACGATGATTATGTCAATGGTGGTTGTGCTCACATGCAATATTGTTTCGCTACAACGTCCTTCTAGCACATTCACCAAACTTCGTGGTTACGTTGTGCTCATGATGAAATGCATGCATGTTAATGGTTTGTATGTTTTTCTCTTTGCTGTAATTTAAACTATCACTGGGCTAAAAGATCAATATCATGATAGGAAATGCAGCAACAACAATTAGCAGATTAACAAAAAGGGTCTGGGAGAACAAGAAGCTCACTGTTAAAACAAAAACACTTGTTTACCAGGCATGTGTCCTCAGCATTCTTCTTTACGGCAGTGAAACATGATCAACCTACAGGCACCAGAAGAGGCGGCGAAACAGCTATCACATGAGGTGCCTGCGCATAATCTTTGGCGTTGGGTGGCAAGACAAGATCAATTACGCAGAGGTGTAGGAGAGAACAGGCACTTTTACAATTGTGCCCATGCTTAGTCATCGAACGCTCCGATGGCTGGGACACATTCGGAGGACGGATGATGGCAGAATACCAAAATATCTTCTCTATGGGGAATTATTGTTGCGGAAAGGGCCTCGGGGCCGGCCATTACTTCGGTACAAGGATGTATGCAAGCAGGATAAGAAGGACGCAGGCATCGATTTGGCATCAAGGAAACAGGACGCCATGGATCGTGTTACATGGAGGGGCATGATTAAGCATGGCATACAGACAAAGCTTGAAAAGATTATAAAACTGCAATCCATGACCGACAGAAGAGACTGCAGAGCCCAGCAGCAAGCAGAGAAACTCAGAAGACTGACTGCCCATCCAATGCACGAGAGACTAAACAGTTTCGGAAATTGGAAACTAAAGCGGAGACACTTTTCAGAAATAGCCAAAGCAAAGATGCACGAAGATCCCATGAACGCACTAACAACACCAATTCCCATCACTACTGTACAAAAACCTACCTGGAGGCAGCATATATTTCCAGAGGTGGTAGAAAATATACCAGGTATTGGAAATAGATTGAAAAAGAAAGAAGAGACACAACCCTGAGCTACATAACAAAAAACTACCCAAGGCATTCCAGAGCCTACCAAATGGCAGAAAAATAACACTGTCATTGTCAACTGGAAAATACACAAGTAATTTCAGAGCAGAGGCAGTGGTACTGAGGGCGGCAGTGTAAGAAATGGTGACAGGTAAAAGGAATGAAAGCCATATAGTCCTGCTTACAGATGCCCTGGCCGTGGTCACAGCACTAAAAAGCCAGAAAACTACTGAACCTAATGATTTAAGAGCATAACTCTGTCAACTATGCCAGCAATCCGCACCAAAAAGGGCAGTGGAACAGTGGTTTCCATCGCAATGCAACATCCAAGGCAACGAGGAGGCAGACATACTGGCAAAAGAGGTGCAATACTATCACAACCAGATACTAGTATGACATACGAAGAGTCGAAACGATTTATTAGAGCTAGATACATGACCAAATGGGACACTGAACATACTGGCTTCACAAAAAACGATGCCTATTACCAGTTGAACACAAGAAAGCAGGTCGTGGTATTCAGATTTCGCACTGGCCACAACAGACTGAGGTACAACCTATTCAACAAACTGAAGATAGGTGGCACTGACGAATGCCCGTGTGGTACCGGGAAAATGACCGCTGAGCTTTTGCTGCAAAACTGCCCGACATACGAGGACCAGAGAGAGCAGATGTGGCCATCACCAGTGGCAACACTAGACAAGCTCTATGGCAGTGTCGACAGCCTCAGGATGACCGCTGCTTTTTTCGAAAAAATAAATGTCGACGTCTGACAGCGTAAGAAGAAGAAGAAGATACAGACAAAGGAGACAGTGATTGCTGACAGGCTAAAGAGTTTGAGAAGACAGGCCACAAAATGCGATGCCACAAACGGTCCTGATTTTTCTTGCACACGCTGTGAAAGATGCTTCTCTGCATGGATTGGTCTTACAAGTCACATTCGTTACCGCCACAGACTATAGTTGCATACATTTGCAAAGCACAATTACTATCGGATGACAAGGCGGAAAGAGCTAATGATGATCTGATCTATAAGACACAAACTCAGTACTACCTGAGCTAGCTTTTATAACCGGTCGTTTCAGACATTATAATTAATTCATTCTCGTGTCTCCATATTCTTCAATAATGTTTGTCCTGGAAACAACGTTATTATACTTTGTGTTTCGGCCTGCTAATTATAATTGTAGCTGGATGTCTTAATACTGAGCTTGCTTTCCCACTGCGTTCTCCATGTTTTAATATTGGGATTGTTTTCCAACTGCGATCTCCATATTTTAATACTGAGCTTGCTTTCCCACTGTGATCTCCATGTTTTAATACGGGGCTTGCTTTCGCACTGCGATCTCCATGTGTTAATACTGGGTTTGTTTTCCAACTGCCATCTGCATGTTTTAATACTGGGTTTGTTTTCCAACTGCGATCTCCATGTTTTAATACTGAGCTTGCTTTCTCACTGCGATATCCATGTTTAAATACTGGGTTTCCGTTCCAACTGCGATCTCCATGTGTTAGTACTGGGCTTGCTTTCCAACTGCGATCTCCATGTGTTAATACTGGGCTTGCTTTCCAACTGCTATCCCCATGTTTTAGTACTGGGTTTGCTTTCACACTGCGATGTTCATTTTTTGATAATGCGTTTGGTTTCCCACTGTTATCCCCATTTTTTAAAACTGGGTTTCCTTTCCCACTGTGATCACTATCTTTTAATAATGCGTCTGGTGTACCACTGCCATTCCCGTGTTTTAATACTGGGTTTGCTTTCCCACTGCGATCTCCATGTTTTAATACTGGGTTTGCTTTCCCACTGATATCTCCATGTTTTAATACTGTGTTTGGTTTCCCACTGCGATCCCCATGTATTATTACTTGGTTGGATTTCGCACTGCGATCTCCTATTATAAAACTTGGTTTGCTGTCCCACTGCGATCCACATGTTTTAAAACTGGGTTTGCTGTCCCACTGCTATCCCCATGTTTTAATACTGAGTTTGGTTTCCTACTGCGATCCTCTTCTTTTAATACTGGGTTTTCTTTCCCACTGCGATATCCATGTTTTAATACTGGGTTTTCTTTCCCACTGCGATATCCATGTTTTAATACTGGGTTTGCTTTCTCACCGCGATCTCCATGTTTTAATACTGGGTTTGCTTTCCCACTGTGATCTCCGTGTTTAAATACTGGGTTTTCTTTCCCACTGCGATATCCATGTTTTAATACTGGGTTTGCTTTCTCACCGCGATCTCCATGTTTTAATACTGGGTTTGCTTTCCCACTGCGATCTCCATGTGTTAATACTTGATTTACTTTCCCACTGCGATCCCCATGTTTTAATACTGGGTTTGCTGTCCAACTGCGATCCTCGTGTTGTAATACTGGGTTTGGTTTCTCACTGCGATCCCCATGTTTTAATACTGGGTTTGCTGTCCCACTTCGATCCCCATGTTTTAATACTGGATTTGCTGTCCCACTGCAAGCCCCATTCTCTTAGCCAGACTACACTAGTATTGTCTATTTCCTGGATCTCCGCTTGAGTCTGAATGTGGTTTTGGACATCCCTTATGCAAGCAGACAACTACGGGTGGCTTGCTGTTGTTAGCTTATTCAGTGTTCTGAATCGTCGGCTTCGTGACATTAATTATTTAAGAAGGATTTTAAACGTATTGCTGTGATATATATATATATATATATATATATATATATATATATATATATATATATATATATATATATATATATATATATATATATATATATATATATATATATATATATATATATATATATATATATATATATATGTATATATATATATACAAATCGCCTGTACAAGTTATACATTTGGAAACACTGTTTTTTCCACCGTGGACTACAATCCCATTTCTAACTCATCTGCTACATTTATTTACATAGTTAGCTCATAATGTATTTGACTGCTAGATATAATAACATAATGACAATGAAGCAACTCATTAGCCATTTGATTTGAGACCCATGCGTACGCATTAAATAACCGATAGCCAGCCTCGTGTGTCATTTCGTAGAATTTATTATGAGCTAGTGTTCACGAGTTCTCAGGTCTTATATAGCCATCACAGAGATACAGTAACTGATGTAGAAAGTATATCTCCTTATGTCTGCATTGACCGTATCTGACTATTTTGAATATTTTCCTTGTTCTTAAATTTATTTTCTTACCTATCATTTTGTCCTGTCTTTCACTTTCGTTTATACAACTATCACTCTTATACTTACTCAAAAGTCGAAGTAGAACACTGTACCGATTCTTAGATTTTAGCAATAAGAATTAAAGTTGTATTTTAAAGCCACATATGGTATTATGACAATAATACCAACAAATGAAATTATCTGCACTGTTAATCAAGAGGTATGTGCAAATAGCACATGTCTTACTGTTGTACAATCAACTCAAGGTTTATATTACTTTAATCAGTTCTAGATTCTACTACTATTAATTTGACACAGTCGTACGTATCAAAGGTGGACACAAACTTACTAGCTTACTGGTTCTTATCCACTGTCAATTTTCTATTCTTTGATCTTCTGATGGTCTTCCGTTCTACTCCTTTGCTCCTGTAGAGTCTGGGTCTTGTTATTTTCCTGATGTTTTGTTTTCAAGCCAGGAACGCAAGCGACATTTGCAACTGTTTTTACACTATGTTTCTCAAATCAAAAACAGTACCTTTGATGGCATGTGCTCTCGTGGCAATGACAAGGATGCACTTTATACCGTGGATCTCAGACCAAAAGCAATAGCTTTTATATCATGGATTTTCGTGAAGATAGTCTCGTTTTTTAGAGAAAACACGTTTCTTTCTTACTTCTCGCATACACGAATTACTCCAAGACAGTTGAGTCCACGGTTGTTTGCACATTTTCTTCGACCATATACCAGCATGTGTCTGATTTTACAACCACAACTTAAGTTTCACATCTTTACAACTGGGAATCAATAAATAAACTCGTGACTACTTGCGTCTCTTAATTATAGATACTTATCAACCACTCCATGGTAATATTAACAACGAATTATTAGGAGCACAATGATTAGTATGAGAATTGGATATATAAGTATCTGAAGTAACATGTACCACACATAGACTGTGCTACGATTCACCTTCATGTTTTCTAACCCGGATTTGACGTACTCTCATTGCACCTATCGGTGTTATGTGGGAGGTGCTGCAATTACTATTCCAAGATTCAATCGAGGAGATGATTTTCAGGAGATGATTCCAGAAGCCATCAAATGTTAAAGCCTGTAGAAACGCTCACAATAATTAATAATTGGCCATTATGTTAAAAAATTAATGATTACATCACATAATATTTGTGTTTAATGTATATGAACATCACTTGTGCATGTTGCTAACTAAGTTTATTATTATATGTATGTGCTGAACCCCTGTAAGCCGGAATCCCGCCCAAAATCTCAGCACCACTGCAATGGGAGGCTCCTACATGTTCGGGACCTGGGGCTCGCGCCCCAGCCCTATCCGGTAGAGCCACAGAAAGAGGTCTC
This sequence comes from Ariolimax columbianus, assembly GCA_036924085.1. Classification (NCBI taxonomy): domain Eukaryota; kingdom Metazoa; phylum Mollusca; class Gastropoda; order Stylommatophora; family Arionidae; genus Ariolimax; species Ariolimax columbianus. The sequence goes on along the minus strand of JAVGWX010000002.1, from coordinate 143,635,315 downwards.
TCCCGTCCGCCGATCAAAGCGGGCGGACAGCTGCTTGATATTCACCTTATACGGCGATGGGGTGCGAAACCACAAACATAAGACTTAATTCCTCGTCAAGGTGTCGAAAACAGTAGAGCAGCCACCTCACTGTGAACTGTCGAGACTCAACCAATGACCATGAGATCTGTCCGCACACTAGGCGAACAACATCTCAGTGACATTACCAGGCTTGTCCCCTGGTTTAAATGCACTCCTGCCTCGATCTCTACCTCTGTACGCTATCAGCCATACCAATGGACGCAGAAGAGATGCAGACTAGCGGACATTGCACATCTGCCCTTCTGTGTCAACCTCCAAGGCGGCGGGGAATGCTAGGCGTACCATCACTGAAGATGTGCTGAGAAAAAAAAAGGGAGCAAAGAGGTACCCCGCCCACATGCACATGATACATTTCTGGCAGGACGTGACGATCCTGGGATACAGACACACTAGACTGCCTCTCTTCCGGTTTAGTACAAACCAGTACATAGTCCATATCATTTATCATATATCATATATTACATCTCATATATCAATACCGCATCCTATAGACACGAGTAGTGAAGACTCGTCAGTCCTGTAAGACAACTTCCATAAGAGAGAAAACTCTGACCACAAACAACTTTCTGCCTTGCAGATGGGCTGGGGACAGCCAAAGGCTAAGGAGGGCATCCCTACAGAAACGCCTGTTGAAATCGGATGCACGGGGCGACTAGCCTAACAAAACAGTGCAACGTAAATCGCAGTATGATGACAGTACAACCTATCAGAAAAACGTATGGCGCTCATCCTGCAGAGTCCCGCCAGGCAGCGAGAGTGCCGGGCCTAACGCCTCGAAGGGGTCCACCCTTGACTACTGGTGGTCACCCACTCATGTGTTGTGGAGTCAAGGCACATGGCTATGGGGCAACTTCCATTGATCAAAAACTCAAGACCCTCAAAGTACTACAGTGGAATGCGGAGGGAGTCATTAACAAAAAACTTTCCCTAACACATCACCTGCATGAAGGTAATATTGGCGTGGCATGTATCCAGGAAACGCACATCAACAATAATCATAAATTCTCAATCAGAGGATACCAGACCTTCCGTCTCGATAGAGAAGGTCACAAAGGAGGGGTCCTGATACTGACCAGAAACAACATACCGAGTATCGCGGTACCTGTCGGTCACACCGGACAAGCAGAAATTGTAGGAGTTGACATAATGGCTCAAGAGACGAAGCTCCGCATTTTCAATCTGTACGGAACACCAAATAAAGACCTATCGCTCTCGAGTATGGAGGTCAGAGACTCCAACTGCATAGTAGTTAAAGATTCCAACAGCAACTCGGAGAGATGGGGATACTCTGACACAGACAGCTGAGGTGACGAAGTGGAAGATTGGGAGATAGATACAAATCTATCCCTAATCAAGAGTGGGCGAACTCATGGCTGGTCAAAATAAACGAGGAGAAAACCATATGCACAATATTCTCGCTTTCAATCAAACCCCAAAATACCAAATTAAGTTTAAATGGCAAATTCCGTTTGCAGCCAAACGACAACCCAAACTATATGGGAGTCACATTTGATCGGCGCATGACATGGAAAAGTCAGATCGAGAGAAACCGAATGAGAGCCAGAGAAAGAATGGCAATCATGAGGAAACTTGCTGGCACACGCTGGGGAGCAGACGAAAGCATACTAAAGAAACTGTACACTGGAAGAGTGAGACCAGTTCTCGAGTATGGCATCGCGGCATGGACAACAGCAGCAAAGGTGAACTTCGATAAAGTTAGCAAACTTTAAAACCAAGCCATGAGAGTTTCTACAGGAGGCATGAAGTCAACGCCAATTGTAGAGCTTGAAAAGATTACAAAACTTCAATCCATGACCGATAGAAGAGACTGCAGAGCCCAGCTGCAGTCAGAGAAACTCCGAAGACTGACTGACCATCCAATGTACCAGAGACTAAACAATTTGGGAAATGGGAAACTAAAGCAGAGAAACTTTGCAGAAATAGCGAAAGCAAAGATGCACGAAGATCCCATAAACGCACTAACAACACCAAAACCCATCACTACTGCACGAAAACCTACCTGGAGGCAGGATATATTTCCAGAGGTGGTAGAAAATATACCAGGTATTGGAAAGAAAAATTGCCAGACTGAAAAAGAAAGGAGAGATACTACCCTAAGCTTTATATCGAAATGCTACCCGAGCATGGACTGGACCCATGCATACACCGATGGTTCTGTAACAAACACTACACAGAACGGAGGGGCTGGAGCATTCCTGATCCTACCAAATGGGAAACAAATAACACTGTCATTCGCTACTGGTAAGTACACAAGCAATTTCAGAGCGGAGGCAGAGGCACTGAGGGCGGCAGTGGAAGAAATGGTGACACACAAAGAAAATGTAAGCCATATAGTCCTGCTTACAGATGCTCTCGCCTTAGTCATAGCGCTAAAAAGCCAGAAAAACACTGAGCTTAATGACTTAAGAGCAGCACTCTGCAAACTGTGCCAGCAGTCCGCACCAAAAAGGGTAGTGGTACAGTGGGTCCCATCACACTGCAACATCCAAGGCAACGAGGAGGCAGACAGACTGGCAAAAGAAGGTGCAAGACTACCACAAACAGATACCAGTATGACGTACGAAGAGTCAAAACGGCTTATCAAAGCCAGATACATGACCAAATGGGAAACCGAACATACTGGTTACACCAAAAACGATGCCTATTACCAGTTGAACAGAAGAGAGCAGGTCGTTGTCTTCAGACTTCGCACTGGCCACAATAGACTGAGGTACCACCTATTCAACAAATTAAAGATAGGTGGTACCGATGAATGCCCGTGTGGTACCGGTAAAATGACCGCTGAACATCTGCTGCAGAACTGCCCGACATACGAGGATCAGAGAGAGCAGATGTGGCCATCACCAGTGGAAATGCAAGACAAGCTTTATGGCAGTGTCGACAGCCTCAGTATGACCACCGCTTTTTTAGAAAAAATATTTGTTACTGTCTGACTACGTACGAAGAAGAAGAAGAAGATATGTATGTGCACATATACGCGTAATGTTAGTATTAATGTATTATATGCGAATGTGTCATAGGCAGCAAGGCGATACAATAGTGTTCCGGCTTACAACCCAAACTTGCATGTGGTCGGATCCTTGAAAAAGCAAGATCGTAATATCATCGGGAGGTAAACCATTTTTAAACAAAAATGCGTGTTGTAGTCGGATGTACTGCACCGTTAAGCATCTTTCCTCCACTTATAAAAAAACAACCTATCAATACTACATTACACATACAATGTTAGCGAGGAAAAAACAAATATGTAAAACTATATGTAGATGACGTAATGCTGAGCATGTGTAGATAAAGATAGAAAAAAATGTATACTCAGTTGAACAAGTGTTATGGTTCGAAAACACAGAAGACGTTAACATTCAGATTAAAAAATATTATCCATTACCTCTTTAGTTCTTCGTTCGTCTTTCTTATGTACTTCTTTTGGAATGTACGACTACAGCAATGTTTTGTTAGTGGTGGTGTCAATTTCAAGGTTCTTTTTTTTAGTTCAGTTGGCACGTTTTGTCTAGGCCAAGTAAATGTATCGTGTTATCGAAACAGTTTTTAATGGCATCTCATGTTCATGTTTACATGAGTTTTCTAATCTTTGCAAGAACTGGTTGTTGTCTCTTTCAAGCATGTATTTGCCAGGTTTGTTGGTCACTAGTGACCGACATACGTTTTGGTGACAGGAGCTCTAACGTGTCATTGTTGAAGACCTGCCACTGCCAACTTCAGTGTTTCCTCAATCTGGCAACATATGATTAAACGTGAATGGGACTTTTGATTCCTTAATCTGTCAGCATATGACTAAACGTGAATGAGACAACTTCAGTGCTTCCTCAATCTGTCAACATATGACTAAACGTGAATAAGACAACTTCAGTGCTTCCTCAATCTGTCAACATATGACTAAACGTGAATAAGACAACTTCAGTGCTTCCTGAATATGTCAACCTATGACTAAACGTGAATGAGAAGACGTCTTGCTTTCACAAAGCAAGCATTGCCTCAGGACAGGAAGTTGTTGACGTTTGTTGTCACAGATAAGCGGTATCCATCGGTCATCGTCTACTCGGGATTGTTTTCCAGGACACATATGGGTTGGGATTACTCGTTTAGATAAATACAATATAGTCATCTGCTACCAGAACCCAAACCTGGTCCCCTATGTTTAGCTCTTAGATAATGTTTCTGCTGTCAAATTAAGTTGTTCCTACACGCCCGTTTATTCGCAAAGTGTTTTTTTTTAACAGCTTAAATTTGAAAATCGACAAATAATTGTAACCATAGAAACTCTATACACATTTCATGTTCATACACCAATACTTCACCGCGTTCAAAAATAATGAACATTAATAATAATAATAATGATAATAATAATAATAATAACAATACAAAAAATCAAACAATAACAAGGGCATTCGTATAGTTAACATTCATTTGTGCATTATTTGTATTTCACTATAGGCATTTTCAGTGCATTAATTTGATATGTGCACATTTGTCCAGTTGACAATAATACGACCTTCATCTCTAGATCATTTCTAGCATGACATTGGTCACGTGACTACTAAAGATGATATGTCTTGCTTGTTGCTGCATTTAACTGAACTTTATTATGACCTAGATGACGTGATTTTGGTTAGCAATCCTAAAGCACCAGTTCAAATCAGGTCGTGCTCACTTTGACAGACCGAGCAAGGTACGACTGTTTCTGCTAGTCGACCCAGTAATAAATGGGAATCTGATAATACGCAAGGAAACATGTTGACCTACCGGGGTAGCGACGGAGTTCGTGCTATGTTGTCGGTACTGTAAGCAATGAAAGCAGCTTAGATCATCTGAGGACGCTTAAGCGAAATGAAGCCAGTACTACAAATTATTTTGTAATTTTCAATTGTATGTCTACCTTGCTCGTGATCTAGTAGTTCACTTCTAGTGTTCATTCGAAAAAAAAAGTCACTACCAAATGTAAGGAAGTGGAAAGACATATCAGACAATGCGAGCCTGTTAGAGTTCAGTATAATAATGTTGATGACTTTTAAAGACAGGACATGACATATAAATACTATACAAAACAAGTAAATTGTCGCATATAAAGACGTATAAGTTAAATTAAATCTCACGTTTAGAAAAAAACAGATTTGAAATTCCTGAACCAGCAATAATGCCATTGACAACTAGTAAAAGTATATGGAGACATTTCAACAACTAGTAAAAGTATATGGAGACATTTCACAACTAGTAAAAGTATATGGAGACATTTTAACATCCAAAAAAGAAGCACTCGGTCATACGAATAAATAACATATTGTTTGGTTGACAGAAACCACACGGAGTAGAAAGCCACAGATCAAAAAGAAAAAAAAAGAGCAGTCATACCTGGTATAATATATTGATGTCTAAACATTAATGCGATTCAATCAGTGTTTGAGAGCAGAGAAACCACATTGATGAAATGGCTTAACAGGTTGCAAAACTTGGTATGTTACAACTTGTAATTAATATTATAGCACCAGCGACACAATCTAAGTTAATTCACAATGTCATGGACGTCCGGACAGAGGTGGCGATAAGGTGAGGAGTCGCCCCAGGTAGAGAGGCTAATATCAAATGCGTGTGAAAATGGTTCAGCAGAAGTTTGAATCGGGCAGATGTTTTGCCCATAATGAGAGACCATTTGCAAAGTTACAGATGGAGATGCAGGATCGGAGCTATAAAATAGACTTTGAGCACGAGGCAGATACACAGAAAGAAATATATGCAGGTTTTGTGTATTCAGAAAAGTTAGGGAATGAGGGCAGGTTAGACAATGCAAACAAGACAAACGTTTGCTTAGACGTCCAGATCAAGTGTACCAGCATCGGACAGCGTAACCCGATTATTTAGAAAGAGGGTGTTACTACAGTTAACACGGTCCGACCAGATGAAAGGGAATAAGTTTACCAGGAACGTGTGGTCAAGGTTTGTAGAACATTAGTTTGAATTCGACAAAGAATCGAGCAAGAGAACATATGGAGATTCGTCAGATGAAGAGGAAAATAGAGGAGGAGGAATGGTGGCAGGGCCAGCTATGGTTTAGTACCCACCCACGTCAGGTTCTAGCCACGCGAAAGAAGTGGTCAAACAGACCGAAGGAAGGGACAACCCTTCGGCCACCGAGGAAGGAAGTGGGAATGACACACAGTTAGAATGCGAAACGGACGCACCGTGCAAGAATATTCGTGCAGCTAAGAAGAGTAAAGAACGAGAAAAACGACCAGATAAACCAATCGAAGAACGAGTTCAAAGATGTGTGTCCAATAGTCTGATTAGACCAGAGGCGGTAGGTCATTACATACATGTATAAACATTACACGGAGATTTGAATAATTAGGGGCTAGCTAAGAATTGAGGAATGACCAGATGTTAAAAAATCCTTTGAAGTCGTTGTCTGAAGTACACGGCAGACAATAAGCGAATCAATTATCACAAAGGACGGTCAGTCTGAGGCTAGACTGACCGAGATCAAAGGGACATTTTCGACCAGCGGAACGGACAGGAGACGCAGGGTAGCGTGATACACCAGGTAATGTCGGGAGTTTGGGAAAACAGTGGTGAATTAGTTAGATCACAACACTCGGCTGTGGTTCCCTGTGACAAAGTCACCAACAGTTAACGGAGCTATTCAACTTTAACAAAGGCTGCACCTGGACGAGCTAGGGTTACAGCATTGCGTAATTTTATAGCTGGACGATTCGGTTTTTGACTCAGACATAGTTAGCACTAGTTTGTATATGATTAAGTTATAATTTAGTCATAGTTTAGTAACTGCTTAAAGGGGCATTAACAGTTGCTGATACATGCGGCACTAGCAGGAGTGAAAGGTGAATAGCACATGGTCATATATATGTGTGCTAATACTTTGAAAATGTGTGGTTGTGTGGTCGATTTTGTATGTCTTGCATTTTTGTTTTATATAGGATAACAGGTACTAACGTATGATTACAGATACTAACATAAATATCGATGTTTAATGCTTAAAAACTAAAATATTGATATGATGGTCCTGTTTTCGTACAAATACTTTGGCCATTTTTGGGTGTATGGTCGACTATTGTGTGCATTGCATTTTTACTGGGTTGTATGATCGGCATTGTATGCATTGCCCTTTTATTGGGTTGTATGGTCGACATAGTATGCATTGCATTTTCTCTTTAAATTGTTGTTGTTTTGTTGTTTAAACATGATTACATATATTGCTATAGGTATCAAGGTATTGATCTGCTGAGAAGTGTATCTCATCCAGACTGTTAAATCTCTGCACGATGTAACGGAGATTTGCACGAGTTGCAGAACATGGCTAGTATGCTGGGACAAAGCTGGCTGACTTAATTGGAGAAGCGTCATAGTGACGTTACTGACTTTTTGTGTATATTTTACCACATGTATGTGAGGTCTTTGAAGAGAAGACTTAATTTTGTCAGAAATTGAATATTATGAGTGTGCAAATTGTTCTGTAATATTGACTTTGACATTTGTTTGTCAAATACGTTTTTGTGGGAAAAAAAAATTCTTTTGAGTTTTTTGAGATGATATAGGTGTCAGAGAAGACACTGATTACTAGCTTGAGGATACTCCCACCTTAGTTCGTGACCTCTCATGACTTAGTATGAAGGGAGACGTCGGCCATGGGTCGTAAGAAAAGGCGTGATAAAGAGACCGCCTGAAAAAATTGACCTGAACTGTTCGAGTGTAACAATGAAGGGTTGTTCCCTTATATATAGGCACGGGATACAGAGTGGGGTATGTTGACCTCAATGAGTAAGGATAATTCCTTAAGGTTTTTTAGTTTTGATGAGATATAGGTACTGCAGGTACATAATTGCGTGTGTTTGACGTAAAATGATTAAAAAGTGGTGGCTTGTGTTGTAAAAACGACCAGCCACAGTTTTTGTATCTACCTGTTTTGATTATGAATGTATTACAAAAAGTTTGTATGTATCAAATGCTATGTACGATGTGAGTGGTGTTGTAAACAGGAGTGGGCTTTACATTTTGGATAGTGGAGACGAAAATTGTGGTCATTTGGCAGATGAAAGAAATGGCTATCCATGTTTCGGTCTGTAGTTTAGAGAGGTAATGTAACAGTTCCACTCCTAGCATGATAGTTTAGGGGTGATGTTGGTTGCTTAGAACAAAGGTACTTGAATGCGTGCCTAGGTCACTCTCTGTCTAGTCACTACGCAAAGGTAACTCGAGTCTCAGCAAAGGAAATCGGAGTTGGGGAAAGAATGTACAGGTAGGAATTGACACTGGCGTTCAGATTTAGGCAGTGGTTGGTGAGTGACAGGCGGGAGGGCAGCGGAGCTGTGAGTGACAGGTGTTCAGAGTAATTCGTTCAAATAACGATTGAATAGAGCCATTCCCCTGAGATCCATTGGTCAGCTGTGATACTGCTTGAGTGTATATGGCGAGAGACACAGTTTAGCTCAACAGGCTGGCATGGATAGGGAATGAGTGAATACATATATAGGAGTCTGGTTTAGCTCACCGACAGATAGAGGAGCGATTGATAGACTGTTGTACGAATGTTGGAGATAGAACATACGCCATTGAGTCGGGACCCGCTGCTCAAATAAGTGTGTGTGGTAGTTTTGTATAAATAGAGAATCTGAACTTGTGTTGTATGCACGACACCTTGTGAACGAGGTATGTCCTGACGAGATAACCGAGTTTGTAGATCGACTAGGTGAGATCTTGATGTGTGTGAGGTGTGTGTAGACACAGAGGGAACGAGGTATGTTCTAGAGGTGTGACTAAACGTGGAATATACTGCATGCATTATGTCCAGATCGCCTACCTGAGTGGATTTGAGTGAGGAATAGTTTTTTGAGGATACATATAAGGGGAGTGTGTGTGATGTATGTACGGCAATAGAACTGGGTTTTGGTAGTTGGGAATTCCATCAATAGTTAATGCTAAACATTTCCGCTTTAGTTAATATTTATATTAACATATATATATATATATATATATATATATATATATATATATATTTATAAATATTATATATATATATATATATATATATATATATATATATATATATATATATATATATATATATATATATATATATAATAAGAGCATATTTAGTTAAGATTGGTCTGGTATTGTGTTTGTAATTTCACTACTCATTTTTCTGGTATGAGTATTATATTTTAAATATGCCACCTGCTGTGAGCTATGTCATTTTCTGTGTGTGGTCAGGAATGATGTGGATGAGTGTGATAATGTTCTAACTTAGAGTAACCCTAAGGCAAAACAGTGGGATCTGCTCCATTAGTCGGACTTTTGAATGCAGTGAGTAATTATAATATTTTGGCTGTTAATGAAATGGTTATAACAAAATAAATCAATAACAACAGCTGATGGAAAAACGAACATGGTTTCAAGCATGAAACGTGTGTACATACAAATGCATGTATTCAGAATCAGTACTGAATGACAAGCACATATTAACACATGCTTTCGCGGTCGCACACATATATAGACACACACACACAAGCATATACACACTTACACACACATATACAAACACACACACACATAGACAAACAGACAATCGTATGTGCACTGCACAGTGAAATGAAAAATACGGATAAGTTAGGGACTATACGGTACATTTAGAAATTAAGTATACACGCTGTTTAGAAGTCTCCTGTTGAGAAAATTACAACGCCAACATTTATCCGTTAAACTTTCAAAACACGTGTAGGAAAGGATACAATATAATTCAACTGATGGACGAAACATAAATACAGTTGGGAATTTGATAAACATATTACCATGTCTTTTCAAGTTATCAATGTCTTCTAAGACCTATTGTACAGGGTACATAGAAAGATATCCAGACTAACAACGAGACAGGACAAAAATAAGATTCTCGATTTACGGAAAAAACACATTTAAATGCGAGTTGAGACAAATATAAAAAGAGCAACATACAAGTTGAGGGTCAGATAATTGAGTCGGTACAGAAGGTCCTCTCGAGAAAATCAGACTGACACATGTTGAAGAATGCATTTAGTTGGTAGGATTTAAAAGGTCAGCGTATACGTATGACCAATGTCGGACTCAATCGCATTCTTTCAGGAAACTAAGCTTACTATTTGGTTGAAAAGCATGGCATGTAACTAAAAGTATCATATCGATCTACCATACCTCCACCAGTGCCCCCGCTGCAAAGAATGAGTTAGATGGCTAAATTGTAATAACAGATAATAACAAAAACATGTTGTTAACATAGCTATAACAGATGGCGATTGGATGAAGAAAGTATATACATACATTATCTGGTCGTATATCCATCCCACTCAAACCCACAGTCTTCGTTACAAATTGTGTCTGCAGAAAGTTGTTATGGACATTTCCGGCCTCGATGTTAATGATGAGAAGAAAAAGCAGAATAAAAAGGCCAGTCTCTTTATTGCTGTACTGAACTTGTTTTCTCCTGCTGACCTTTTTCATCTGTAAGGTGTACATATACTATCTTGAGTAACAACGACATTATTGGTAACTTCATATAACGTTTTTCGTTTCTCTATAAGCTCGTGAGTTTTACCGTAAGCAGACAACCTGATACTCTCAAACATCCATGTTTTCATCTTCCAGAAGCAATAATAGAAATTAAACCGGTATAGTTACAACCCTCTTTTTCAATCACAAAATTGTAATGTAACGGGCTGAGACAAACGTGATTCCAAAAAAATAATTTTATATATGAATTCATTATGAAAGAGAATCAGATGAAAACAAATTGCACTGCGAACAGAAGGACACAATTGCAGCTTTAATAAAGAAATTAAGGCGGACAACACAACAGACCACAGCCCATATATATTTTGTTCATTGCATCACGAGATAATATAATCATCGGTATTAGTCTTAATGCAGAGTTATGTCCTTAGTTAAATAACTTAATACCCACTTAAGTATAACTGATAATAGTTAACTAATATAATCTGATACTTATTTACTTAAGTTGGTTTCTAGTTTCTTGTTTTTAATTTGGTATGACACATTTTGAGCAGAACTAGGGATATCATACATACTACGATAATGTATACGACTTTGAAAAAGCATCCATGATTCTATTACTCAGAGTGAATTGAAGGATCTAGGAAATGAAATGGAGTTGCCAACAACAACAAACAAAAAAGAACAGACACCCCAAAGCAGAGTGGATATGGTGCAAATTGCAACAATGCAATCGCCTATAAGAGATTGTGCATGTACATGTTTCGTAAATTGCAAAAAGATCTGCTTCCATTTATCAAAATGGCATAAACTGATTGATAGTATTCATTTAGGGCGAAGGTGTGGCGTACGATGGCATCACCACACATTAGTTAAATATATGACGATTAAAGGTTGTTCATTGATTCGATGAATCTACATAATGGTAAACAGTTTACCATTTGTTCCAATCGCGTTCGCAATTCGTATGAAAGAACGTACAGTTATATGAAACAGCTGTTACACTTCACACCATAAACTATGACAAGCATAATTGGCAGATGTGTGAACAGAAGATAGTTGCCATCTTGATGTGGGCTACAGCGGGGTTACACGGCGTTTTTATGTTTCATCCATCTGTGAGACATCCGTGCCAATACATCCCACTACAAGGAAAGGGATTGCCCCCCAAAGACATCCACTTGAATCAGAGAAAACTTGGACTAATAGAGAATTAATTAAAAGCCATAAATCGAAGTGTGGCAGGATTTGTATACCATCATGATATATTTCCAAGACTTACAGAAACCAGAATCAGGAAGGTGTTTTTGTCGATCCACAGATACGGCAGCTCTTTGGAGGTATATATATATATATGTATACTTATATCGATGTGATATGTCACTCAACTTGATCATTGATAACATAACCAACATATTGGATCAGCACGAGGTTTAGGGGCCTCTGTTTCTGATATCTGCTCCTACCAAATCTATTTCGTCGGTATATTCCGTGTCTGGGTTATGATTTTTTTCATTAGAGCTGAAGTAAATGAGACGATATCCAATATCGCACAATAGATTTTTGTCACGCATGACACATTTAACTTGGCAACAATTCGATATATCGCTCTAGCTGGTGAATCCCTATACTGTTTCATGTTCGCCTGTCACACTTCTTTTTGTATATTCATTATCCTGCATATATATATATATATATATATATATATATATATATATATATATATATATATATATATCAGCTTTCCAACTTCAAGGTTCGGTTTCTTATTGTAGCACACTCTACTTGTACTGTCGAGTGTATGCTTTTTGGGCGGTAGTCTTTCAGTATATCGCCAGTGTGAATTAATTGTTTTCCTTTGCTTAGAGCTCCAATTGTTGCCACATGTACATGTGTACATTCAGGCATAGCCATTTGTGAAATCCGTCTCGTTGAATTATCAATCATGAAATTATCAGTCACCATATACAATGGCACATTTTTGTATTCTTCTTCTTCTTCTTCATCGTACTCAGTCAGACAGTAACCATTATTTTTTCGAAAAAAGCGGTGGTCATCCTGAGGCTGTCGACACTGCCAAAGAGCTTGTATTGTGGTTCCACTGGTGATGGCCACATCTGCTCTCTCTGATCCTCGTATGTCGGGCAGTTCTGCAGCAGATGCTCAGCGGTCATTTTCTCGGTACCACACGGGCATTCGTCGGTACCACCTATCTTCAATTTGTTGAATAGGTGGTACTTCAGTCTTTTGTGGCCAGTGCGAAGTCTGAAGACAACGATCTGCTCTCTTCTGTTCAACTGGTAATAGGCATCGTTTTTGGTGTAGCCGGTATGTTCAGTTTCCCATTTGGTCATGTATCTGGCTTTAATAAGCCGTTTTGACTCTTCGTACGTCATAATAGAATCGGTTTGTGATAATCTTGCACCTTATTTTGCCAGTCTGTCTGCCTCCTCGTTGCCTTAGGTGTTGCAGTATGATGGGACCCACTGTACCACTACCGTTTTTGGTGCGGACTGCTGGCATAGTTGACAGAGTCCTGCTCTTAAGTCATTAAGCTCAGTGTTATTCTGGCTTTTTAGCGCTGTGACTACGGCCAGAGCATCTGTAAGCAGGACTATATGGCTTTCATTTTCTTTATGTGTCACCATTTCTTCCACTGCCGCACTCAGTGCCTCTGCCTCAGCTCTGAAATTGCTTGTGTACTTACCAGTTGCGAAAGACATTGTTATTTTTCTGCCATTTTGTAGGTTCAGGAATGCTCCTGCCCCTCCGTTCTGTGTAGTGTTTGTTACAGAACCTTCGGTGTATGCATGGGTCCAGTCCATTCTTAAGTAGTTTTTCGATATAAAGCTTAGGGTAGTATCTCTCTTTTCTTTTTTATTCTGGCAGTTTTTGTTTCCAATACCTGGTATATTTTCTACCACCTCTGGAAATATATCCTGCCTCCAGGTAGGTTTTCGTACAGTAGTGATGGGCTTTGGTGTTGTTAGTGCGTTTATGGGATATTCGTGCATCTTTGCTTTGGCTATTTCTGCAAAGTTTCTCCGCTTTAGTTTCCCATTTCCCAAATTGTTTAGTCTCTGGTGCATGGGTGGTCAGTCAGTCTTCGGAGTTTCTCTGACTGCAGCTGGGCTCTGCAGTCTCTTCTATCGGTCATAGGTTGCAGCTTTGTAATCTTTTCAAGTTCTACGATTGGCGTTGACTTCATGCCTCCTGTTATAACTCTCATGGCTTGGTTTTGAAGTTTGTTAACTTTATCGAAGTTCGCCTTTGCTGCTGTTGTCCATGCCGCAATGCCATACTCGAGAACTGGCCGCACTCTTCCAGTGTACAGTTTCTTTAGTATACTTTCCTCTGCTCCCCAGCTTGTGCCAGCAAGTTTCCTCATGATTGCCATTCTTTCTCTGGCTCTCATTCGGTTTCTCTCGATCTGACTTTTCCATGTCATGCGCCGATCAAATGTGACTCCCAGATAGTTGGTGTTGTCGTTTGGCTGCAGGAATTTGCCATTTAGAGCAGTGACTGTAGGTGGTGTTTTTGCGATGACTGTGTGAGGTTGCCGGACACATAAAGTAAATAAGTATATGTTGTGTCTGACCCCAGACGATTACATTTTTGCTTTTTTCATTGTGTAGTTATGTAGATGTTGAACAGTACAGCTCTGATAGGAAAATGATGGGGCGAATTATAATATTTGTTTCACATACTCAGATATATGTGATCCCTAACGAAGTGCAGGTCTCGGCATAAATACAATAGATATTCAGATCACGTTTTTTTTAGTTGAACATTTAACCAAACCACCAATCAACGTCCTAATGTAGCCAATCTTATATGTATCCACAAGTCGATGGCTTTTTGATCCTTTTGGAGCCCAGGAAGACATCGTAATTAACTGTCAACGAAATATCTCGATTCGCCTGCCACTCAAAGTATCAGGCATGACATTAAGAGTCGGGACGTGACTATTCTGGTTACTGTCATCTCGCGTATTTTACCGTCTACTTTATGGAGATCCAGTGATCTAGACGTAAAGTGTTCGCCTCGGGTGCTGGAGGTCGCTGGTTCAAATCCCGGGATTTTTTCACCTGGATCATCCGGTAAATATTTCCCCCGATCTCTGAATAGTGAGATTAGACACCCGTCTGCAGTGGCACGCACGTTAAAAATACATTTGCAGTTGGAAATCTAAAAGAATAGGCCTAACGGGCGCTGCTTGGACAAAATCCAAATTAATAAAAACAGGTCGTGGTTAAGTGGTTAGAGGAGCGCATTAGATGGCGTCTGACAGGCTGCAGGTCTACCTTGCTCTAATTTACGCTTCCACCTCCACCAGTCTCACAAATTGAAGATCTTATATTCCAGGGGCTAGTGATGATGAGATTGATCAAGTAAGTCACTAGTAAAGATTATTCAGATACGAATTGATAAGAAGATCTAGGAGGTACTGAATGATAAACAGTTTTGATTTCGATAGTACAGAAGTACACGGGATGCCAGCAGATCATTTTGGCTTATCTCAGAAATAATGATCGATCAAGGACGTACACTGGTTATCTGTTTTATTGACTACGATAAAGCCTTTGAATAACTCCCCTGGAGCCAACTATTTAAAATTCTGATGGAAAACGGTATAGAAAGACCACTCATTAAGTTCATCCCAATCTGTAAGAAAATCAAGTGTTGATTATTTCAATCACACGGTCTCACTGATCCAGTTTCCATAAGACAGGGGATGCGACAGGGCTCTATGCTTTCACCTAGTTTCGATAACGCATATTCTGAAATAAGGGTGGCCAAAGTTATGCGGAGTTGTTATAGGGGTGTCAAAGTTAATGGTATAAGAGTTAATGCCATCAAATTTGCCGATATTCAAGCGAAAGTGGGAGGATCAGTAGCAACGTTGCAAATGCTGCTTGAACAAATTAATAGCCCGTCCAAAGAGTTTATCATGGATAAAAAGGAACACATCGAAGACAACGACTTTGGTAATAATCAAGAAACATGTGCACATTAATGTATCCATCAACAGAGAAATAATCGAATAATTACATAAGTTTACATATTTCGGGCAGACCATAATAGAAGATGTCCGAAATGAGACAGAGATGAGACAATGATTGAAATGGCAAAAAAAGAGCCAATTGAACTGTATGGGGCTAAATCGTTGACTTTAGCATAGAAGGATACAAAATAGCTTGGAAGCGTATTGAATGCGGTTTTACCGTAGACTGGAAAGAGTGAGTTGGACAGAAAGAAGAACAAATGACAATGTACTAACTGAAGTGGGCACACAGAGACACATTTTGCATATGATAACACACGGTCGCTTGAGCTGCTGAGACATATGAGACATGAACGTCTTCTACTGAAGAATAGAGGGCAAGATTCAAGGGAAAGGTAAATCGGGGCGACTAAGACTCATCTTGATTTCTCAGGCAGGCAGGAACATTCAAGTACGAACTTATTCTGCAATGAAGAGAACTGCAGAGGACAGGGTCAAATGGAGAGTTATACTCAGACAACCTTACAACATGTTGCAAGACTGACCAACCAGAGGATTGGTTCAAATGGAGAGCTATACTCAGACCTCCTTACAACCAGTTGCAAGACTGACCAACCAGAGGATAGGGTCAAATGGAGAGCTATACTCAGACAACCTTGCAACCAGCTGCAATACTGACCAACCAGAGGATAGGGTCAAATGGAGAGCTATACTCAGACAACCTTACAACCAGTTGCAAGACTGACCAACCAGCGGATAGGGTCAAATGGAGAGCTATACTCAGACAACCTTGCAACCAGCTGCAATACTGACCAACCAGAGGATAGGGTCAAATGGAGAGCTATACTCAGACAACCTTACAACCAGTTGCAAGACTGACCAACCAGAGGATTGGGGCAAATGGAGAGCTAGACTCAGACAACATTACAACCAGCCTATGGACTGATCCGTTCCTGTTTCTGTTTCTAAGAATTTACTTCAGTGCACCCCGGGCATACCCATAGGTGCTCAGTCTCTCTCATAAAATGGCGTAAGGTATGGATGCGTATGGTCCCTGTAGCTCGTTGGTTGTACACTCTCCTGCTCCTTCCTCTCATGCGCAAAACTCCCCTCGAATCACGTTTAATGTCGAAACTTTGCAGTCTGTGGATTGCTGCTTCATATATTGCGGTGTCCTCATCCAGCAGGCGTTCATTGATTGATTTCAAAATGTCACTTATATCCATCACTAATTTACCCACTAGTGGGAGCTTGTGAAGCCATGACGACAGCTTTTTCATTGCTTTGAACCCTGGCATGAGCAGGAAAGTAGGTCCATGTCAACCCCTGGCGGTTTGAGGCTTTAACATCTGCTATCCACTAGTACCTAAGCCATCCCGTATGTACCTTCTGAAGTACGGTTAGCTCGTCTGTTACGATAACCGCCCTTTTTACAGCAGTCTCAGATATTCATTTCAGTGCTGAGGTCACTGCTTCCGTCTCCATTGTTATACTGGAAGTTGTTGACATATATGCCCTACTCCGCTCAGTAACGACCTGTCCTCTCAATCTAGCCGAGAAACCCCAGCTTGAAGCCCCACTGCGCGCCGTTGACCCGTCGGTGTATTTGATCCGTCACTCGCCTGCTGGTTCGCATGGTTATTGAGTGTTCCAAACCGTCTCTTTGATCTTTGTACCATGTGGTCAACATGGAAATTATTGGAAAGACTGCGATCACAAGTCACTCTGAGGTATTTCAACCTGTCGCACCTATGAATGATGCAACTATCAAATGTTGTGACCGGGAGCTCAGCCTTTACTATGGAATATTTCAAAGAGCACCACATCATGGAGGCCTCTTTCGGATTAATCTTGGAGCTTGAGTCGCCGCACAGCTCTGAGATTACTTGCAAGATTTATGGGATGTCTTTGACTAACTCTTACCTGTCTGAGCCAGTCGTCTACGTTGTGATGTCATCGACAAATGTCAACGTTCGCATTGTTCATGTGGGTTGAATATTGACCACTTTTACTGCGTAGATGCTGAACAGCACCGATGAGTACGAACACCCTTGTGGAAGTCCTGGGTATAGTCGCATCGGTTCTGATGTCCACGATCCCACGCGTAGCTCAACTTTTCTTTCCATTAGGCAGCTGATTTCCAACTAACTAGCCACGGGTTTAAACCACACTGCTTCAGACAGGTAATTAAAGTCCCACAATCGACACGGTTGTATGCGTCTTCCAGGTCGATTGCCACCGAGACTGTTTACTGGTTTGACTGAAACCCCTCATGCACACCATACGCGAAAGATCCAACGTTAACCTAGGTCTCTTGGACTGGTAAACCAGATGATAGGGTCAAATGGAGAGACATACTCAGACAACATTTAAAACCAGTATCAGAACTGATCAACTAGAGGATAGGGTCATATGGAAAGACATACTCAGAGAACCCGACAACCAATCTAAAGACTGACCAACCAGAGGATAGGGTCAGATGGAGAGACGTACTCAGATAATAACTGCACTGTTCTTTCAGACAGCAGATTGGTGACGTCTTTGTCAGCAATAGCTTTGATGGCTTGATGTTCAATCTGGCAAGGCTCAGGGCTAAGTCCTAAACAAGAGAGAATCTAATCAGAGAGTTAGTGTTTCCTGAAGATGAATCCATGGTGGCGCACAATGAGGACACTCTAAAATCATTAAACTGTCTGTCTGATGCGTGCGAGATTATTTCACTCACTGTAAATGTGGGAAAACAATGGTTGCTCCTAAACAAGTTGGAACCGCACTAGTAAAAACAATTACGCTAAATGAAGATCCACTAGATGAAGTTCAAGTGTTTAAATATTTTGGCTCCACAGTAACATCAACACTATCACTCGATGTAGAGATCAAGATACGTATAGGGCAAGCAGTAACAACTTTAGGTAGGCTGAAAGAAAGAGCGTTGAAGAACAGAAAGCTGAGGCTAACATACACGGATCATGATATATCCATTATGCGTGCTTGGTACACTGTTATACGGAGCGGAAACACGGACAACGCATTCAAGACACGAGAAGAGGTTAAACCGTTTTCATATGCGATGTCTTCAAAGAATAATGAACATAAAATTGCAGAACAAGGTGACCAACTGAGAAATACTGAAACGCACCAAGATAACTTCCCTCTTCTCGACTCTCAGCAACAATATACTGACATGTTTTTGTCACGTGAAACAAATGTCAAATACCCGTATTCCGAAGCAGTTACTTCTAGATTAACTCATATCGGGTACCAGATGACAAGGATGGCTTAAATTAAGATACAATAATATTTGCAAATGTGATCCTTGAACGATTATGCGATCTATTCAAATATCTGGAAGGATATTGCAGAGGATAGAGATAGATGGAGAGCAGCCTTGAGAACGGGCATCAAGACACCAGATCTAGTTTTGATGACACAGATGAAAGACAAACGACGCAAAAGAAAGGTGCCTACACCGAACCAAACGACCGTTTTCTGTTTACACTGATGTCGTCCCTGTCAATCGAGAATCTGCAAAATTAGCAACGAAAGTTGATGTCCCTCCTGGACAAATGCAACCACTGCTATCTTTACACAGACCGGCTTACTGACCGTCTGTCAAGACGCAAACGATAATAATCATATATATATATATATATATATATATATATATATATATATATATATATATATATATATATATATATATAGAGAGAGAGAGAGAGAGAGAGAGAGGTACTTGATTGAAGGCATGATGTAACTAATACACACTGATATTTTTCTGCACTATCACGAAAACTGTTGTTATTGTTCGAAGCTGTTCTTCATTTTTTTATTTGGTTGCGGATTAAAGTGGCTCTTCTTTATTTCCCCAGGTGAACTGAAAAAAGACGAATCTGTGTCCTCTTGATTGTAATGCAAACCGTGAAATCTGAGCATGCTCATCACAATGAAGATCACAATATATTCCTCTAGTTCGTTGGTCATATTGCTGTAACACACACTGTTTCTAGAAAGGAGTTCGTGGAAGTAATGCGGTAGTATTGGCCAGTTTGTTGCACAGAGTCCTGGTCTTGACTCCTATAACCAAACTATTAGTAGCTTTGTAAAATGTCCTCCAAATGCATAAATATGTTTTGTAGTGGAGCTGACTTTGACATGAAACAGATCCAACTATATGATATTATAAACTAGCACACATACCATCATTATCTGCTTGCACCAGAGAATCGAGCGCGCCATAATAGTTGGATTAACCATTTTGTCTGGAGTAGAATCAAGTCCAGTTGAAATGGACATTTTCTTCAAAGAAGGCAGGACAGCACATATGTCTGTGAATATTGGTATGTTGTCAATAATAACATGATATACACATTACAGAAAATCATTTATGTTTATGAGAGACAATATCTGTCGATGAGACTAAACACATTATTTGAACGCAATTTTCTTATTTTCTGATGTTTAGTGGTCCCTGTTCGGATTATAATTCACAAGTCCTTTACCGAGTTGTATAAAGCACTTTAACTTTATTCTGTGGAAGTGAAGTTCTTTCGATTGGTAATCATGTTTGTTATGCTGTATTTTTCTGCATTTCGTGTCTGGTTTAAACCGTGGGAAATCAGTCCATGATGGAGTTCGGCGTTCCGCTTAAATAAGTCCAGGATTAATACCATAATTAAGTCCAGGTTATCACAACTCAAGGACCTTCCTGCTCGAACTAAAGCCGATTTCCTCCTTTCTCGCCTCTCCCTCCACCAGAGGTTACATGATACCTCTCCTAACTTTGCTTTCTCAGGTCACATCAAGCGTCACGCTGACCAAAAATTGGACCCGAAAAGCCTTTCACAAACATTGGTAAAACACACTCTTCGCGGCCATCATCCAAAGGCAGCGGAGTACTCAACTCCACCTGAAGAGTCTGTAATGATTACGATCGTTACGCTATGCATGAACACATCCTAAGTAGTTGGACATGGCAGCTGTCGATCGACGCAACGGGCCTTTGACACCTACACGAACATTACTATTATTATTTTCGTGGATTGATGAAATGTCCTTTTGTTTTCAAAACAATTTTTAAAAATTGTTTTTTTATTAAGCCGTAGTTCTTTGAGAGATATGACGCAGTGCAGTTTATGTTAACGTCTGTGCATGTGTTTGTAAAAACATAACTAAAAATAAAGTATTTATACTGGTTTAGAAGGCTAAACAGAAACACATAGTTGGGTTTACATTTCTTAGCTCCAAAAGCTATGCATATCCAATCTATACTGAATTGGATTAAATGTCCTTGCCTCCACTACTTCCTGTAGCAATGCATTCCTAGCTTTCACCACTCATGACTAAAATTAATTACTAACATCTAATATTCACCTTTCTTTATTTAATGGGTAGCTATGCCCTCTTGTGATTGTAGATAATTGTATTTTTTAAAATAATTTGTTATAGTCTAGTTTATTCTTTCGTTTAATTATCTTATAAGCTGTATTAAGTCACCTCGAATTCACTCTTTTCTCTTTTCTTCTCTTCTCTTGTAGTCTGTTTTTTTTTAGTTTGTCCTCATAACTAATTATGGAAATCTACTTTCAGAGTTGTCGCTATTCTTTACATACATTTCAGCATGTTTATATCTCCTCTACTTTAATTATATGCTGAATTTTAACCGTTAGGTCCCTTTCCTTTTCAATCATTCTAATAATGTTCTCGTACATTCTGTAATTATGATCTATATTGGATCCATCCACGTGGAAGACTGTACATTTATCTACATTAAACTACAGTTGCTTGCTCACAGAACATTCTCGAATGTTCCTCTAAATCATATTTCAATACATTCAGGAATGCTTTAGATGAGACACTACATCATAGTTTTGCATTATCTGTTAATTTTGTAATCATTGATCTGATATCAATTCCCAAATCGTTTATATATGTTATTGGCAAAATTAGTCCCCAAACAAACCCTGTGAATATTTTTTGTTACACAATCCTCAGAGTACTCCAGATGTATGCCTAATCTCTGCCTTCATCACGTTAACCAATTTTCAATCCGTTTGGCATCTTCTCTAAATATTCCCTGTAATTGTAACTGCTTAAATCATCGATTAGGGACTTTATCGAAGGGCATTGCTTAATCTAGACATAAAACATTTACTGACATCCCTTTTTCTCTCATTTTAGTAACCTCTACCATGCATTCTAATATATTTAAGCACTTCCTTCTAGTAAATACATGTTAACTATTTCTGATTAGATTAAGGTCATTCCGAAACCAGTGAGGTCGTTTGGGCACACATGAAGATATCTTTACAATACCACGTATCCGTCTCTGTCAGCGGCCGCTGTCTGTGCCACTTCTGCTCGGAGATTGGTCCATTCTTTAATGTTGCGATCCTTCCTCCTTTTGGGACGACCTCTTCGTCGTCAGCCTTGCACTTTTCCGTAGATGATCGTTTTTGGAAGACTATTTGATCTTGATACGTGACCATACCAAGCGAGTTTTCGTCTTTTGACAGTGACCAACCCATGTGTCGTGGAGTCAAGGCACATGGCTATGGGGCAACGTCTATTGGCCAAAACCTCAAGACCCTCAAAATACTACAGTGGAATGCGGAGGAAGTCATTAACAAAAAACTTTCCCTAACACACCACCTGCATGAAGGTAAGATTGACGTGGCATGTATCCAGGAAACGCACCTCAACAATAACCATAAATTCTCAATCAGAGGATACCAGACCTTCCGTCTAGATAGAGAAGGCCACAAAGGAGGGGTCCTGATACTGACCAGAAACAGCATACCGAGTAGCGCGGTACCTGTCAATCACACCGGACAAGCAGAAATTGTAGGAGTTGACATAATGGCTCAAGAGACGAAGCTCCGCATTTTCAATCTGAACGGACCACCAAACAGAGACCTATCGCTCTCGAGTATGGAGGTCAGAGACTCCAACTGCATAGTAGTTGGAGATTTCAACAGCCACTCGGAGAGATGGGGACACTCTGACACGGACAGCAGAGGTGACGAAGTGGAAGATTGGGAGATAGATGCAAATCTCTCCCTAATCAATAGGCCGGAGGATAGCCCTAGCTTCCATTCAAGAACATGGCATACCACCTCGACTCCAGATTTGGCCTTCTCCACACAGTACATACACTATAAAATAGACCGCCAGGTGCTAAACCAACTGGCAGGTAGCGACCACAGGCCGATCAGGCTAACCATTGACATGGAAGTAGGCCCACAGGAAACAAAACCGCTCCCACGTTGGAATTACAAACGAGCCGACTGGGACAGATTTGCAATCCTGACAGATGGGCTGTGTGAAACCATTAACACACGAAACACCAAAATGAAGCCCATGGTAGAGAGCCTAAGCAAGGCAATAATGCAAGCCGCCACTGAAACCATCCCAAGAGGAGCTAGGAAAAACTATAAGCCCTACTGGAATGATGAGTTACAGAAAGTGGAAGATGCAGTAACAAATGCTAGGAACATGGCAGAACGAGAAAAATCCATGGAGGCTAACATCGCCCTCAAAGCCGCCGCGGCGAAGTACAAACACACTCTCAAGCAAACAGCAAGAGAAAGTTGGAAAAATAAAACGGAAAGTTTAAACCTGGACAAAGAAGGGAACAAGCTATGGAAGCTAGTCAGAGCCATGAATGACGAAACCCCGTCAAATAAACAAATTACTATCAAGCAGGGCGAGAACGTGATCACAGGTAAGAAAGCCGCAAACGCCTTTGTCGATCACTATGCCAGAGCAAACCACATCGAGGTCCCTGCAGATAAGCATACAGACATTAGCGAAGAGCTAAAGGGACACGAAAACATAAATACGGCTCCTGAAGAGCACATGATGGCCAAACTAACAATGCGCGAAATGGAAGAGGCTATGAGAACACTAAAGAAAAGGAAATCTCCCGGAAAAGACGGGATAACAAACGAAATGCTGATGGGGCTGGGCCAAACAGCGAAGAAAAAACTACTATCAGTCCTGAACCAAAGCTGGAAAATGGGTATCGTACCCCAGGCATGGAAAGTTGCAATACTGGTACCAGTCCCAAAAACAGGAAAGGACAAAACAGATCCAAATGGATACAGGCCCATAAGCCTACTGAGCTGTGTCGGCAAGCTGATGGAACGGATGATAAACACCAGACTGATGTGGCTTCTGGAAGAAAAACGAATACTAATTCCACAGCAAGCCGGCTTTAGACAGCACAGATCCACTGAGGACCAGGTCATCCTCATAGCCCAGGAGATAGAAGATGCCTACCAGGCACAGAAACACACAGTATCTGTTTGGGTGGATCTGGAAAAGGCATTTGACAAAGTCTGGAAGGATGGACTTACAGTTAAGCTAAGAAGAAGTGATGTCTGTGGGAAGATGTACAAGTGGATCAACCACTACCTCAAACAAAGAACGGCCAGAGTCCAAGTACAAGGGCAGATGAGCAAAAAGGTGACACTCGAGCAGGGAGTACCCCAAGGGGGAGTATTGTCACCCACACTCTTCCTGGTATGTATAAACGATATTACAGAGAATATACCAAGAAGAGTCCATAGCTCAATGTTTGCAGACGATCTGGCTATGTGGACCTCTGAAAAGAATCTCACCATAGCAAGAAATCGGATGCAGACGGCCCTAACATCGCTGGAAGAGTGGGCGAACTCATGGCTGGTCAAAATAAACGAGGAGAAAACCACGTGCACAATATTCTCGCTTTCATTAAAACCCCAAAGTACCAAATTAAGCCTAAATGGCAAAATCCTGCAGCCAAACGACAACCCAACCTATCTGGGAGTCACATTTGATCGGCGCATGACATGGAGAAGTCAGATTGAGAGAAACCGAATGAAAGCCAGAGAAAGAATGGCGATCATGAGGAAACTTGCTGGCACAAGCTGGGGAGCAGACGAAGGCATACTAAAGAAACTGTACACTGGAAGAGTGAGACCAGTTCTCGAGTATGGCATTGCGGCATGGACAACCGCAGCGAAGGCGAACTTCGATAAAGTTAACAAACTTCAAAACCAAGCCATGAGAATTATAACAGGTGGCATGAAGTCAACGCCAATTGTAGAACTTGAAAAGATTACAAAACTGCAATCCATGACCGACAGAAGAGACTGCAGAGCCCAGCTGCAGTCAGAGAAACTCCGAAGACTGACGGACCACCCAATGTACCAGAGACTAAACAATTTGGGAACTGGGAAACTAAAGCGGAGAAACTTTGCAGAAATAGCCAAAGCAAAGATGCACGAAGATCCCATAAACGCACTAACAACACCAAAACCCATCACTACTGTACGAAAACCTACTTGGAGGCAGGGTATATTTCCAGAGGTGGTAGAAAATATACCAGGTATTGCAAACAAAAACTGCCAGACTGAAAAAGAAAGGAGAGACACTACCCTAAGCTTCATAACGAAAAGCTACCCAAGCATGGACTGGACCCATGCATACACCGACGGTTCTGTAACAAACACTACACAGAACGGAGGGGCAGGAGCATTCCTGAACCTACCAAATGGCAGAAAAATAACTCTGTCATTCGCTACTGGTAAGTACACAAGCAATTTCAGAGCGGAGGCAGAGGCACTGAGGGCGGCAGTGGAAGAAATGGTAACACACAGTGAAAATGAGAGCCATATAGTCTTGCTGACAGATGCTCTCGCCGTAGTCACAGCGCTAAAAAGCCAGAAAAACACTGAGCTTAATGACTTAAGAGCAGCACTCTGCAAACTGTGCCAGCAGTCCGCACCAAAAAGGGTAGTGGTACAGTGGGTTCCGTCACACTGCAACATCCAAGGCAACGAGGAGGCAGACAGACTGGCAAAAGAAGGTGCAAGGCTACCACAAACAGATACCAGTATCACGTACGAAGAGTCAAAACGGCTTATCAAAGCCAGGTACATGACCAAATGGGAAACCGAACATACTGGTTACACCAAAAATGATGCCTATTACCAGTTGAACCGAAGAGAGCAGGTCGTTGTCTTCAGACTTCGCACTGGCCACAACAGACTGAGGTACCACCTATTCAACAAATTGAAGATAGGGTGTACCGACGAATGCCCGTGCGGTACTGGTAAAATGACCACTGAACATCTGCTGCAGAACTGCCCGACATACGAGGATCAGAGAGAGCAGATGTGGCCATTGCCAGTGGAACTGCAAGACAAGCTCTATGGTAGTGGCGAGAGTCTCAGAATGACCGCCGCTTTTTTCGAAAAAATAATGGTTACTGTCTGACTGTGTACGCAGAAGAAGAAGAAGAAGAAGTAACTGCTTAAATCATCGATTAGGGACTTTATCGAAGGGCATTGCTTAATCTAGACATAAAAAATTTACTGACATCCCTTTTTCTCTCATTTTAGTAACCTCTACCATGCATTCTAATATATTTAAGCACTTCCTTCTAGTAAATACATGTTAACTATTTCTGATTAGATTAAGGTCATTCCGAAACCAGTGAGGTCGTTTGGGCACACATGAAGATATCTTTACAATACCACGTATCCGTCTCTGTCAGCGGCCGCTGTCTGTGCCACTTCTGCTCGGAGATTGGTCCATTCTTTAATGTTGCCATCATTCCTCCTTTTGGGACGACCTCTTCGTCGTCTGCCTTGCACTTTTCCGTAGATGATCTTTTTTGGAAGACTATTTGATCTTGATACGTGACCATACCAAGCGAGTTTTCGTCTTTTGACAGTGACCAAGAGGTCTTCAATAGGCCTTATTGATGTTGTAATTTTATCTCGTATTTTCTCATTTGTAACTCGATTTTTGTACGAAATGTTTAAAAGTGTTCGGAAACATATCATCTCTAAGGCATGCATCCTTCGCTGAAGGTCAGCTGTAACGGTCCATGTCTCACAAGCATAGATGCATATTTACAGGACCAGTATACGCATTAATCTGATTTTCGTGCATAGTGCTAATCGTTTATCTTGCCATATTTTGTTTAGCCATGCTGTTCTGTCCTACACTTCATATTTTGATCTTTCGTTACTGACAATCGACCCTAGATATTTAAAACGGTCAACCACTTCGAGTTCCTGAGGTTTAGTTTGTATCCTGCTGTTGAAGCCTTCGGCGTTGTTGTCATTAATGTTGTCTCTCCAGCGTTTTTCTCCATATTATAGTCAAGAGCTATTTAATCGAGCCTTCTGATCCATTCCTGAAGTTCTTCATCTGAACCCGCCACCCCGTCGATATCATCCGCAAAAAAGGTTGGTAATCTTTCGGCCCCCTATCTTGACAGTACCAACGTGACCTCCAAGTGTCTTACTCAGAATTCCCTCAATAAATATATTGAAAAGAGTTGGAGAGAGTGTACACCCCTGTCTCATATACAACGATGTACGAAACCAGTCCCCTCGTCTTCAATTCACAAGAACTGCGCTGGACGTCTTGTTAAACAGGTGTTCTAGGACCGTTATAATATTTCCGTTGATGTTATACATCCTCACGGTTGCCGATAGCGCTTTATGCTAGACTCTATCAAACGCCATCTTAAAATCAACAAACACATGATACAGTCTTTGCTGCTGTTCTAGATATTTCTCACTTAGCAGCCTTAAATTAATTGTCTGTTCTGTAGTACTTCTTCTCTGTTTGAACCCTGCTTGCTCCTCGGCAATTATGTGCTCTGCTAGGGGTTTCAATCGGTCCAGCATTACTCTAAGTATGACCTTGCTAGGGTGGCTGATGAGGCGTATTGTTCTATAATGTTGGCACATATTTAAGTTATGATTATATTAATCTTGTCTCAATGCATTTCATGCCTGGTTGAGGCCGATGGAGGCTAGTCCATGACAGAGTTCAACGTTCCGCTTAACTACACATCATAAATAAGTCCAGATTATCACTTCTCAGGACCTTCCTGCTCGGACTGAAGCTAACTTACTTTTGCTCGCCCCTTCTTCCACCGGATGTTAAACGATACCTCTCCCAACCTCGTATTGTCAGCACAACAAAGATCACGCTGACGAAAAGTTGGACACAATCAGAAGGATGACACGTAAAATCTGAGTGTTTGACACGGACAGACACATAAAGCTTGACCTAAACTCTGGTCTAACACATTTTTCGCGGCCATTATCGCAATGATGTGGAGTACACGACTCCACCTGGGAGTCTGTAGAGATTTTAATCAACACGCTAACGATGCACACACCATATGCAGTTTGACATGGTAAATCTTGATCGACGCAACGGGCCTTTGACGCCTACGCAAACATTATTATTATGAAATATTTTCTTTGATTACTGACTAATAAGTTAGAGACTATGCTTTTTAAACTTACCGGTCTATAATTTGCTGGATCTGATTGTATTTACCTCTTTGAATTACGGGTATCATAACTGCATCTTTCAAATCCCCTGTAACAATCTCTCTTGTAATTGAGTGAGAACATAACATATCCAATTGTAATGTTAGTTGGTCTCAATTTGCAAACATCAATGTGGACTGAATACCATTCTTACAGGATATTTATCCATTTTTAAACACAATTTGTTTAGCACAATTTCCTCCGTAACACAGATTGGGCAGTACTAGCAGAACTTTGGTTGTGTTAGTAAAGAAGTTCATAAAAAAGTTAATTTAAAACACAGAGAACCGAATTCTCCACACAAGACACAGCTATGATAGAGATATCTAAAACAACAGATGTCTCTGGAGTAGAATACATACATATAGTGAATCCTACTTTTTAAATGGCACGTTCATTATAAACATGTACAAAATATGGACAATATTGTTTTGTACATTTTCAGGTAATGGAGTAGATAAATTCAGTAAGATTTAAACAACATATACATAAATGGTACACCTTTACCAGTGTAGCAGACCCTCTGCTGCCGTGATCGAACTTAGAACATTCTCACACTCATCCACATCATCATGACCATACTCAGTAAATGACATATCAAACAGCAGGTGGCATATTTATTATATCATACTCATATCATACAATGAGTAGAGAAATTACAAACACAATATAATACATATCTTAACTAAACATTATACTAAAACGGGAATTGTAAGCATTAGCTATTGATGGAATTCCCAACGATCTAAAAAAAACAGTTCTATTGCCTTGCAATTACATCCCACACACATCGCCTTAACTGCGTCTTCAACACACCTTATCAAATACTCTTCCTCACAGAAATCCCCTCAGGCGGGCGATCTCGACATACTCGTTCACAATGTGTCCTTGCTTACAAACACACGTTCAGATTATCTATTAATGCAAAACTCACACACCTATTTGAGCGATCCTGTTCTATCACTAAACATTCGTCCAACAGTCTATCAATCGCTCCTCTATCTAAGTCGGTGAGTTAAACATACTATCCACATTCAGTCTCTCTCTCTCTTCCATACAGCCTCTCTCTCTCCCTCACTCTCCATCTCTCATCCAGCCCCCCCGAGCTAAACTTTGTCTCGAGTTATATATCCTCAAGCAAGGCCAGAGCTTGACCAATCGATCTCAGGTATGGTCATCTTCAATTCCAATTGGAACGAAACACTTTGCACACCTGTCACTCATTCTCTCGCAGCAAGCCCGTTGCCAATTTCGTCTGTCAATCAATCTCCCCCTACCAAAATCGGAAGGCCAGTGGTCAGTTTCTACCTGTCCACATTCCTTAACCCAACTCTGTTCTCCTTTGCTGAGACAGTGAGTGACCTTGACATGCATTCATGTAGCTTTAAGCTTTAACATGTTCAGGCATCCTAAACTCCCCTTGCTCCGGCGGGAACTGTTACATTACCTCCCTAAACTACAGACCGAAACATGGATGGTCATTTTTTTCATCTGGCAAATGACCACCATTTTCGTCTCTACTATCCAAAATGTAAACGCCACTCCTGTTTACAACTTCACTCACATCGTACATGCATAAAAGACATGTCATTTGATACATATAAACTTTTTGTAATACATACACAATCGATACAAGCAGAAGAAAAACACTGTGGCTGGGCGTTTTTACAACACAAACCAACACTTTTACATCGTTTTACAGTCAAGTTCACCTAAGTCTGTCCCTGCGGGACCTTTAACTCATAAAAACAGAAACACCTTAAGGAATTCTCCTTACTCATTGAGGTCAATATACCTCGCCCTATTCCCGTGCCTTCCTCTAAGGACACGAACCTTCATTGTTACACACGACCAGTTCAGGTCAATTTTCTCAGGCGGTCTCATTACACGCCTGGCCGACGATTCACGTCATACTAACTCCTGTGAGGCCACGAATTTACGTGGGTTATCCTCAGGCTAGTTATCATTGTCTCTCTTAACAGCTATCCCCTCTCAAAGAAAACAGCAAAATTCTTTATGTTTCCCACAAAAACGATATTTAACAACATATGTCATAGTCAATATTACAACTTCTGATCAATGTAGTCTTCTCTGCAAAGACTCCACATACATGTGATTCTGGAACTCGTGGTGACTTGTTTTGCGGAGGCCTACAGTCTGGATGAGATATACTGCTCTGTAGATCACCTATATAACCTGTATCAAATACCTGTAAACATGATGATTCAACAACAACAACAAAAAAACAACAACAAAATAAAGAAAAATTCAATGCATACTATATCGACCATACAACCCACTAAAAATGCAAGTAATACAATTAGTCAAAACCCAAACACCAAATACAAATGTCAAAATATTTGCACGCATACTCATATCAGTATTTCAGTCCGTCTCACACCTTGATACTTATGTCAGGACACATAATCATGTTTAAACAAACCAAGAACAATCAATTAAAGTGCAAGTAATACGCTTGTCAAAATCCAAATATCAAAATATTTACACACATAAACATGACCAAGTGCCATCAACCTTCACTCCTGCTCGTGCCCCGCAGATGAGCACCTGTTAATGCCCCCTTCAAAAGATACTAAACTAATGACTAAGTTCTAAACTATGTCACTAAACTATGACTAAGTTGTAACTTAATCAGATACTAAACTATGTCACTAAACTATGACTAAGTTCTAACTTAATCAGATACTAAACTATGTCTGAGTCAAAAGTCAAAACCGAATCGTCCACCTGTCGAATTACGTCATGCTGTAACCCGACTAGTCCAGTTGCAGTCTTTGTCACGAGGAATCAAAACCGAGTATTGTGATCTAACTAATTCACCGCTGTTTCCCCACATCAAAAACTCCCTGGTCAGATTTTGACCGAAACATCACGTCCACGTGTTACCCCGCGTCGCGTAATCATTACCTGGCGCATCCAGCTATCCTGCGTCTCTTGTCCGTTTCTCTGGTCGGAAATGTCCCTTTGATCTCGGTCAGTCTTCGCTTCCGACTGACCGTCCGCTCATTGTCTGGCGTGTACTTCAGACAACGAATTCAAAGGAATTTTTAACATCTGGTCATTCCTCCTTCTCTATACCCTACCCCCTAATTATCCAAATCTCCGTTTCCCAAAGATAACGGTAGATGAAACAAATTTTATGCATATGCATACATTAACTGGAGTTTCACATGATAGCCCATGTGTGTAAGTACTCCACACGACTTTACCTAATTCCATTTCTGATTTCCATGTTTTTGGCTAGCGTCAGTAAACATTGCATCAACCGTTCCTTATCACTACTGCTTATTTTAACCAGACTATGCGTTGCCCCATCAGCTGTCTCTGATTGCTGCGCGATTTCCTCCTGTAAAACGCCCATCGTCTGGTCTGTTTGTTTCTCGGTTGGTTGGTTCGTACCCACCGGTTCTCTGGTAGTGTTACGTACACTTACATCGTCCGCTACTTCAGCCTTCCGTCCATCTGTATTCACTATTTGTGGGAAAGACTTTTCACACTGTTCATTTGACTGTTGGCTTATCTCGAACTGAGATCTTTTCATCTTTGCTTCGATGACTGGTTCGCTGTCCTGGCTGTGGTTAACCTGTCTTTCCCTTTTCTTCGTTTTCCTTAGAAACTCTGTTCCTCTTTTGTTGGCTGTTGTTGGTGCGTCCGTTTCGCATTCCAACTGTGCGTCATTCCCACTTCCTTCCTCGGTAGCCGAAGGGTTGTCCCTTCTTTCGGTCTGTTCAACAACTTCTCCCGCATGGCTAGGACCTGGCTTGGGTGGGCACGAAACCATAGCTGGTCCTGCCACCATTCCTCCTCCTCTCCTTTCCTCTTTATCTGGCGAATCTCCGACTATTTCCTTGTTCGATTCTTCGTCGACTTTAACTAATGTTCTACCAGGCTTGACGACAAGTTCCTGGTAAACTTGGCCCCTTTCAGCACGCCCGACCATGTTAATCGACGTAATACCCTCTACCTGAATTCTCGGCCTCCGCTGTCCGATGCGGTAACATTTTATCTGGACCTCTGAGCGAACGTTTGTCTCGTTTGTATTGCGTAACCTGCCCTCCGTCCCTAACTTTTCTGGATACACAAAACCTGTATCTCTTTCTTTCCGTCCATCCGCCTCGTGCTCAAAGTCTCTTTGATAGCTCCTGTTCTGCCTCTCCATCTGTAACCGTGCAAAAGGCCTCTTGTGGGCTAAGAATCTGCCCGATTCAAACTTCTGCCCAACCATTCCTCCTCCTCTCACTTGACTTGGCCTCTCCACCTGGGTCAAACTCCTAGTCTTTTCGACACCTCTTTCCAGTCGTACACCACGTCCGTCCTGAGATTTCCACCTCTGTCCCTCCACGGATCGGAATGTGGAAGTTGTACGGGCTTCCTACTCACTTTCCTACCACTCTGTTCCCTTCCAAAATACTGGGCCGTGTTTACTTCTGTGATTTCTTTATTTCTTCTCTCCTTCCTAGCTGGTTTGAAAGCTCCGTTTTTAAACTGTTGCAACAATTGTCGCAGCTTCCATTGGAGATCTTTTTCCTGTCTTTCCAGCCGAATAACTCTTCCTGTTAGTTCTCTTAGCTGGTTTTGTAGTTGACTTTTGTCCTCCCACTTATCGCTGACTGTAGCTCGTGCCATGAAAGGCTTGTTTTTGACAAACAGTCCTCCTCTTCTCCAGGAACTGTTAATATTCCGAAGAATATTAGGGCATCCGATAGACAAATGTCCAAAAGCTAGACAATGATAACATTGTTTAACATTGTCCAACCTCGACATATTGAATAAACCCGTCTGGCCCACCCAAAAAAATTTATAAGACTGTCAAGTACGCACAAAGTCTTGTCAATAATACAACAATGGGTGGAAGAAAAATGTCACACTTACCAGTCAGATGATTGGAAAAACTGTCTATGGTACTAACACTCTAACCACTAGCTACTCCTCTATTCCTAACTACACATACAAGTTATATTTAACTGCGACACTTGTGTTAAACATGCAAATCAAGATCTATAGCTACACACGCACTATATTTATAAATCTACCACGACTATCCGTGGTCAATAGGCACCAAAATAATAATAACGTGTAGCAGACCCTCTGCTGCCGTGATCGAACTTAGAACATTCTCACACTCATCCACATCATCATGACCATACTCAGTAAATGACATATCAAACAGCAGGTGGCATATTTATTATATCATACTCATATCATACAATGAGTAGAGAAATTACAAACACAATATAATACATATCTTAACTAAACATTATACTAAAACGGGAATTGTAAGCATTAGCTATTGATGGAATTCCCAACGATCTAAAAAAAACAGTTCTATTTCCTTGCAATTACATCCCACACACATCGCCTTAACTGCGTCTTCAACACACCTTATCAAATACTCTTCCTCACAGAAATCCCCTCAGGCGGGCGATCTCGACATACTCGTTCACAATGTGTCCTTGCTTACAAACACACGTTCAGATTATTTATTAATGCAAAACTCACACACCTATTTGAGCGATCCTGTTCTATCACTAAACATTCGTCCAACAGTCTATCAATCGCTCCTCTATCTAAGTCGGTGAGTTAAACATACTATCCACATTCAGTCTCTCTCTCTCTTCCATACAGCCTCTCTCTCTCCCTCACTCTCCATCTCTCATCCAGCCCCCCCGAGCTAAACTTTGTCTCGAGTTAAATATCCTCAAGCAAGGCCAGAGCTTGACCAATCGATCTCAGGTATGGTCATCTTCAATTCCAATTGGAACGAAACACTTTGCACACCTGTCACTCATTCTCTCGCAGCAAGCCCGTTGCCAATTTCGTCTGTCAATCAATCTCCCCCTACCAAAATCGGAAGGCCAGTGGTCAGTTTCTACCTGTCCACATTCCTTAACCCAACTCTGTTCTCCTTTTGCTGAGACAGTGAGTGACCTTGACATGCATTCATGTAGCTTTAAGCTTTAACATGTTCAGGCATCCTAAACTCCCCTTGCTCCGGCGGGAACTGTTACAACCAGGAACTAACGAAAAAAGTAAATATGTCATAGATTTATCTTTACATCAACTGAAAGTTCATTTGAAAGTTCATAATTTTCTACCCCACTACTCGTCAACTTTCAAGTGACGTAAAATTAAATCTATGAAATCTATACTATTTTCATTAGTTCCTGATGAACATGTACCATTTATTTATATGTTGTTGAAATGTTAATGAATGTAATTACACCATTACTTAAAAAAGCACAAAACAAATATTATCCATATTTTGTATATGTTAATATTGAACGTGTCATTTAAAAAGTTGGATTCACTACATATATATATTCTACTCTACTATTGTTTTATATAGCTCTATCATATCTGTGTCTTATGTGAATATTATTTCTGTGTCTTGTGTGAGAATTTCGATTCTCTGTCTTTGAACTTCAATTTTATATGATTTTTTTTGCTAACACCACCACAGTTCTGCTACAACTGCTCCCTTAATCCCATTGTATCCATGTCGCTTTGAAAAAATATGTAGGCTCTGGTATCTTAAAACAGTCTTTTGTTGTCTAGACTGTGCCAGAACACTGTTTGAGTAGATTAGCTGCCTTCCTGTTCCCATTTATTATTTAACCTGTACTATCAATGCTACCTTCAATTTTGTCTTTCTTTCTTTACGTATTCTAACGCAAGAAAAATTACTTTGCTAAAAACGTTATCCTATGTGGAAGTTTGCATTGTTCGAAGTATATTTTGGTTGCTTTTCTCCCATTTGAGCTATGTTTTGCTGCTCCAAATATTTTAAATATGTTTCATTTGATTTATCCCTGCCCCCACCCCTCTTCTCAAAACTGTGCCCATGCTTTATTCTTCAGCTCTTTTACATTAAACCACAAATCTAGTCATCCACTTTTGCGCTTAAGGTGTCCATACATACATGGAACACATTCCTATTTTAGCTTTTGTAGAACTGTTTTGAAACTCTTCCACTCTTGTTCAACATCCGTTCCTCCAACAATATTTGTTCGTATTATTTAGCTCTCTGTCGCTTTCATCTTTTTAATATCCGTTGTAAAGTAGTCGTTAGATCGTGTGCTTATGTTTGCTTCTTTTCTTGCTATAATATTCCAACGGATGATAATATTGTCCCCTGAGCAAAACAGTTCATCAACGGTAACATTTTTAATAACATGGTCCTCTTTAGTTAATAATAGGTAGAGTGTGTTTTTGCCTGTGGTAGAGTCTTCTACATGTTGAATCAAAGTATTGTCAGGTTATGCACTTTAAAAACTGTTTTGACTCGATAAGTGCTTCTTCCATATCTCATTTTATTTTTATAAAGTTAAAATCGCAGTATAGTAATTATTTTCCTGCACTTTCCATTTCTATGCTACTAATTAATTCCTGATTTTCCTGTTTTTGACTTGATGGACATTTGTAGTATACACTAACCACTCTTTTTTCACAGCCACTTTCTATTTTTCTCCATACACTTTCATTTTTGTTGGCAGATGATAGATTATATCTGTCAGTTATTTAAACTGAATTTAGCACAATCCAAAAAAAACACCACATTCGCTACTCTTGTTTTCAACTACCCTATTTTTCCTTAATAGTGTATACCTCTCTATTCCAAGTTCACTATCTGCAATGTCCTCATATGTCAAAGATTCTATTTACCCTGTTATATATCTATTTTTTCTTATACATACAGTTCAAATTCTTCTCTATTATTCACTATTCTTCACACATTTGCATAAGAACATTTTTATTTTATAATGCTGCTGCTTTTCAATTTATGTTTTCCCATATATTTTTTATTTTTGCTTTTCCACTACTGGATTGACACTTTCCTGAACACAACTCGCCATTATGGCTGCATCCTCTATAGCACTCTTTTAGGTCTATCTTTAGTCTCATACTTTATTTCCCTTACTGGTTTAAATGTTTAATATAGTGATGAAACATATACTTCAAGACAGCATGCTTCCATTTGTCAAATAGATGTCATTTTTTTCTTGTCTTGCATTTTACCTTTGTCTATTTTCATATAAATAAATTATATTCTTATATCTGCACGCATAACCTGTAACCTGAGGTTGATACATATTTTCTTCCTGTCTAAATAGACTGACCCATACAGGTGTGTCTAAAATATCATCCATCGTGGCATTCCTGCACCGTTTTTCCTTAAGTGTTCTCGTCCGACTTTTGCAGCTTTAGTTTAATTTTTCCTATCATGACTGTTCGATATAACACATATTATCTTTATTTTTTCCTCTATATCTTTAATGCTACCTCCTCCAGTATCCATTATTTTAAACATGTTATGTTGTTTTGACACAAGTTTCCCAACTAACTTCACCATTAAATCTCGAACTATTAACACTGAACAATTCTGTATAGCTGCATCCTTTCTGATGAGCTCTTTTCTATTTGAACTGTTTCCTCTCTAGAATCTAATTTACTTACATTCCTATTTCCTTCTCCAACTCACACTTAACTGAAAGAGATTTCTCTTATCACCAGCAGAGCAGTTTTTTTTTTTTCAACAGGGAGGAAGATTAACGTCTGGCCAGGCAAAATATACTGATCAGACATGTTAGTCAGGGTCAGGCAAAACAAAAAGGCCAAGACCCTCACCTCGGCTTCCTAGTAGCCCTCCATGGAAACGGGCTGTTTTCATCGCAGCCTGGAAAACGAGGTGAGGGATCGAGGTGATCGCTGTAGTGAGTGACACGCAGATGAAGTCACGCATAGCACAACTGTTTGTAGGAACCCGATTCCCATTCATAAGCTTGCTCGGAAAGCTACTGCACCCAGCCACTTATTGTCTTTTTCAGGACGCACTAAAGAACAAACTTCTCATCGCGGGCATTCGCAAACAACAAAAACCTTATCACCTCGACTACCCAACTGAAGCTGCCTTACAACTTGCACAGTATTCTGTTTCTCTTCTATTTTCGTCTGCCTCTACCCCATTTCTTCTCATTTCTCCT
The DNA here is from genome assembly GCA_036924085.1 of Ariolimax columbianus. Lineage (NCBI taxonomy): Eukaryota > Metazoa > Mollusca > Gastropoda > Stylommatophora > Arionidae > Ariolimax > Ariolimax columbianus. The sequence continues at coordinate 143,598,359 of JAVGWX010000002.1, read as the reverse complement.
AATATCGCATTCCATTCGAGCCCGCCTGACGTCTACTCTACACAACCTACATATCATTTTTACTTTATCTTCTAAGGTGGCATCTATTCTTACATTAAAACTAACAGTACTGCCACACAACTCAAACACGCTGTTCTCGTTATTCCTCTTCCCTGCGTTTCGCCTGACAATACTTAAGAAGCTATTACCGTAGAACTTCCTAGCCAAAAAGCTATATCAATACACTAACGCAACATACATTTGCTCTAGTAAACACTAACATATCAACTGTCGCTGGTATTTACCTTACAATTCTCACTAAATACTAAGCTTACACTACAGTTACAGTACAGACAGTTACTACCACTCACTATACCACACTATGCAATTATGTCAAGAACACTAACTAGCTGTTACAAACAGACCATTGTATTAGAACACACGTATACTATAGTAAACTGTAGTTAACAACTATGTTATTCTTTCACAATTTAATTCTTGTCGCTAATACGTATGAAAATGTCTCTAAAGCTATGCTCTGTCAAATCAAAACCATCGTCATCTTGTACATCTAGAGATCGTGTCTTCTAATTTAGCAGCTTTACATTACAATAGTGTTGCCAGCCAGGCCTTTATGTTCGAGGAAAAGTGATCATACTGAAAACAATTACAGACGTGTCCAGTCAAACTGGGCACGAAGTGGTTTATAACCTGGTATGATGGGACTGCAAATCAATCTGCGCTCAGCTTATATCGTTATACCACGCACTGCCCATTGTGATCGTTGTGATCGTCTTGTTTAGTCATTTATTTATTGTATAAGGAGTAATCGTTCAGTGAATATGACCATAGAGCAGACTGGGAAACCAAATATATCATTGATACATAATCAATATATAATATATGTAATCATATAGTTTGATAAACAAAGATAAGAATTGTAGTATACTGACAGAAAATACCAGTCATAGTAATTTTGACAATACGTAATAAAATAATTTAAATGAAAAGAACTAACCAAGAAAGTTTAAAAAAACATCTTGACCTTGTAAAGAGAGCCACACTTTACTTAGAACGTGATCTTAAATCAAAGTTTAATGGTGTTCATTAGGGGATTCCATGGAAAAGTGGTTAATCCTTCGACCTCGTGATCAGGTGATGTGGGTTCGACTTCGGATGCTTAATACGGAATCCCCTGCATCTAATCCTTATTAAAAATATCGCTAGCAAAATAAATTATGCCATCATCGTCTACGATGGACGTCGGCCTTTGCCTTTGATTGTTGTGTATTTATTCCCAGAAATACATCTACATCCTATTTCCGAAGTTTTCCACTACATCTCCATCCCATTACAACCCAATCACGATCCGCTAATTAAATGGTACAGGCGTAGATTCACATTTTGGTAAAGGTGAAATATGTTTTTAATGAATATACTTGAAATAATATGGAATTCTTCTGGGCACGTTTTGACAGATACAACTTCTTAGAATACACGATTATCGTTCTTGTTGAATAATTTTAAAGACATGAGGGATTTATAGCAGCAAGTGAAATTATATGCTTTTGAAAGCCGGTTAGGGTCACCTAAACATAGTATATAACTCCAGACTGGTGGGCGTCATACCCACAGAAAGGATTAAAAGTGTAAAATATTACTATAGAGGCATGTATTTTTTTCAAAAACGGTATGAAACACACGAAGGAATAGTTGGACCTTCCGGCAAGTCGATTCGACATTAGTGGCTGTAAGAAATGGTACTTTTGCTACAATAATGAGAATGCAGTTTTGGGGTTTCAATTTGAATCAGACTTACCATGTTCATGTATATTGCAGTGGTCAATAATACATTTTAAATATATGCATTGTTTGAGACTGTTTTTTTTCAAAAAACAATGTAAGAAATGTCTTCTGAAATCAACTAACCTAACTAATTAACTTAGACTTACAAACCATGACACAAATGTAAAAATAGTGTACATACCATGCATTTGATAGATGATTTTGAAATTTTATTATACACAACATTAGCACAAGCTAGCTCTATAAACAAATACACTTACTGTTAACTCTGGACACATACTCTTTCTTTACTCCATAGTACGATCTTCCACACGTGTAGAACAAGGTATTTACAATGGCAACTGCAACCAGTAATAGAGGGTATACCACGACTACAAACATGATAAACGATACACACACGATATGCACGTACTCCAGGCTGTTGACGAAGCTGAAGAAGAGTCCTTTTAAGAAAATGTAATAGCTTAAGCACACAATGCATAGGGACATCAGTGCTAGTATGATTATACCTTGCTTCCCGACTGCCCTGTAAAGATTCAACAAATGTGTGTTATTAATCAATACAGCACGTACACAATAAACAAGCTGTTTCAACACGATTTGTCACAATACATGTCTCAGTTTATTGTAAGCTGTAAGTTTACAAAGTTCGTATCATCACAATCAGTATAATCGAAACGTATGTGTCCCTAAATTGGACAAGTTTGCAAGAACGCTCAAAACTAAACGTAAAGCACATTTAGTGGTCTATGTACTCTGCGCATCCTCATAGTGTTTGTTTTCGTCTCGTTAATTTGCATATTGTATTTAGCACAGGTAGTCCAGAATGCGTTCAGAGGATTGTGCATTATATTGATGTCGTCGCACATCAGACAATGATCATGTGGATTCAGTAATTAGTGTATTACGCTCGGTTCTACTAGACATGTCTCAATTTGGCTCTTCTCTGTTGCGATTTGGTCCCTGCAGATGTTAAATAGCAGAACGGAAAGTACACATATCTGTCTCCCGCGGCAACGCTTTCAAAAGCATATGTGACAATATCTGTCGTTCTTACGACGTTTATATTAGTACGATCTAGCGATCTGACATAATCAAATAGCTGGTCCTGTACATCATAATCTTAGTTTTGTCCAAAGTTTATTCCTGTCTACTTCATCAAACGCTTTATCTTGACCAAAATATATATATTTTAAAAATATTGTATTATCTTTCGCTTAGTTGCTTTAATGTGAATAAGGTTCCAAGCTGCTGACACCCAGGGCAAATCAAAATTGAGCTTTGGACAATTGAGGTTTAACAAAAGGTCTTATTCTCTCTTCCAGGTTTATCGCATAGACTTTACCAGTCAGACTATATATATATTTATATATATGTATATACATATATATATATATGTTCAATGCGAAACCTGCCAAAGACTCAATAATTTTCACCAGCTATTGAATAATCCCCATTCAGAATATATATATTGCAAATTGCTCGAGAAGACTGTGGCCAGGAATATAATGTCCCACCTAGAACGGAAGCACATCCTACCTCATAAGCTGGACAGTTACAGCTCAGCGAATGAGACATGGGGAAACGCTGTAATTTTCGCGTATGATGTGTATGAGCATTTTCAGTCAAAGCAAGAAACAGTCGCGGTGGCTCTCAACCTGTAAGATGCATACATCCATGTCCATTTGCGAACGATAATGACATGTCTCAAGCAGTGTAGTTTAAACCCGGGGCTGGTTAGTTGAATATCAGCTGCCCTAATTGAAAGAATAGTTGCACTGTGCGTCAGAACCGAAGCGAATATGTCCAGGACTGCCTCATGGGTCTCCGCTCTCACCGGTGCTGTTCAACATCTACACAGTAATAATGGCCAACATTCAACCGTCAAGGACAGAGGGAACGTTATCATTTGCCGATGCCATCCTAACGTACATGACTGGCTCAGACAGGCAATAGTTGGTCAACAACATCCAGGAAACCTTGCAAGCAATCTCACAGTTGTGTGGCTACTAACACTCTCACACCAATCTGGATAAGGCATGTATGATGTGGTGCTCTTTGAATAATCCCATAGTTTGGACTGAGCTCTCGGGCATCACATTTGAGGGAGGCACCATTCACAGGTATGACAGATTGAAATACATGTGAGTGACATTTGATCGTCGCAGTCTCTCATATAATTCGCATGTTTAACAGACCGTACACAGACGTTAGGAGCAGTCATTACCATGGCTGCTGTCAACTTGTAACAACCAATCATATTTTCTTTTTCGTCAGGTCGTGTAGTCAGTTATCGATTAAGCAATGGGCATTCTCAGACTACCGAAAACACAGTGTGAACGGTTAGAACGCATCAAGAATGAAGGGCTGCAACTGGTTCTGGGCTGCACCAGAGATACCCCGATAGTGATGATGTGGTACAGGCTGGGATTGTTATCGGTGGCATCCAGACATAAACTGTCACAAGTCAACGTCTATTTGCGTGTCACCACAGAAATGCGTCTTTCTATGTACAGCAATATCTCCGACATCCAGGTATGAAAAATCAAGAGAGGGGCGTCATGGATTGCACAGGCAGACAAAAAAATAGTATTGGTCACTCCAATTGTAAAGATAGCAAAAAGGGAAACAATGGGTCCACACTGGTGATAACATGATAGAGTACCAGAGAGTCATCATATCTTTAGGCACGAAATGCAGAGAACGGAGCGACGGGAGTGCAAAGCTGAATCAGCAGATAATTGATAATACGCAAAATATAGTGATGCCGTCAGATACACTGAGGGATCAGTGCTGCGCAGTAGGACATCAGGCTGGTGCATTTCGGCAGTATGCCATACATGTCAACAACCTCCAGTTTCAGAATGGAGAAGGAATGATATAGGAGACTTCTATAACAAGGGCAATCATCGTGACAGAAGCACAAGAAGTCATTCTTGCGCTTGGATACATAAAATATGGCTTAGGTACGAGTGGATAGCAGCTGTTGAGGTCTCAAACCTCCAGGCGTTGACATGGATCTACTGTACTGTCCTGATCGTGCTGGTGCTCAGGGTGATGAAAGATCTGACATCTTAGTTTCACAAGCTCACATTATGGGCGCAATAGTGATGGACATGAATGACATTTTAAAATCAATCAAATATAGCCGCCTGCCACAGAAAAATACCACAATAGTTGAATGGGAAAAAAACATGACAAAAACTTGGAAATGTTGATCAAGGTTGAGTTTAATCAAAATTTAAAAAGGGTATGGTCAGATAACACACGAGACGAGAACACAAATAAAACCTACGTGTCGACCAATAGGCCTTGATCAGGGACAACAGTACTGAACTAACAAATCAACATATTCGAAAATTGTAAACTCATTTGTTTCTGATAGTAGATGAAAGGACGGGAAAAGATAGTGTACAAATAGCGAAATACAGAGAGCATGAGCACCAGGACACTGCTTCATTTGCTGATATAGACTGATCACCTATGGATATGCCCGGAGTGCAGTGACGTCGATTCCTAGGAACAAAAATATGTATATATATATATATATATATATATATATATATATATATATATATATATATATATATATATATATATATATAAATATATAATTGGCTATTAAAAAAAAGAATTCCGTCGGAGGTTAAGGTGTGTATTTATAAATTATCCATGGTGTTTTAACATTTTAGAATTGGAAGTCATACCGACCTCACAAAATGCGAGAGTGATTTGATTTTATTCTTTTGTAGAAATACATTTTTAATTTGATACCCACTTACGTTATTTACTTATGAATTGATTTGCTATGATTTATTAAGGACGAACTATTGTTTTTCAGTTGTTAAGAAACATGTCTTTACAAATGATGCGGCAATTCATTATATTTATATATACACCATATACAAGAGCTATACACACATAGCGAGGGAGGTAGCGTGGTCTGGGCTGGAAGTCCCGCTCGTTAAATGAAAGTGTAGCGTCTGATATAGCCTCTCCTTTCCAGGTGTTGGGATCGCCGCTGGATTCACTTTCGGCTTGCCGTTCAGGAGTTTCCATGCCAATACCCTCTCCTCCATGAGGGGCTCTCTTTTTCTTACAGAACCTGCTGTGGGCTGAAACAGAGTACCTGGCGGTATAACTGGGCTGGCAGATTGGGCTCATTGTAAGCTAAACTTGTTAGACTGTTCAGGCAGTTCGTCTAGGTCAGGAGGAACTCCGATTTTAAACCTACGTCCCAGTGAATGCTGGGTAGTTGTAGGACGATGAGAGTTACATTGGCTGTTTCGAGTAACTAGCATCTGCGGGCAACGACTCCACTGTCTTGTGGAAACCTCGAGAGAGGGTAGAGCTCCATATGACTAAACCCACACAGAAAATCCGAAGTAGTAGCAGCTAAGGCTGGTTTCAAAATTGTGAACTCATTCCAGCAGCTCCTACAGCAGAGCTGGTGTCAAATGGTCATGCTTTGCTTTCATTTGGATTACACCAGCGAGACCAAGAGGGGGATCCTGCAGTTGTGGCAGCCCAGGGTCTCCATATTCAGCTCCCAGGCTTGCGCCCTGAGAGGCTACTCCCATGGTGCCACACGCTTGGTCTGCAAAGACTGAGATTCCTATGAATAAACACATATTGTTGTTATTGTTAAATGTCAAATAAATATTAACACTTACATAGTGAAATACGATTGTGTCGTTTCCGCATACATATTTAATTTTGGAGTCTTTTGAAATGACATATTCATCAAGGTAGTGTCTGAACATCTTGAACTTTCATTCATATTTATCTCAGTTTCTTTTGAAGCACTCGACATTTGTCGAAAAATGGACGTGATTGAACTTGGGTCCTCGCAAGGGAAATAATCGTTTTGTTTGTGATATGCATTCGGCTGGCTGTAGCGTTTCCTTACATGCTGAAATTCAACGTTGCGATTTTTAGCAGGTCTGGATCTGTGAATCAACGAACAGTCATGGTGGCATGCATTATAATCACTTGAAATATTCTTTGAGTATAGTAGGATCACGATAACAAGTAAATAATTGTCATTGTGTGTATACAAAAAATACATGTAAATGAGTATTCAATCAGCAATCATCCAGACGTTTCGGTGATTTGAATATATCGATGATTTTTTCTTTTTTTTTACAGAGAGCATCAGCTCGGGCATAATTTTCATCGTACACGTCTTACTAAAGATACACTCAAGAAAATGTATACAGTGCTTAAAAATAGTTAACAAGACATTGAACGTTAACATAACAATCTGGCAGAAGTTGACTATTCTCAGAAAGAAAATGGATAAAACACATTGCAGAATAAATTATATTGTTAAAACTAGATTTGCGTTTCTTTTCAACGCAGAAAGGTATTAACTAGGACATTTAAAAAGACTGGAATATGGAACGTCTTTAACTTAACTTAACTTAACGTCTTTATACTGGTTTAGACGGCTTTGCACAGTCTGTATACAACCCGTTTTATTTACATCGCCTTGCTTTAAAAGCTATGCACATCCAATATATTCTTAAAAGCATTAACTGTCCCTGCCTCCACTACTGCGTTCCAAGCATTCACTACTCTCTGACTAACAACATATTTCCTAATATCTAGTCTGGACCTTTCTATAGTTAATTTGAAGCCATGCCCTCTTGTTCTTGTGGGTGGCTGTATTAAAAAAAAAAATTGTTTTAGTATAATTTATCCATTCATCTGATGATCTTATTAACCTGTTTTAAGTCGCCACGAATTCGTCTCTCTCCTAGACACTGTAGGTTAGTTTTTCGGAGTCTTTCGTTATAGTTAATTCTGGATTCCCACTATCAGCTGTGTCGCTCTTTTTGTATTCTTTCCAGCATGTTTATATCCCCTCTATGATAAGGAATCCACACCTGAACACAGTACTCCAATCTACATCTAATTAATACTTTATACAGTTTGACTATCACTACACGCTACTAATTGGATGTTAGAGGTAGTTGAAAAATGAGAATTGGAAGAATTGAATGAGAACTACATAGATTGGACTGAATGCAATAACACGGATAGGAAAGTCTGCAGGACGAGTAGTTAACTTTGACATGACCAAATGTATGTTTTCCCAAAACTTGAATATTTAGATCAACATTGGCTGCATTTTCACATCATTTTTACGCAGTCTTATTAAATTGTCGCATTTACATTTATGTCAGTAAGTGACATCATGACATAATCTGATTCATATATTGTGAGATAACCACAATGGTGGCCTCATGTCACCGTGTTGCTTTATATGAAACGTAGAGCCACCTTACAGCTGGCGCCTGCATATGAAGTCTGTAATGGACACGCTCCAGCTGGCCGGACAGAAAATGTATCACTCTTTGAAGTTAATAAACGAACGATGCTATGAAAGGGACAAGCCACTTGCACTTCAGAAATAGTTAAGGTCTAATTCAATATCGTATCCATCAGCAAGTCCCCAACATCAGTGTATACTAAGGAACTGGCTACCATGCTACCATTATAAAAGCCCCTCTGACTTGCCATGTCTCAATCATTGCTCATCTATATTGTGTGTTTGTTGCTGGCAATAATTAAACAACAACATTTTGACTGTGCTTGCTATTAAATCAAGTTATCTGTGTGTCGTTTGGGCTGCGATGAAAATGGAAATTAAAATACCAGATGGCCTCTAATTTGTTAAAAAATATGTACAACACAATTTTAAAAACAATTGCATATTTAGAATAATATTATGTTCGTGTCTAGATCAGCCACATCCAAGGACTACTGTTGCGGCACGGATCCAGGCCTCGTCTAGTGGAGGGGTTGGAATGGAGATAACTTGCTAAATGCTGAAGCCATAGTGTGCGGAGACGGCGTCTCCTGCATCTCCAAACGGTTGGTGCAAGTCCATTGATGCCGAGTAATGATTTGTAAAATATATTGTGTGCAACGATACCTAGTACAGCTGTAGATCATGACCGAACACAATAACGTATGCTGTGTGCATAGTTTCCTGGTGCAGCCGTAGTACATGACCGAACACAAAAACGTATGCTGTCTGCAGGGTTTCCTGGTGCAGCCGTAGTACATGACCGAACACAGAAACGTATGTTGTGTGCACGGTTACCTGGTGCAGCCGTATTACATGATCGAACACAGAAACATATGTTGTGTGCCCAGTTACCTTGTGCAGCCGTAGTACATGATCAAACACAGAAACTCGACTGCTGTTCACTATTTCGGATATTGGGCGAAGGCATGTCTTAACAGAAACCTCTCTACGTTGTGGATGTAATCATGTCATCGGATTTCTAGGAGGTACAGCTAAATGGAAGACCTGCAGTTACGACATTCCATATTTCAGTAATGTCTAGGTCTCGGAGCAGCACAGCAGGAATGATAACATGCATATGCCATTTTTTGGTTTAAGGGAAATCTTGCCGACAATATACGCCGGGGATCGTGCAAATCAGATGTAGTTGGACCGATCCACCCTGAAATGTCGGGACCGCTGTGATCGTCAGATGCGATCATGCTGCCGTGGTAGGTACATTCGTTGGAGCCTCGTCATTACAATCTTGAGTTTCAGTACCATGAAGTACTGTGTCGGAAATACGGTTCTGAACTTTGGTTTTGGTCAAGAAGATAGACAAAGCCTAGAAATAGCATTTCGCGGTTTACGATTTCCTGATAGACCTATCACGCAGAGTTGTCTCTGTCGAATAGGACTATATCGTTATCGTAAGCGAGATCGGTTACTGTTGTCTGGTCGATAGCGATACTCTCATTGTGTGTGCTAAAGTGGTGACAAATCCAGTCAACTGTCAGGCCGAATAGGTCTGACGCGAGAACACAGTTATTTTTGACATCAACACTCGTGTGGAATCTGTCCGAAAGAGTATCACCCAATCTAATTTTGACGCTGGAGTCTTTGTGTAGCTTCTTGATCCTATTTAACAAGAGTAGGGTGGTGGGTGTCTTATTTCTATAAAGCTGACTGCTGAAGCGGACTATCCTTCTAGTATGCAGGGCATAACGGATGACGTAGACGCGGTGCTGTCCAGGAAGGATAGCGTCGGTGTTACAACGGACAGCGATGAAGCCAGAATGTTGTGGGCAAAGTTTTGCGGGCATGAGAGGTCTGAACCATGACAATAGCACGTGGGCAAACACCTTATCTGGGACCGAGTATAATGCTAGAGACATGTGCCAAGAGACAGACACCGATTACATTGCGCCAGTGAGCCGGTCCGTGTCTTGTCTTCTATCCCTGTAGGAATATACGATGGAGGGCAAAGCCGATCATAAACCATTGTGCTTTGTTTATCATCCTACTTGCCGTTATGGTAGAGCCGCCTGTTTGCCCGAAAGTCGGGTCTAAAGACATGAGATCTGTGCCAGCTTCGAAGCGTAGAGGCGTCTGTTTGCCCGAAAGTCGGGTTTCAAGTCACGACATCTTAGCCAGCTTCGACATAGTAAGCAATTTTGTTGAAGAAGGGTTCCTTGTCTGTCCCAGCCGTAGGCCTTACTCGCTAATTCTTTTGGAGTATGATGTCATACGAGGTATCGAAGAGCGATTGCTAGTGCCTTAGCGTCATTGGACCAGTGATTACCCTTGCCGTCTTTATTACGGCTAATACTGGTATCATATTATTTGGAAGGGGGTTGCTGAAGTGACGTTACCCTGTAAACATCGACATATTTATTGGCAACGCTTGAGTCAACTTTCAGAAGCTGGAAATTGTACCTTGGGGTTGACACTGACAACGCCTCAGTATTCAGTGAAGCGATTCACTTGAGAATGTGAACAGTTTAATTTCAAGGACTTGTGTCACTCATTCGTAGCCCTACGACAGTGTTTCTACAAGCACCTTGTTATTGTCAGCCTTATTGTTTCCTATAAAGTTGATGGCCATATGCTGAGCAGCATTTGAAGCTAACCTTGAATCGCATGTGAGGATATAAACAAATCGCTGATATCAGAAGAGCTGACCAGGGAGTACCCCAAGGGGGAGTATTGTCACCCACACTCTTCCTGGTATATATAAACGATATTACAGAGAATATACCAAGAAGAGTCCATAGCTCAATGTTTGCAGACGATCTGTCTATGTGGACCTCTGAAAAGAATCTCACCATAGCAAGAAATCGGATGCAGACGGCCCTAACATCGCTGGAAGAGTGGGCGAACTCATGGCTGGTCAAAATAAACGAGGAGAAAACCACGTGCACAATATTCTCGCTCTCATTAAAACCCCAAAGTACCAAATTAAGTCTTAATGGCAAAATCCTGCAGCCAAACGACAACCCAACCTATCTGGGAGTCATATTTGATCGGCGCATGACATGGAAAAGTCAGATTGAGAGAAACCGAATGAAAGCCAGAGAAAGAATGGCAATCATGAGGAAACTTGCTGGCACAAGCTGGGGAGCAGACGAAGGCATACTAAAGAAACTGTACACTGGAAGAGTGAGACCAGTTCTCGAGTATGGAATTGCGGCATGCACAACCGCAGCGAAGGCGAACTTCGATAAAGTTAACAAACTTCAAAACCAAGCCATGAGAATTATAACAGGTGGCATGAAGTCAACGCCAATTGTAGAACTTGAAAAGATTACAAAACTGCAATCCATGACCGATAGAAGAGACTGCAGAGCCCAGCTGCAGTCAGAGAAACTCCGAAGACTGACGGACCATCCAATGTACCAGAGACTAAACAATTTGGGAAATGGGAAACTGAAGCGGAGAAACTTTGCAGAAATAGCCAAAGCAAAGATGCACGAAGATCCCATAAACGCACTAACAACACAAAAACCCATCACTACTGTACGAAAACCTACCTGGAGGCAGGATATATTTCCAGAGGTGGTAGAAAATATACCAGGTATTGCAAACAAAAACTGCCAGACTGAAAAAGAAAGGAGAGACACTACCCTAAGCTTCATAACGAAAAGCTACCCAAGCATGGACTGGACCCATGCATACACCGACGGTTCTGTAACAAACACTACACAGAACGGAGGGGTAGGAGCATGCCTGAACCTACCAAATGGCAGAAAAAAATAACACTGTCATTCGCTACTGGTAAGTACTCAAGCAACTTCAGAGCGGAGGCAGAGGCACTGAGGGCGGCAGTGGAAGAAATGGTGACAAACAGTGAAAATGAGAGCAGCACTCTGCAAACTGTGCCAGCAGTCTGCACCAAAAAGGGTAGTGGTACAGTGGGTTCCGTCACACTGCAACATCCAAGGCAACGATGAGGCAGACAGACTGGCAAAAGAAGGTGCAAGACTACCACAAACATATACCAGTATGACGTACGAAGAGTCAAAACGGCTTATCAAAGCCAGATACATGACCAAATGGGAAACCGAACATACTGGTTACACCAAAAACGATGCCTATTACCAGTTGAACCGAAGAGAGCAGGTCGTTGTCTTCAGACTTCGCACTGGCCACAACAGACTGAGGTACCACCTATTCAACAAATTGAAGATAGGGTGTACCGACGAATGCCCGTGCGGTACTGGTAAAATGACCACGGAACATCTGCTGCAGAACTGCCTGACATACGAGGATCAGAGAGAGCAGATGTGGCCATTGCCAGTGGAACTGCAAGACAAGCTCTATGGTAGTGGCGAGAGTCTCAGGATGACCGCCGCTTTTTTCGAAAAAATAATGGTTACTGTCTGACTGTGTACGCAGAAGAAGAAGAAGAAGAAGAGCTGACGTATCTGCCGACCGACCCCTACACCTTCTTTGATGTTGACCATCAGATCAATCATATTTATCACAGACATTTATCACGGACATTTATCACGGACATTTATCTCGTGGCTAAACAAATCATGTGTGCATTCCAAGAATCTCCAACATTAATTATGACAATGACGAGATGTGGATGTAATAACTGCTACACATTTCGATATCCAATTAGCGATCCAGACTATCTGCCTAGTGGACAATGCCTCATCATGACTATGGGATGGAGAAGGACTGGGTCATCTGCACCGGAAAGATGACGTCACCAGACTGCTGAACCAACAACTCTAACCCCGTCTCCCTCCACCCTCAAACTCCTCTCCGTATTTTGAAAACTAGAGCTAATTCATGATTTTGAAGTTCATATTTGTGATTAGCATGCATAAATCAGTCATTTTATTAAACTACTTTTGTCAAGAATATATTGTTGAAGATGAACGACGTAATTTATCACTGAAACGTTCCAAACTGTGACTCATGTAACAACTGATAGTTACAACAATGTACACGCTATAAAAGATTATCAACATTCCATAGGTATCTAATGCGCCATAATTACAATTAATGGAACAAAATCAGCTCTGAAAGTATTGCGCATTTAATTAGTTGCTTCTTTCTACCTTACTCGTAGAGGACTAATTTGTTAATGTTTTCTTGTGACGTATAAACGCATACATTATGCAGTGGCTAGCGCCATGGCCAACCCTCCTCAGTCGTTTATTACTACAACCTGGCAGGTTGCAGTGTCATTATGCTGTCCTCTCATTTAGCCCCCGATAATACACGGGTTTCAAGCATATTACGAATAAGGAATCCCTTACTGTGCTCAACAATTACAAATAACCAGCCCAGTGAATTTGTCCGTTTTTGTTTGTATCTCGTGCACTATGAAACCTTCATATTTCAAGCCCTGAATGATATTCTGCACTCAGCATTTGTGAATGACTGGTTATGCAGTGCAGTACCCGGACAATGACCCCATGCTTTATGAAGGTCTAAACAAACATGTGTTTTTAATAATAGCTGCCATTTTATTATTTTAATTGCCGTTTTACTATGTTTGAGAAGTGGACTGAAGGGTTGGTGTATCGGTGTGTTTGTGTATGTGTGTGTGTGTGTGTGTATGTGTGTGTATGTGTATGTGTGTGTGTGTGCGTGCGTGAGTTGTTGTTGTTGTTGCTTAGATGATTGCCTCACTAGTTTCTACTGGCGGATGCGCGTACATTCCACTCCAGACCGTAGTCCATTGGGCGATATCAGAACGCATAAGCCAGTGATTGGATGGATGTGTGTGTCTGTATGTACTTAAGCTAGGTTTGTGCGCCATCAGGAGCTAACCCAACCAAAGTGCAATGTAATTACCTCAACCTGATGGCGCGTATGAAGGTTGTGCAAGAGACCGACTGTTGGACAGAGTCAAATGAGTGAGGTGAGAATGGGAAACGTTTCTGTCATCATTGCCAACAAACGTGCGTGCATGCGTGTGTGTATGTGTGCGTGCGTGCGTGGGTTTGTGGGTGGAATGTAGGCTATCGGGCATGCGTGCGTGCGTGCGTGTGTGTGTGTGTACACATTCGTATGCGGATGTATTCGACTTTTAAACAGGTCGTCTGTGTAGCAATACATTTAATAAAACAATGAGGGGTGGCTTAGAATAATACACAAGAAACTCACGCCGTGTCTAGTAGTGATGTCAGTAAATAAATTGGGACGGCGGCTATCAGTGCACTCGTTCCTGCCCAACCAAATACCCACAGGTTAACTTGCAACTTTCGCGAAACAACATAATCATCAGACAATGTAAGAGTATCACGTTCTTCTGTTTGTAGGCATACATACATCATGATGAGCAAGCAACAGAAACTGGAGAAGACATGATGTACCTGTCGAAGATAAACCTATCAACAACACACTATACAATAATAAAACACCGGTTAGTGAGAATATATATTGACGTTAATCTATCAAGAAAGAACCTTAAAACAATGACCAAATTTTCTAGACCAACATTTGAATTAGGATCAACAATATATAAAGTAATAAAATATAATTAGAGTGATATATTTTTTTTATCAATATTGATTTGTAATGTCAAACAAACGCAATTTGTTTATACACATAGAATAAACAAACACCTATTTTTTTGTTTTGCAGCTGTTAGAAACTTAAACCACATCGTTGCTGTTTTTGTTCTAAACTGTGAAACATATACATTTCTTATAGATTGCTTTTTATGTTGGCTTTAGAAACAAATGTATTGCACTCATGTGATGTGTGTGATATCGTCAGAAAATATTAGATTGCTAAGCATTCACTCTTCTGTGTCGTTGCCATACTCACTCCATTTGCAATGTCGCATTGTCTATTCCAGAATTACATAGAAAAGGTTGAGCGAGATGTAGGTCGCACCGTCACACACATTTTTATGTAGAGATAGTTATGGGTTGTGTGAATGAACAGTTGATGGTGGTACATCCCTCATAGCAATGTGTCTACGTGGTTGTGTAGCCAACTTCAACTTCTTGCTCTTCCAGAGCTTTGCATGAGTATTCTGGTTCTACCGAGTGATATGGCCTTAATCAATGCATATCAAATCTCCATCGATGTGTGAGCTCTCTTGCTGCCTGGATCAAACAGCAGCACCTGATTATGTGGTCCAGCGAGGTATATGTGCGTCTGAACCCGTTCTGCTCTATTGGTTAAGGGTGTTGAGGATCTCCGCCAGTAGACATCTGGTGAATAGTTTCCACAGCAAGGAGAGGAGAGTGATAATACGGTCGTCAGGTCCTTTCCTTTTTGCCTCATATCTTGTTTAATAAGACTGACCCTTGCCAGGTCGATGGCTTTTTCTTCACTTTTATAAAACCTGCGAATTGGTGGGCGAATGATGTATAGAGTATTTAGTATCGACAGTGGTTCCTTCAGTACCTGCGGACATTACAGAGAGCATGTTCTCAATAGTACTTTCTATCTCAGAGGTCAGGAAGGGTAACAAACAAGAAGAAGTTGTCAGTGATTTGTTTGGCGAGATTGAATAAGCGATGACTTTAATAAATTCGTGTAGAAGTCACATATGACTTTATATCTTCAGATTTGAGGTCACTTTTGTTCCGCGTGCAGCTTAAAGAGAAGGGATCACGTGATGGTGCTCGGCAATAGTGAGAGTGGTTTGCTTGATGCTTTTGTTGGACACAGCATCTGCAAAGATTTGTAATTAAAACTAGCGGAGTTTGCAGAGTGTATACAGAGAATACACGTTGATGTTTGATGGTGCTTCGTCCATTTCACGGCACTGGTCGGGGAGGTTCTATGCGCTTGGAAATATGAGGCTTGTTTTATGTAGGTTCATTATTGTGTTGATAAATGTCCTCGTCTTCGTTTTTGATGTCCTAAGTGTCTATTGCGCTGCCATCATTTTAGCAGATGTTTTATCTAAAGTGAAAGCAGGTGGTCTTCGCTTCTGTTAATGATTCCTTCATGCCTGGTTTAGGTAGGAACTGAGGCGTGCACTAGCCTGGTAAGGGTATCAC
Source organism: Ariolimax columbianus (assembly GCA_036924085.1). Classification (NCBI taxonomy): domain Eukaryota; kingdom Metazoa; phylum Mollusca; class Gastropoda; order Stylommatophora; family Arionidae; genus Ariolimax; species Ariolimax columbianus. The sequence goes on along the minus strand of JAVGWX010000002.1, from coordinate 143,582,297 downwards.
ATTTGTCAAAGCGTGCGACTACTCCTATATCTATGGAGGTTCAAAGGTTGGTGACTATTTTATATAGTTCACGACGATGCTGACCGTTTGGTCTGACATGTGCCCATCGTTCCTGGGGTGGATTTTTGAGAAACAATTTATTACTGTTGTAGAACTGTTATGCCTCGTACAAGGTTGGCAGTTCCATCGTCCTATAGACATACATTAGGATTTGGAGTAGTATATGTCAAATTGAACACAAACAATTTATTTAATTGTTCTGACACGTATGCGAACATTTTACCATTTTTCTTTAATTGCAGAATCAATTTCATAACATCTAGACATCTGGGGCTAGTCTCTTGGTGGCTCGATTGGCACGCATCCAGAGTTCGTACAGCTATCTCAGTCCAGCCAGGCGTAGTGAGAGCGCGGATTGCCTTCCCGGCTATCAAGCGGACCAAGTTGGTGGCATTGTACCGCTGTTAGCGGTGCGTTACTGTAGTCCGTATCGAGAAGCTTTGTCAGTCCGTAAGGCTCGTCGAAGGCTAGCGCGTATAGCCAATCTCGACAGTTCGTCTCGCTAGAGGTCCTTCTCTCGCAATGACCTTTGGACCGGCAACTGGAAAGCAGGAAACGTGCCTAAAGGCCCTGTCCTCACCCGACCAACCGGTTGGAGAAGAGTAGGCCGGCAAGCAAAAATCGTCTCCAGTCGGAGTGAAAATCATCGACGGGGCCGTTGTGATCCCTTCTGCACAGAGCGCTGACATCCCTCCCAGAGCGAGCCCGGTCGGTCGGTTAGTTTGTGTGTGTACTGGTCCCTGCCAGGCGGTCCTAGGAAGATGGAGTGAGGGACGGAACCACCGTCCGTCCGTCAGTCGGTCCTTGCGGTCGTCCTCGTGAGGCTTTTTACACATCTATCCCTGACGGGTGTGTGTGGTTCATCTGTTTCCGACATATATCTGGTTGATCCTGCCAGTAGTAATGTGCTTGTCTCATTGCATTCTGCCCTATTGTGACAACCTTCCAGGTGGCGAGGAATGCTAGGCGTACCATCACTGCATAGGAGCCGAGAAAAAAAAGGAAGCAATGAGATACCCAAATCACATGCATATGATACGGTTCTGGCAGGACGTGACGATCCTGGGACACATACACATTGAACTGCTTCTTTTCCGAGATACTTGAAAAACTAGTACAGACAGTCCATAATATCATTTCATATCATCACCATACCTTATAGACACGAGTGGTAAAAACTCGATAGTCCTGCAAGACAACTTCCTTAAGATAGACAACTCTGTCCACTAACAACTGCTGCCTTGTAGATAGGCTGAAAACAGCCAAAGGCTAATGAGGGCATCCCTACATAAACGACTATTGAAATCGGATGCACTGGGCCACAGGCTTAACGAAACAGTGCAACGTATATCGCTGTATGATGACGTTACAACCTAACAGAAAAAAGTATGGTGCTCTTCATCTGGAGTCCCGCCAGGCAGCGACAGTTCCGGGCCCCACGCCTCGAAGGGGCCCACCCAATGCTGCTGGTGGTCAACCACCCATGTGCTATGGAGTCAAGGCACAAGATGATGGCCCAATAAACTTTTTACCGAAAACCTAAGACCCTCAGAATACTACAGTGGCATGCGGAGGGAGTCATTAACAAAAAGATTTCCCTAACACATCACCTGCATGAAGGCAAGATTGACGTAGAATGTATCCAATAAACGCACCTCAACAACAACCACCGATTCTAAATCAGAAGATACCATACCTTCCGTCTTGAAAGAGAAAGTCACAAAAGAGGGATTCTGATACTGACAAGTAACTGCATACCGAGTAACGCGGTAGCTGTTAATCACACTGGACAAGCATACATTGTAGGAGTCGACATAATGACACAAGAAACAAAGATCCGCATCTTTAATCTGTATGGCCCACCCAACAAAGACCTGTCGCTCTCGAGTATGGAAACAAGGACTCCAGCTGCCTAGTGGTTGGAGATTTCAACAGCCACTCGAAGAGATGTGGATATTCGGAGACAGAGAACAGAGGTGATGAAGTGAAAGCCTGGGAGATAGACACAAATCTATATCTTATCAATAAGCCGAAGGACAGCCCTAGTTTCTATTCTAGAACATGGCATACCACCTCAACTCCAGACTTGGTCTTTTCCACAAAATAGACCGCCAGGTGCTCAACCAATTGGCAGCTAGCGACCACAGGCCAATTAGGCAAGCAATTGATATGGAGTTGGCCCACATGAAAGAAAACCGCTCCCACGTTGGAACTATAAACGAGCCGACTGGGACAGATTTGCAATGCTGACAGATGGACTGTGTGAAACCATCAACACCCGAAATAACAATATGAAACCTATGGTGGAAAGCCTAAGCACAACAATAATGCAAGCAGCCACCGATAACATCCAAAGAGGGGCACGGAAAAGCTAAAAGCCATATTGGAATCATAAACTGCAGAAAGCGGACGATGAAATCTCAAATGCTAGGAACATGGCAGAAAGAGAGAGAGAGAGAGAGAGAGAGAGAGAGAGAGAGAGAGAGAGAGAGAGAGAGAGAGAGAGATTAATCTATGGAATCAAATATCGCCTTCAAGGCCAACACGGCGAAATCCAAAAGAACACTAAACCAAATAACAAGAGACAGCTGGAAAACACAAAACAGAAAGCCTCAATGTAGATAAAAAAGGGATCACACTATGGAATTTAGTCAGATCTATGAATGACGAAACACCATCAAATAAACAAACTACCATCAAACAGGGCGACAACATGCTTACTAGAAAGAAAAAAACAGCAAACGCCTTTATAGAACATTATGCCAGAGCAAACCACATCGATGTCCCTACAGACAGGCATACAGACATGAGTGAAGAACAAAAGAGCCACGACAACATCAAGATTGCGTCAGAGGAGCACATGATGGCAAAACTAACAATGAATGAAATGGTTGAGGCCATGATAACTTTAATGAAAAATAAAATCGCCCGGAAAAGATGGGGTAACAAACGAAATGATGATGGGTTTGGGCCAAACAGCAAAGAGAAAGTTACTATCAGTCCTGAACCAAAGCTTGAAAAGGGGAATTGTACCGCAGGCATGGACAGACGCTGTACTTATACCAGAACCAAAGAAAGAAAAAGATAGAACATATCAACATGGATACAGGCATATCAGTCTACTGAGCTGTGTAGGCATACTGATGGAGCGTATGATAAACACCAGACTGATGTGGCCCCTGGAAGAAAAACAGATAATAATTCCACAGTAAGCAGGATTTAGACAACACAGATCCACTGAGTTCCAGATCACTCTCATAGCACAGGAAATATAGGATGCTTACCAAGAGAAAAAGCATACAGTAGCGGTTTGGGTGGATCGAGAGAAGGCATTTGGCAAGGAGTGGAACGAGGGACTCAAAGTCAAGCTACAAAGAAGTGAAGTAAGTGAGAAAATGTACCGATGGATCCGCCACTACCTCGAAAACAGAACAGCCAGAGTTCAAGTACAAGGGCAGATGCGCAAAAAGGTGACACTGGAGCAAGGAGAATCCCAAGGGGGAGGGGGGCGATACTGTCACCCACACTTTTCCTGGTGTATATAAACAACATCACAAAGAATATACTAAGAAGAGTCCAACGCTCCATATTTGCAGACGATCTGGCTATGTGGACCTCTGAAAGAAATCTCACCGTAGCAAGCAATCGGATGCAGCAGGCTCTAACATCGTTGGATAGTAAAAAAAAAAACGAGAAAAAACAATATGTACGATATTCTCGTTTTCAGATAAACCCCAGAACACCAACATGAGTAGTAACGGCTAATACCTGCTGCCAAACGACAACCAAACTACTTGGGAGTCACATTTGATCGGTGCATGACATGGAAAAGTCAGATCGAAAGAAATCGAAAGCGAGCCAGACAAAGAATGGCAATTATGAGGAAACTTACTGGCACAAGCTGGGGAGCAGGCGAAAGCATACTAAAGAAACTGTACACTGGAAGAGTGAGACCAGTTCTCGAGTAGAATATTGCGGCATGGACAAAAGCAGCAAAAGCGAACTTTGATAAAATTAGCAAACTTCAAAACCAAGCCATGAGAGTTATACCAGTAGGCATGATGTCAACGCCAATTGTAGAACTTGAAAAGATTACAAATCTACAAACCATGACACACATAAGAGACTGTGGAGCCCAGCAGGAAGCAGAGAAACTCAGAAGACTGACAGACCATCCAATGCATCAGAGAATTCGGAAATAGGAAACTAAAACGGAGAAACTTTGCAGAAATAGCTAAAGCAAAGATGAGCAAAGCGAATACCATATGAAAACCGTAACAATACCAAAGCCCATCCCTACTGTAGGCAAACCTACCTGGAAGCAGCATATCATTCCGGAGGTGGTAGAAAATCTACCAGGTATTGGAAACAAGAACAGCCAGACTGGAAAAGAAAGAAGAGACATAACCCTGAGGTACATAACGTAAAACTACCCAAGCATGGACTATACCCATGCATACACCGACGGTTATGTAAAAAACACAACACAGAACGGAGCGGCAGGGGTATTCATGAGCCTGCCAAATGGTACAAAAATAACACTGGCAGTGGCAACTGGACAATTCTCAAGCAATTTCAGAGCGGAGGCAGAGGCACTGAGGGCTGCGGTAGAAAAAATGCTGATAGGCGAAAGCAATGAATGCCAGATAGTCATGTTTACAAATGCCCTGGCCGTAGTCACAGCACTAAAAAGCCAGAAAAATACTGAGCTTAATGATTTAAGAGCAGTACTCTGTCAACTATGTCAGCATTCCGCACCAAAAAGAGTAGTGGTACAGTGGGTTCCGTCCCACTGTAACATCCAAGGCAACGAGGAGGCAGACAGACTGGCAAAAGAAGGCGCAAGACTACCACAACCAGATTCTAGTGTGACCTACGAAGAGTCCAAAGGCTTATTAGGGCCAGATATATGGCCAGATGGGAAACAAAACATACTGGCTACATAAAAAACGATGCCTGTTACCAGTTTAACAGAAGACAGCAGGTCGTGGTCTTCAGACACCGCACAGCCCACAACAGACTGAGGTACCACCTATTCAATAAATTGAAGATAAGTGGCACTGACGAATGCACTTTTGGTACCGGGAAAAGGACTGCTGAAAATCTGCTGCAAAACTGCCCGACATACGACGACCAGAGAAAGGACATGTGGATATTACCAGTGGCAACACTAGACAAGCTCTATGGCAGTGTCGACAGCCTGAGGATGACAGCTGCTTTCTTCGAAAAAATATTTATCTTAACTAAACGTCCTTATACTGGTTTAGAAGACCCTGCAGAGTCTGTTTACAACCAGTTACATTTACATCACCTTGCACTAAAACCTATGCGCATCCAGTTTATTCTTTAATGCATTAACTGTTCCTGCCTCCACTACCTCCCCTGGCAATGCATTCCAAGCAGGCACCACTCTCTGACTAAACAATATTTCCTAATATCTAATCTGTACTTCTCTTTTAGCTATGCCCTCGTGTTATTGTGGGTGGCTGTATTGAAAAAAAACAACACTTTTTATAGTCTAATTTATGAATTCATCTAATCATCTTATAAACCAGTATTAATTCAACACGAATTTTTCTCTCTTCGAGACACTGTATTCCGGTTTTTCTGAGTCGTTCCTGATAACTGTAATTCTGGAATCCCACTATCATCTTTGTCGCTCTTTTTTGTATTCTTTCCAGCATGTTTATATCCCCTCTATGATAAGGACTCCCCGCCTGTACACAGTACTCCAATATAGGTCTAACTAAAGCTTTATACAGTTTGACGATCACTTCCTTGCTCCTATGTTTAATATTTCTTTTTATCATACCTACCATTGCATTTGCCTTTTTTCACTGCTACCTTAACTTGCTCACTCACCTTTCCTGTATGATCTTTTTTTAACCCCTAGGTCCCTTTCCTTATCTATTTTCTAATATTGTTTTCTCACATTCTGTAATTATGTTCCATATTGGATCTACCAATGTGGTTGACTGTACATTAATCTACATTAAATTCCATTTGCTAGCTTACAGACCATTCTCGAATTGTATCTAAATTCGACATCAATATATCCACTTCCGCTTGGGATGATACACTACTGCATAGTTTTGTGTCATCAGCAAATTGTGCAATCATGGATCCCATATCAATATCCAAATCATTTATATATATTAAGAACAAAATTGGTCCCAAAACCGAGCCATGTGGCACACCACTTTTCACTTCACACCGCTCAGAGTACTCCTTATTTATGCCCACCCCCTGCCTTTTTCCCGTTAACCAATTTTCAATCTATTTGGCAACTTTCCCACCTATTCCATGTGATTTTAACTTTCAAAATAATTTTTGATGAGTTACTCTATCAAAGGCTTTTGCAAAGTCTAGATAAATAACATCCACTGGCTCCCCTTTATCTATGATTTTAGTAACCTCCTCCATGAATTCTAATAGATTTGTTAAGCAGGATCTCCCTCTAGTAAGCCCATGCTGACTGTTTCTAATTAAATTAAATTTATCTAAATGCATTACAAGGTTTTCTTTGATTATTGACTCTAACAATTTACAGACTATGCTCGTTAAACTCACCGGACTATCATGTGTTGGATCTGATTTTTTGCCTTTTTTGAGTAAGGGAATCACTCCTGCATCTTTCCAATCCCGTGAAACACTCCCTTTTGTAAGTGATTGAGAACATAATATAGCCAATGGTTTTGCTAGTTGGTCTCTATATTCATACAGTAATTTTTGATGAATACCATCTTGACCTAAACATTTATTCCCTTTCAACCCCTCCAATTTGTTTAAAACCACTTCCTCTGTAATACAGATTGATCTTAATCCGGCTGTATCCATGTCTCATTGAAACATATCTAAAGGCTCTGAGATCTTGGAGCAGTCCTCTTTTGTGTAGACTGTGCCAAAGTACTGATTGAGCAGATCAGCTGCCTCCCTATTCTCACTTATTATTGTCCCTGTACTGTCTATGAGAGGATCTACTTTATCTTTCGTTCTTTGTTTATTTCTAAAATACGAGAAGACGCTTTTACTGTCAGTCTTGATCCTCTGAGCAAGTTTTTTTTCTAATTCTATTTTTGCTGTTTTATTCGCTTTCTGAGATATGTTCTGCTTGTCCAAATATTTTACATATGTTTCTTTTGATTTACCTGCCTCTATATATTTTTGCCATGCTCTATTTTTCGCTCTTCTACATTTCACTACAAATCTAGTTATCCACTTTTTACGCTTGGGGTTTACCTCCCTACATGGAACACGTTCCTCTTTTAGCGTTTCTAGAAAGGTTTTAAAAATCTCCCACTCCTGTTCAACATCTGTTCCTACGACAATATCTTTCAAGATTATGTTGTTCGCTGCCTCTGTCATCCTCTTAACATCTGCCTTAGAGTAGTCCTATGTTTGCGTGTTTATGTTTACTTCTTTCCCTGCAATAAGATCCCAACGGATGATTTTATGGTCACTTAAGCCAAACAGTTCCCCAACGGTAACGTTTTCAATCATATTTTCCTCTGAAGTAAAAACTAGGTCGAGTATGTTTTTGCCTCTGGTGGCTGCTTCTACATGTTGAATTAAAAAATTGTCAGTTATGCACTTAACAAAAGGTTTTGACTCTACAAGTGATTCTGCCTTGTCCCATTTTATTTCTTGAAAGTTGAAATCTCCCATTAATAATAAGTTCCCTTCACGTGCCTTTGCTATGCTATTAATCAGCTCCTCATCTTCCTCTTTTTGACTTGATGGACATCTATAGCACACTCGAATAACTGTTTTTTTCATTCCCACTTTCTATTTTTCCCAATACACATTGCTGTTACCACATGATAAATCATCTTTGATCGTTATATTAACATAATTTCTACAGTATAATTATATCTGGTTTTTCTTCTTCTACATACAGTTCCAATACAGGTTGACGCTTGACAGCGTTCGTCGAAGAAGAAGAAGAAGAAGAAGAAGAAGAAGAAGAAGAAGAAGAAGAAGAAGAAGAAGAACATTTAGGCAGCAAAACGATAATAGTACGAGAAAAAAACAAAATGACTCCAAACAAATAGGAACACGTAACAAATAAAGCAGACAAAGAGGTACATACAGCGAACATTTCTCAATCTATATTTCACAATCAAGATTATAATAACGGAAATGTGAGAAGACCTGCACCTATTATTTTGTATTTTACCGGTCTAGTTACGATAATACATTTGGCCGGTCTAGTTAAGATACTACATTTTACCGGTCTAGTTAAGATACTACATTTTACCGGTCTAGTTAAGATACTACATTTTACCGGTCTAGTTAAGATACTACATTTTACCGGTCTAGTTAAGATACTACATTTTACCGGTCTAGTTAAGATACTACATTTTACCGGTCTAGTTAAGATACTACATTTTACCGGTCTAGTTAAGATACTACATTTTACCGGTCTAGTTAAGATACTACATTTTACCGGTCTAGTTAAGATACTACATTTTACCGGTCTAGTTAAGATAATACATTTGACCGGTCTAGTTAAGATAATACATTCTACTGGTCTAGTTAAGATAATACATTTTACCGGTCTAGTTAAGATAATACATTTTACCGGTCTAGTTAAGATAATACATTTTACTGGTCTAGTTAAGATAATACATTTTACCGGTCTAGTTAAGATAATACATTTTACCGGTCTAGTTAAGATAATACATTTGACCGGTCTAGTTAAGATAATACATTTTACCAATAATGTCATGACGGCAAAGTCTAGCTTGCAATTTGTATTAAACAATTTAGTCGCAGAGTTACAATACAGTTTTTGAATAATTTAATACAAAAAAGATAATACCCTCTTGTATTAGCTTTTATTTCCATCTGTGCATACATAGAAGAAACTTCTGGAATATGACCCTATTGTATCAGATTCATGGACGTTCATGGATCACCGAGGTTCGCCATTGTATTCCGCACATACAAAAGCGAACAAACCGAGAAATATAAACATAGATTTTAAAGTGTGTCGGCGCAACAGTCACACGTAGTGTTGTTGCTGTTGAATATCAACGATAAATAACGTTACTATTTGGTGCGTCCTGAAGAGGGTGTTATGTGACTGGTTACAGTAGCTTTTTCACATCCTGAGTGTGCTTGTCATGTTGAACCGGAGCCTTGGCTTCAATTGAATATGGCACACTAGTATGTGGATCACGTCCATCACCATTTCAGCCAGACTGTCATAAAACAGGTGCGAGCTGTATGGAAGTGAGGCTGTGTTTTGGTCAGTATATTTTACATGATCATGACTAACATAAACATTACTATGTTTTACGTGATCAGACGTTATTCGTCTGTCCCCTAATGTTATTTCTGATCATTGATGAGTCTATTCTATGGTAACGTACTTAAATGTGCATAATTGATTGACGAGCCTAGTCGATGGTAACGTATTTACATGTGTGTAATTGATTGGTGATCCTAGCAGATAATAAGATATTTAACTTTGTGTAATTGATTGATGATCCTAGCAGATAATAATGGATTTACCTTTGTCTAATTGATTATTGAGCTAGCCGATAATACTGTATTTACCTTTGTGTAATTGATTAATGAGCCTAGCAGATAATATTGGAGATTACCTTAAAAGGACATGTTGGCACGGTTAAAATAGGTGATAGGCTTCTCACAAACTTCCGATTTGCTAATGATATTAATGTATTGGCAGGCACAGAAAGGACACTCCAGGAGTTGATTGGTAGTTTTGACATAGCGGCGCTGAATTTTGGTGTGGAAATAAATGCAGATAAAACAAAGCTCATGACCAATAACATAGCAGGGTTTAAATCTGTAATAGAGGCAAATGGGCAGGAACTTGAGGTGGTAAAACGTTTCAAATATCTGGTATAATTAATCAGTGAAGAAGGATTGAAGCCAGAGGTAATTGCAAAAATATCACAAACAGCAGCGGCGCCGACTCGGCTGAAACCTATGTGGCAAGACAAGCGGCTCGCGCTCGGCATAAAAGTTAGACTAATGCGCGCTGTGGTGCTATCAATATTTATTATGCCTGTTAGACCTGAACCATTATAGCAGATATCCAGGGCAGAATACATGCAATGGAAATGAGGTGCTATAGAAAACTCCTAAATGTTACTTATAAAGATCGTGTCACGAACGTAGAAATACGGCAGAGAGTTGACGACGCTATTGGTCCTTTTGAAGATCTGTTCACAGCTATCAAACGATGGCCTGGTGCGGGCACACCGCGAAGTCCAACGGAATTACCAACTCGATACTCTTTGGTTTCGTACCGGGACAGAGTGCGCGAGGACGTCCAAGGAAGAGATGGATGGACAACATCACTGAGTGGTCAGGCCTTCGTCCCGGTGAGATACGACAGGCGGCGACAGACAGAGAGGGATGACGTGAGATTTTGGGAGTGTCGTCATGTGTGCCCCAACGACCGGATGAGACACGGGATAAACTGAACTGAAATGAACTGAATTGATTGATGACCCAAGCCAATAATAATGTATTTACCTTTGTGTAATTGCTACCAGGAACATTGTAGTAGATGCCAACAACTGGATGCCGATTTCTGACGAGACGTAACAGTATGGATGAAAACGCTGCCTTGTAGGTAACTGTGCGATTCACAAAATTGAACAAACAACTCTTGTATTTAGTGTAAGTGGCAATTAGTGAACATGGAGTAACAGTTATTTGATTGTCTTTCCCTGCTACAGTGGGTATCTTTAGGCAGTCAACATTAAACTGCTATGCATACCTTTGCAATCCTGGCCTGTGTGGAAATGAGTTGGTTGTACACGAGATTAATTCACTACGGTTTCTGTGTAAAATCATTCAGTTTTGTTATCAGCCGTCCGATCACTTCATTGTGAATCATCGTAATAAGCGTTTTTTTTAAATATGTATACGAGTATATGTTCGTCGGAAGCCATACGTTCTGAATATTTTCCAAAGCGTTTGACACGATACAGACTATCAAAAGTCAACACAGTTTGTGAATGGGAATTGTTATTCCACATATTCTTCTATAATTGTTCTGAGAGCAAAATATGATCGGTGCATGATCGGTCTGAATCGAGCTCAATTATTCTTAAAGTTTACGTTAATGAAATGTTTACATTGTTACAGTGGTATCGCTTCTTTCTACACTCCATTCATGATGGATGCTAGTTATGTGAGAGTAAAATCATCTGCTGCTTTCAGCATTTCACAAGTAGATGTGTTGTCATTAGCTTCCTTAATAATCGTTCAATTTCGAGGATCTCGTTTGATATCAAGATACAATTCATCACATGACACTGTCAAGAGATATTTTTGGCGTACTCTCAAGGTCAGCAATCGCTGAAATGTGTGACCTTTCAATATCGCTAAAAATGCTCTGTCTAACGTCTTATTTGTTCTGGATATGTAGTTAGAGTACTTGGAGTCCTGGTATTGAAACATGCATGTTAATGTATATTGCCAGGTAGCCAAATGCTTCGGCTATATGTAATATATATATTATAACTTCCTGCGGCTTACTAGGCCTGGTGGAGGATATAAATAATTTGATCATATTTCTGTCTGATAGACATATTCACAGATGGTTGTTTTTTTTTTACGGCTGCTAAGTGATTTTCTGTAAGCATCCACTGATAACAACTTTCGCTGCTTGTTTTTGCTGCCGTGGCAAGTGCATTGATATATTACATTGCGTTTCTACGAGCACTAAATTTCACTATTTTTATTTAAGAAGGTGTTTGTCTCCGTGCAATGTTCATATTGCACAAGTGTTGTTGCTACATTAAAGTTTAACTTCATTGTGAGTGTGAGTCTATTTTCTTCTTCGTGTATCTCTGGTAGTTTTACCTTTGATTTCGTTGTCCAAAGATTACGATCACTGTCAAAATACGCTCCGCGATAAGATCTGACGTCGCGGACTGTTGAACCAAAAATGGTCTTAAGCACAAATAGTCATTTGATTCTCCGTTCTGCCATTTGGAGTCGACTTTGTGGTTAGTGCACTGCCTTCCCAGGCGAGTGATCGGGGTTCAGTCTCCAATTGGTGCGCGATTGTTCCAATTGCAAAATGAATTCTACGGGTTGATCCGGCCGTTAAAAAATAGGGACGATAATAATCTGGGATAATAAAGTGATGACATTCCCTCGTGACCAAGACAAATATGGGTCTTACACTATATTTGCAGTATTCCACACTGGCGTGTTAATGGGGTCTTTTCTGCCGACTGTAGAGTTTTATGTGACATTGTGAAAATCGTTGTTTTGGGAAGATGGTGTCTGCGACAACAAGATTTGATATCTCGCTGAATTACGAATACTAATCTGGCGCTTTTTTGTTTCAATTCTTTTATTGCATGGATGTATATATATATATATATATGTCTACGTACCAATTCGTTGTTGTTTCCTACTTTGCCATTACAATCACTCATCGTCACCACTTTATTATCCATGTAGGCTCTTGTTGATGACATCCTAAAGTGGCTCATAAACGCAGTTTTTAGTAGTGCTTAGATGACATTAGCTGGTGAATTCCATTTGTTTGGCTAACGAATTTTTGTTAGTCCTGAATTAATAAGCTTCCAAATGAGAAAGGAGGCTTTCAGTTCTGGTCCTCGTGACAATCCAGTGAAATTATCAGGAGTAAGTGCTACGCTATTTTTCTATATGAATATGTCTTTAATTTGTACAATCGCTAATACCCAAAATGTATACATGCATTGCTCCTCATTCCTGTAAGAATGGCTGTTTTGTATACTGTCGTATATATAGGTCTAATATTCCCTATATATATATATATATATATATATATATATATATATATATATATACAAATATATATAAATGTATATATATATATATATATATATATATATATATATGCAATATCTTAGTTCTTAGTCCACATGTACTGCTACATTGGAAATGCCCTTGAGCAGGTCCCTGCTCTGGGATGAGCTGAATATACCCGGGAGAAGGGTTTTTTGCTTAGCGGGCTAGGCTTGATCAGCTTAATACTCCGCTGCGTTAGGTGATTAACCGATGTAATAGACTCAAACACCAGAGCGAATTAGACCTGCACTCTGCTAAACGCCATCTATGCTGCTCTAAAGAAACTACCTAGCCCTGGCTGGTGTTATGGCTTGTCAAGCAGTCAGTCGCCTCTAACGACATGCTCTCTGTGAGGCAGTGGTGCTATCCTTGTCCTTGACATACACACATATCTCGGCAAACCGCACGGGTATATATGGAATATAATAATATAATCTCTCTCTCTCTCTCTCTCTCTCTGTCTGTCTGTCTCTCTCTCTCTCTCTCTCTCTCTCTCTATATATATATATATATATATATATATATATATATATATATATATATATACAGAGACACACATGGGACATACACAGTATAGTTATGTACTATTGAATCCATATTTCATATTATTCAGTGGCCATCATTAATATGCCTTCACGTATTTCCAAGACGATTTGAGTCTGTCGTGTCTGCTATCCACTTCTTTGATAAATACATCACTGCTGTACCTGTTAAAGCTGTATCTGAGAAATCATTGCAATAACCGTTCTGTCCTGAGTATTATGATCTCAGATGAACATGACATAAATTAAATAGTCCCAATCTCCATAGTTGCAGTTATAGATGATATCATGTATGATCCGATGTGTTTGTTAACGGATTTGCCTTCCCGTGTAACATAAAATGCCATACTTAGTGCTGGTTGTCTAGAAGCCAGAGTCAAAATATTATATTCATCAACATGAGTGCGAGTCAACGAGTACGGTCGCTAGTAAGTGAATGAGTGCGTATGTGAGTTAATGAGTGCGTCTGTGAGTGAATGAGTGTGTATGTGAGTGAATGCGTGCGTATGTGAGTGAATGCGTGCGTCTGTGAGCTAATGAGTGTGTCAGTGAGTGAATGAGTGCGTCTGTGAGTAAATGAGTGCGTATGTGAGTAAGTACACTCATGGTTGTGAGAAACAAAATAAACAGTACCCGGAGCGTGATGTTTTTCTCTAAAGATCGAGTAAGATATATAACTGTCTGTTACCGCAGGCAACAAAGATATATTACTGTCTGTTACCTCAGGCAACAAAGATATATTACTGCCTGTTACGGTAGGTAACAAACATATATTACTGTCTGTTACCACAGGTAACAACGATGCATGTATGTATGTTACCGCAGGCACAGCAACAAAGTATTACATGAAGAACCCTACATAGCTGACACGCATACGACATTACCTTATTCTGCTACATTAATACTTTAAATACAATTACAAACATAAGACATTACCCAGTTCTGCTGCATAAAGAGTTTGTTAATACATGTGAAAAATATAAGACATTACCTAGTTCTGCTACATAGAGACTTTTTTTTATAAATGTGACAGGCATAAGACATTTCCTTGTTCTGCTATATAAAAAACCATTCAAAACTGACAAACATAAGACATTGTTAATTGTGCTATATGAAGACCTTTGAAAACACTTTTAAACATAAGATATTGACTAGTTCTGCTATATAAATACACATTTATAATTGACAAATATAAGACATTACCTTGTTCTTTCGTCGCATCATTGACAATGAATTGGAAACCCTTATTTATATTGTCTGGAATCCAGGAGTTGAAATAACAATACCATTCCGCTCCGGAAATAATTTGCCAGATATATAATTCTTTTACAAACCTGTTGGGAGAAAGGAACATATTACAGTAGGTTAATGTACATGATGTTATCCAGTTATGTACATGATTTGTACACGCTTGTGCTCACAATGTACGAGCCTCTGATCTGTTCGTGTTTATTATATCACTGCACTCCCTTTCTATGAGTATGTATTGTGTAAGAGAGAACACGCTAGGTGTTTCTTTTCAATAATCATTTAACGCGACGGACTGTAAATGCTCATAATCTACACCACTCAACTTGAATAATAACTCATGTACTCTCATGTAGCGCTTACATTAACCGGTTCCTTCCGATTCTTCTACGTTCATTTGCATGTTGGCTATGTACACTGTTTCTATTTTAGCTATACTTTCCTTTATTTAAAAAAAAAAACTAGCAATACCATCTACTTAGAAGATAAGTGATCTTTTATCTTTCCATACCATACAAAAATAGAGGTGCATTGATGTGTTCTTTAATGAGAAGGTCAGCCCCCCCCACCCCCCCACCCCCCCTCAACTTAGACACCCCAGCACCTTTCCACTTACACTACAAAATAATCTTTAGTTGAGCGGTAGTGCTGATTATTATTATGTGCACTAATAAATAAATGGTACCAAAGATATGGTATCCAACTTCTCATATGTCGAACATTTAACAACAGATGTATCACCAAGTTTCTGCTCTTTCATCCGGATGTCAGGTTTATATTCACTTCACAGCTGTCTATTTTCTACATACACTGTATATTTAAGAAAAGGTATACTCTTCATGAATGTTCATCTGTGTATATTTCTTATATTAGGTAGAGTTTAGATACGTTTAATATTTACAATGTTAATTAATTCTTACAATTATAAGGGTACCATCTGAGATTGAATACATTCCTTTTAGTAGATGGCGGTTCAATAGTTATCAAACCTTAAAAGCTTAGAATAATCGAAATGTAGCAAGAGAATATGTTAATATATATCACGCAAATGAACGCGTTCAAAATAATTCAACAAAGTCACACAGTAGGAAGACCAAATACTGTACATATACTACATAGGTACGTTGATTAAGTTAATGACTTCCCGTAGATTAGAAGAGTGTTCGGGGACATAAACGGAGAGACGGAAGAAATATAAATGCAAAAGCTATGACGTACAGTGTAGTTCTTGTGACCATAGGCTGAGAGTAAAGTGAGAACCGTTTTTATACTTATTTTATAAAATAACTTTGTAAGATCAAGAAATTGAAGGCACTAAGAAATTGATGAAAAGCACTAACATATTGGTTGAAGGCACCAACATATTGATGACCTGCAACCTAGTTGACATTTTTCTTTGGAAATACAGCACCGGTGACATACATCTGTAACTCTTACTCAATCATCCAAACACTCCAACTGAGATGCACGTCAAATATTCAAATATAAACATATATATACATTTACATCACAAGGGGATTCCGGGGTGAAGTAATTAAGCCGTCGGCCTCGTGATCATGTGGTGTGGGTTCGACTACGGAATTTTTCACGGGTGCTTGATGTGGAGTTCCCTGCATATCCCAGTCTCCTCCTAATCGTCTTGTCCTTGACTTGCCACTGGGTTCGGGCGGCTCGAGACGAGAGAGGATAAAAAGTAGCGCAGTTAATCCTTACTAAAAATAGCGCTAGCAAAATTATGTATGCCATCATTGTCTGCGATGGACGGCGGCCTTTCCCTTGATATGCTCAGTTATCAGTGTCAGACATTGATCTGCTCCAATGCACACGCAATAAATGTTGTACACTCAATTGTAAATACAAATTGACGCTAGCAACAATAAAGAACAGCATTTGTATTAGTTACAAGACACACCTTCAAAACATAAATCTAACAGAAAGTGGGGCTAGTGCCTTATATGGCAAATGTTGGCGACTACAGAGTGATCAGTTGGGACACATGAAGGGAATGCTTCCTAATTTCCTTTTGTTTTGTTCCTTTTTCTCGTTGCTCGTCCAAAGACGGTTGTGATGTTCTGTCATATCTGCGCCTTTTGGCATGACGTATCGAATTTCAGCTCACCATTTATGAAACCTGGCTTCCCTTATATCTTTTATCGCTCGTTGCATGTCTGCAGTCTGTCTACATGACCCCCACTTAAACGTGAAGCACGTTCTTGGTCAGATATGTATCTCTGTCTCTAGGGCAAGTAGCCAGCTCTTAGCCTCTGGCTGCTGTCATTTCTTTCCCTGTTGCAATGTCTATGCCTCTCGTAGTATGATCATTTAACACTAAGGCACTTCGTTGTCAGAGCAAAATAAGGAGCAAGAAAAAGATGACTTCATTCTGCTAAAGGAGCACTTCAGAAGTATGGACTGAAAAAACGCAGTAACCAAAATCGAAGAATGCACAACCTCATGACGTATAATATTACATATTCATACATGTTGTGACGATTGTGACCCGTTTATGTTGTTTGTAAATGTATTGCATATATATGTACATTGTTTATTCGGTATTTCAAAATCATTTAGGTTTATTCATATTTATTGGCTTTATTTGTCAATATGTTGGTCTGATAGTATGAATCCTTAATTGTGATTCTTTTTTCTTGTCTTTGTTAAACTCAAAACGGGCCTTATTTTTCTGGCATTACAAATGCACTACTTGTACCATTGACCCAATCATATCAACAATAAGTATCGATTAGGTTTAACACGTATTCATTGTATGTATTCGATATTTATATTTTATATTTTCCTCATCTGGCCAAGCTGCAGTTTGAATACACTATTTATTGGTAATTTCCTTGTTTTATTATATAAATCACTGACATGACAGTCGTTTGTCCTTTCTGTCAATGTCTCGATTATAAATATATATATATATACATATATCGTGGCATATTTTAAGTTAATCGTACTAGCATGAGTTAATCCTCATCCACAAAACATACTGTTGTTATATCTTTCTGTTACACCTATGTAGTCCTATATGTATGTGTACACATATAATAAATAAGTACCATGGTGAAAATGATGAGTCTTCTTCATCCAGTGAAAGAATGATCTGATCTGGATCGCCTAGATCATCTGGGGCGCTGATCAATAGCCAGATTTCAGAGCCGCTCTGTTGATGGAATAACAAAACAATGTACAGTCACATATACATAATTGTAAGCAAACATACCTACAAGTGTGCTTTTCTTTCTTTCTTAAATTCATCCGCCTATTTTTTGTTTTTTGGTAACACATAGTGTTTATAAATGAATATATTCTTCTTCTTCTGCGTACACAGTCAGACAGTAACCATTATTTTTTCGAAAAAAGCGGCGGTCATCCTGAGACTCTCGCCACTACCATAGAGCTTGTCTTGCAGTTCCACTGGCAATGGCCACATCTGCTCTCTCTGATCCCCGTATGTCGGGCAGTTCTGCAGCAGATGTTCAGTGGTCATTTTACCAGTACCGCACGGGCATTCGTCGGTACACCCTATCTTCAATTTGTTGAATAGGTGGTACCTCAGTCTATTGTGGCCAGTGCGAAGTCTAAAGACAACGACCTGCTCTCTTCGGTTCAACTGGTAATAGGCATCGTTTTTGGTGTAACCAGTATGTTCGGTTTCCCATTTGGTAATGTACCTGGCTTTGATAAGCCGTTTTGACTCTTCGTACGTCATACTGGTATCTGTTTGTGGTAGCCTTGCACCTTCTTTTGCCAGTCTGTCTGCCTCCTCGTTGCCTTGGATGTTGCAGTGTGACGGAACCCACTGTACCACTACCCTTTTTGGTGCGGACAGCTGGCACAGTTTGCAGAGTGCTGCTCTTAAGTCATTAAGCTCAGTGTTTTTCTGGCTTTTTAGCGCTGTGACTACGGCGAGAGCATCTGTCAGCAAGACTATGTGGCTCTCATTTTCACTGTGTGTTGCCATTTCTTCCACTGCCGCCCTCAGTGCCTCTGCCTCCGCTCTGAAATTGCTTGTGTACTTACCAGTAGCGAATGACAGTGTTATTTTTCTGCCATTTGGTAGGTTCAGGAATGCTCCTGCCCCTCCGTTCTGTGTAGTGTTTGTTACAGAACCGTCGGTGTATGCATGGGTCCAGTCCATGCTTGGGTAGCTTTTCGTTATGAAGCTTAGGGTAGTGTCTCTCCTTTCTTTTTCGGTCTGGCAGTTTTTGTTTGCAATACCTGGTATATTTTCTACCACCTCTTGAAATATATCCTGCCTCCAAGTAGGTTTTCGTACAGTAGTGATGGGTTTTGGTGTTGTTAGTGCGTTTATGGGATCTTCGTGCATCTTTGCTTTGGCTATTTCTGCAAAGTTTCTCCGCTTTAGTTTCCCAGTTCCCAAATTGTTTAGCCTCTGGTACATTGGATGGTCCGTCAGTCTTCGGAGTTTCTCTGACTGCAGCTGGGCTCTGCAGTCTCTTCTGTCGGTCATGGATTGCAGTTTTGTAATCTTTTCAAGTTCTACAATTGGCGTTGACTTCATGCCACCTGTTATAATTCTCATGGCTTGGTTTTGAAGTTTGTTAACTTTTTCGAAGTTCGCCTTCGCTGCTGTTGTCCATGCTGCGATGCCATACTCGAGAACTGGTCTCACTCTTCCAGTGTACAGTTTCTTTAGTATGCCTTCGTCTGCTCCCCAGCTTGTGCCAGCAAGTTTCCTCATGATCGCCATTCTTTCTCTGGCTTTCATTCGGTTTCTTTCAATCTGACTTTTCCATGTCATGCGCCGGTCAAATGTGACTCCCAGATAGGTTGGGTTGTCGTTTGGCTGCAGGATTTTGCCATTTAGGCTTAATTTGGTACTTTGGGGTTTTAATGAGAGCGAGAATATTGTGCACGTGGTTTTCTCCTCGTTTATTTTGACCAGCCATGAGTTCGCCCACTCTTCCAGCGATGTTAGGGCCGTTTGCATCCGATTTCTTGCTATGGTGAGATTCTTTTCAGAGGTCCACATAGCCAGATCGTCTGCAAACATTGAGCTATGGACTCTTCTTGGTATATTCTCTGTAATATCGTTTATATATACCAGGAAGAGTGTGGGTGACAGTACTCCCCCTTGGGGTACTCCCTGCTCGAGTGTCACCTTTTTGCTCATCTGCCCTTGTACTTGGACTCTGGCCGTTCTTTGTTTGAGGTAGTGGTTGATCCACTTGTACATCTTCCCACAAACATCACTTCTTCTTAGCTTGACTCTAAGTCCATCCTTCCAGACTTTGTCAAATGCCTTTTCCAGATCCACCCAAACAGCTACTGTGTGTTTCTGTGCCTGGTAGGCATCTTCTATCTCCTGGGCTATGAGGATGACCTGGTCCTCAGTGGATCTGTGCTGTCTAAAGCCGGCTTGCTGTGGAATTAGTATTCGTTTTTCTTCCAGATGCCACATCAGTCTGGTGTTTATCATCCGTTCCATCAGCTTGCCGACACAGCTCAGTAGGCTTATGGGCCTGTATCCATTCGGATCTGTTTTGTCCTTTCCTGTTTTTGGTACTGGTACCAGTATTGCATCTTTCCATGCCTGGGGTACAATACCCCTTTTCCAGCTTTGGTTCAGGACTGATAGTAGTTTTTCCTTCGCTGTTTGGCCCAGCCCCATCAGCATTTCGTTTGTTATCCCGTCTTTTCCGGGAGATTTCCTTCTCTTTAGTGTTCGCATAGACTCTTCCATTTCGCGCATTGTTAGTTTGGCCATCATGTGCTCTTCAGGAGCCGTATTTATGTTTTCGTGCCCCTTTAGCTCTTCGCTAATGTCTGTATGCTTATCTGCAGGGACCTCGATGTGGTTTGCTCTGGCATAGTGATCGACAAAGGCGTTTGCAGCTTTCTTACCTGTGATCAAGTTCTCGCCTTGCTTGATAGTAATTTGTTTATTTGACGGGGTTTCGTCGTTCATGGCTCTGACTAGCTTCCATAGCTTGTTCCCTTCTTTGTCCAGGTTTAAACTTTCCGTTTTATTTTTCCAACTTTCTCTTGCTGTTTGCTTGAGAGTGTATTTGTATTTCGCCGCGGCGGCTTTGTGGGCGATGTTTGCCTCCACGGATTTTTCTCGTTCTGCCATGTTCCTAGCATTTGTTACTGCATCTTCCACTTTCTGTAACTCATCATTCCAGTAGGGCTTATAGTTTTTCCTAGCTCCTCTTGGGATGGTTTCAGTGGCGGCTTGCATTATTGCCTTGCTTAGGCTCTCTACCATGGGCTTCATTTTGGTGTTTCGTGTGTTGATGGTTTCACACAGCCCATCTGTCAGGATTGCAAATCTGTCCCAGTCGGCTCGTTTGTAATTCCAACGTGGGAGCGGTTTTGTTTCCTGTGGGCCTACTTCCATGTCAATGGTTAGCCTGATCGGCCTGTGGTCGCTACCTGCCAGTTGGTTTAGCACCTGGCGGTCTATTTTATAGTGTATGTCCTGTGTGGAGAAGGCCAAATCTGGAGTCGAGGTGGTATGCCATGTTCTTGAATAGAAGCTAGGGCTATCCTCCGGCCTATTGATTAGGGAGAGATTTGCATCTATCTCCCAATCTTCCACTTCGTCACCTCTGCTGTCTGTGTCAGAGTATCCCCATCTCTCCGAGTGGCTGTTGAAATCTCCAACCACTATGCAGTTGGAGTCTCTGACCTCCATACTCGAGAGCGATAGGTCTCTGTTTGGTGGTCCGTACAGATTGAAAATGCGGAGCTTCGTCTCTTGAGCCATTATGTCAACTCCTACAATTTCTGCTTGTCCGGTGTGATTGACAGGTACCGCGCTACTCGGTATGCTGTTTCTGGTCAGTATCAGGACCCCTCCTTTGTGGCCTTCTTATTCTAGACGGAAAGTCTGGTATCCTCTGATTGAGAATTTATGGTTATTGTTGAGGTGCGTTTCCTGGATACATGCCACGTTAATCTTACCTTCATGCAGGTGATGTGTTAGGGAAAGTTTTTTGTTAATGACTCCCTCCGCATTCCACTGTAATATTTTGAGGGTCTTGAGGTTTTGGCCAATAGTCGTTTCCCCATAGCCATGTGCCTTGACTCCACGACACATGGGTGGGTGACCACCAGTAGTCAAGGGTGGGCCCCTTCGAGGCGTGGGGCCCGGCGCTATCGCTGCCTGGCGGGTCTCCTCAGGATGAGCGCCATACGTTTTTCGAATAGGTTGTGCTGCCATCATACTGTGATTTACGTTGCACTGTTTTGTTAGGCTTGCGGCCCCGTGCATCCGATTTCAACAGGCGTTTCTGTAGGGATGCCCTCCTTAGCCTTTGGCTGTCCCCAGCCTATCTGCAAGGCAGCAGTTGTTTACGATCAGAGTTTTCTCTCCTATGGAAGTTGTCTTACCAGACTATCGAGTCTTCACTACTCGTGTCTATAGGATGCAATGATGGTATGTGATATATGAGATGGACTGGTTTACCCGGAAGAGAGGCAGTCCAGTGTGTCTGTATCCCAGGATCGTCACGTCCTGCCAGAAACGTAGCATTTGCATGTGAGTGGGGTATCTCTTTTTCCCTTTATTTTCTTGGCTTCTATGCAGGGATGGTACGCCTAGCATTCCCCGCCACCTGGGGTGTTGACACAGTGGGGCAGGTGTGCAATGTCCGCTGGTCTGCATCTCTTCTGCGTCCAGCATGATAGTTTTGGCTGATAACGTACAGAGGTAGATATCGTAACCGGAGTGCATTTAGCCAGAGGACAAGCCTGGTAATGTCACAGAGATGTTGATCGTCTGGTGTGCGGACAACTCTCATGGTCAGTGGTTGAGTCTTGACAGTTCACAGTGGGGTGGCTGCTCTACTGTTTTCGACACCCCGACCAGGTTCTAAGCTTTGGTTGGTGTTTTTCGCACCCCATCGCCGTATAGGGTGAGTATCAAGCAGTTTTCCGCCCGCTTTGATTTGCGGGCGGCAAGGACCTCTTACTGTGGCTCTACCTGATAGGGCTGGGGCGCAAGCCCCAGGTCCCGAGCATGTAGGAGCCTCCCATTGCAGTGGTGCTGAGATTTTGGGCGGGATTGCGGCTTTCAAGGGTTCGGCCGTAATCCCCCACATGGTAGCCTCGCGCCCTTGGCTTATCAGCCTGGTACGTGAACCAAAGTGTCTGCGGCTCCTCTCGATTTGAGCTGGTTTTCCGTAGCAACGCCCTGTCATTTGTAGGGTAAAACTGACCTGTCTTCAGATCTATTTCCAGCACCCGTTCACTATTTGGTCAGACGAATTTATTGAGGGCTTTTGTTTGTCAATGACCAGGTATTTGAAATCTGCGGTTTCTGCGGAGTTAAACACGATTTCCGTAGCGTTCTTTCATTTGAGTGTTTGAGAGCTGACTTGTCGTCCGTGAGTCTAATACCAGCGTACGTTCATTATTAGACCCAAACGGCAGTGCTCTCGATTTGTCAGTTGTTCTACAGTATTAGCGTGTTCAGTAAAATTAAGCCGCAGGTTCCACACCTGGTGGTGCCCTTCCGTCAATTCCCTTAGCGAGACAATCAAGTTTCTTAAAGGGTAGCCCCAAAGATTTTCGAGGGTCTAATTCCAGCACATGTTCTCTATTAGACCCCACTAAGGTGTACTTTTTGATAGTCATTCTGCAGTATTGGCGTGGTAAGTTAACTTAGGTCTCAGGCTCCACTCCTGATAGTGCTCTTCCGTCAATTCCTTTATCAAACACTGGATGCAGACAAAACCGAGCCACAGGGGACATAACCCCAGATTTCTGGGGGTCTAAGTCCAGCACCAGTTCCATATTAGACTCCAGAAAAGTGGTCTCGGCATGTCAATCATTTCAGTGTTTGCCGAGTTGAGTCAAATTAAGCCGCAGGCTCCACTCCTGGTGGTGCCCTTCCGTCAATTCCTTTAAGTTTCAGCTTTGCAACCATACTTCCCCCGGAACCCAAACACTTTGGTTTCCCGGAAGCTGCCCGCAGAGTCATCGAAGCAACTCCTGCGGATCGCTAGTCGGCATCGTTTATGGTCAGAACTACGACGGTATCTGATCGTCTTCGCGCCTCTGACTTTCGTTCTTGATTAATGAAAAAATTCTTGACAAATGCTTTCGCAGTAGCTCGTCTTGCGGCGATCCAAGAATTTCACCTCTAATGCCGCAATACGAATGCCCCCGTTTGTCCCTGTTAATCATTACCTCCAGTTCCGAAAACCAACAAAATAGAACCGAGGTCCTATTCCATTATTCCATGCACCATTATTCAGGCAGCCGAGGCCTGCTTTGAACACTCTAATTTTTTCAAAGTAAACGCGCCGGCCACCCAGGACGCTCAGCGAAGAGCACCCGTGGGAGAGAGCCGGCAGACGGTAGGGCAGGAGACAACGGGCAGTGAACCGGCGCGAGCCGGACCGCCCGCCTGCGCCTGATATCCAACTACGAGCTTTTTAACTGCAACAACTTTAATATACGCTATTGGAGCTGGAATTACCGCGGCTGCTGGCACCAGACTTGTCCTCCAATAGATCCTCGTTAAAGGGTTTAAAGTGTACTCATTCCAATTACGGGGCCTCGAAAGAGTCCCGTATTGTTATTTTTCGTCACTACCTCCCCGTGCCGGGAGTGGGTAAGTTGCGCGCCTGCTGCCTTCCTTGGATGTGGTAGCCGTTTCTCATGCTCCCTCTCCGGAATCGAACCCTGATTCCCCGTTACCCGTTACAAACATGGTAGGCATGTCACGTACCATCGACATTTGATAGGGCAGACATTTGAAAGATGCGTCGCCGGCACATGAGGCCATGCGATCAGCACAAAGTTATCCAGAGTCACCAGTGGGGACGCCGCAACCCCGCGAGGGGAAAAGACGATTGGTTTTGAACTAATAAAAGCGCTCTTTCCGCGAGGGTCGGAGCTTGGTAAGCATGTATTAGCTCTAGAATTGCCACAGTTATCCAAGTAGGATCGTGTCATCTAAGGAACCTCGACTGATTTAATGAGCCATTCGCGGTTTCACCGTGAGACAGTGTGAACTTAGACATGCATGGCTTAATCTTTGAGACAAGCATATGACTACTGGCAGGATCAACCAGATATCTGTCGGAGACGTACGTACTGCGCACACCGGTCGGCGGAGGATTGGTGTGTAAAAAGCCTCACTGGGACGGCCGCAGGGACCGACTGACGGGACGGACGGACGGTTGTTCCACCCGTCCCTCACTCCGTCGACCTAGGACTGCCTGACAGGGGCCTCCCACACGCACCAGACGACCGACCGACCGGGCTCGCTCGAGGAGGGATGGCAGCGCTCTGTGCAGAACGGATCCCAACGACCTCGGCGACGAATTTCACTGGGACTAGAGACAATTTGGCCTGCCGGCCTGCCCTTCTCCGTAGGGAGAACGCAGTGCCTCGCAAGGCAACGATTCCTGCTTTCCATTTGCCGGTCACAAGCTCTTTGCGAGAGTCGGACCACCAGCGAGACGTACTGTCGAGCTCTGCTATAAGCCTTAGATAAATCACCAGGGACGGACCACGTTTCCTGATACGGACCAGACTAGCGCACCTCGGTGGAGGAGCCACTACCACAAACCGCACCCAATTCGCACTACGGGGAAAGGCAGGCGAGCGTTTTCCGCAAGCCCGCGCTATCGCTCCGCCTGGCGGGACTGAGATCGCTTTACGAACACTGGTTGAAATTGAGTCGCTGCGGCGAGACAACTACCCCAGATTAAATGAATATATACTTCACTTGACTTGTCATACAACTATTTTTCTTTGCTTCTTTTGATCTTGAATCGCAGCTATTGGAGAAACAAGAGTCATTGTTCATTATCTTATTAGTTTCTTGTAAGTATGCTACCTTTCCATATATAAATATATATACACACACACAATTGACAAGTAATTTTTATTCATAAATTTTCAATGCATGCCACGACCGGAATCTCCTCTCATCCATGGGGTAATAGTCCCTCATCTTGACCTACAGATGTGGGCGCTGATCAGCAGCAGCGTCTTCTAGTCTACGCAAGGAGGTGCTGTTGTCGAAAGGTACGACTCACAATTCGTCAAGGAAACGGTGTATGTTTCACTCCCACAAGTTTCAAGCGACACCTAGTCTCGCGGATTGTAAAACCTGAAAGTCTGCATCTTGGGCTACTTCTCGTCGTCTTGATTGTAAGTATTGCAATTCGTTCTCGATAACTCATGACGAGAGAGTGAGATTCTTCTTCTTCTTCTTCGTTGTACGCTGTCAGACGTCAACCGTTATTTTTTCGAAAAAAGCAGTTGTTATCCAGAGGCTTTCGACACTGCCTTAAAGCTCGTCTAGTGTTGCCACTGGTGATGGCCACATCTGCTCTCTCTGATTCTCGTAGGTCGGGCAGTTTTGCAGCAGATGTTCATCAGTCATTTTCCCGGTACCCCACGAGCATTCGTCAGTGCCACCTATCTTCAATTTGTTGAAAAGGTGGTACATCAGTCTATTGTGACCAGTGCGAAGTCTAAAGACAACGACCTGCTCTCTTCTGTTCAACTGTCAGTGTTTGTTACAGAACCGTCGGTATATGCATGGGTCCAGTCCATGCTTGGGTAGTTTTCCGATATAAAGCTTAGGGTAGTATCTCTCCATTCTTTATCAGTCTGGCAGTTTTTGTTTCCAATACCTCGTATATTTTTTACCACCTCTGGAAATATATCCTGCCTCCAGGTAGGTTTTCGTACAGTAGTGATGGGCTTTGGTGTTGTTAGTGCGTTTATGGGATCTTCGTGCATCTTTGCTTTGGCTATTTCTGCAAAGTTGCTCCGCTTTAGTTTCCCATTTCCCAAATTGTTTAGTCTCTGGTGCATTGGATGGTCAGTCAGTCTTCGGAGTTTCTCTGACTGCAGCTGGGCTCTGCAGTCTCTTCTATCGGTCATGTATTGCAGTTTTGTAATTTTTTCAAGTTCTATAATTGGCGTTGACTTCATGCCTCCTGTTATAACTCTCATGGCTTGGTTTTGAAGTTTGTTAACTGTATCGAAGTTCGCCTTCGCTGCTGTTGTCCATGCCGCAATGTCATACTAGAGAACTGGTCTCACTCTTCCAGTGTACAGTTTCTTTAGTATGCTTTCGCCTGCTCCCCAGCTTGTGCCAGCAAGTTTCCTCATGATTGCCATTCTTTCTCTGGCTCTCATTCGGTTTCTCTCGATCTGATTTTTCCATGTCATGCGCTGATCAAATGTGACTCCCAGATAGTTTGGGTTGTCGTTTGGCTGCAGGAATTTGCCATTTAAACCTAATTTGGTATTTTGGGTTTTGATTGAAAGCGAAAATATTGTACATGTGGTCTTCTCCTCGTTTATTTTGACCAGCTATGAGTTCGCCTACATTTCCAGCGACGTTAGGGCCTGCTGCATCCGATTTCTTGCTATGGTGAGATTCTTTTCAGAGGTCTACATAGCCAGATCGTCTGCAAACATTGAGCTATGGACTCTACTTGGTATATTATCTGTAATGTCGTTTATATACACCAGGAAGAGTGTGGGTGACAGTACTCCCCCTTGGGGTGCTGCCTGCTCGAGTGCCACCTTTTTGCTCATCTGTCATTGTACTTGGACTCTGGCCGTTCTTTGTTTGAGGTAGTCGTTGATCGACTTGTACATTCTCCCACAAACTTCACTTCTCATTAGCTTAACTCCTTTGCAGGTCCACCCAAACCGCTACTGTGTGTTTCTGTGCCTGGTAGGCATCTTCTATTTCCTGGGCTATGAGGATGACCTGGTCCTCAGTTGATCTGTGCTGTCTAAAGCCGGCTTGCTGTGGAATTAGTATTCGTTTTTCTTCCAGATGCCACATTAGTCTGGTGTTTATCATACGTTCCATCAGTTTGCCGACAACAGCTCAGTAGGCTGATAGGCCTGTATCCATTTGGATCTGCTCTGTCTGTTTCTTTCTTTGGTATAAGTACTGCGTCTTTCCATGCCTGAGGTACAATTCCCCTTTTTACAGCTTTGGTTCAGGACCGATAGCAGTTTCTACTTCGCTGTTTGGCCCAGCCCCTTCAGCATTTCGTTATTTATCCCGTCGTTTCCGGGAGATTTCCTTTTATTTAATGTTCTCATGGCCTATTCCCTTTCACTCGTTGTTAATTTGGCCTTCATATGCGCTTCTGGTGCCGTATTGATGTTGTCGTGCTGCTTTTTTTCCTGTGAGCAAGTTTTCGCCCTGCTTGATGGTAATTTGTTTTTTTGAAGGGGTTTCGTCGTTCATGGCTCTGACTAGCTTCCATAGCTTGTTCCCTTCTTTGTCTAGGTTGAGACTTTCAGTTTTGTTTTTCCAGCTCTCTCTTGCTGTTTGGTTTAGGGTGTATTTGTATTTCGCCGTGGCGGCTTTAAGGGCGATATTTGCCTCCATAGATTGTTCTCGCTCTGCCATGTTCCTAGCATTTGTGATTGCATCTTCCGCTTTCTGCAACTCATCATTCCAATAGGGCTTATAGTTTTTCCTAGCTCCTCTTGGGATGGTTTCAGTGGCGGCTTGCATTATTGCTTTGCTTAGGCTTTCCATAATGGGCTTCAAATTGGTATTCCGTGTGTTGATGGTTTCAACCAGCCCATCTGTCAGGATTGCAAATCTGTCGTAGTCGGCTCTTCGTCTCTTGATTCATTATGTCAACTTCTACAATTTCTGCTTGTCCGGTGTGATTGACAGCTACCGCGCTACTCGGTATGCAGTTACGGGTCAGTATCAGAACCCCTCCTTTGTGACCTTCTCTATACAGACGGAAGTTCTGATATCCTCTGATTGAGAATTTATGATTGTTGTTGAGGTGCGTTTCTTGGATACATGCCACGTCAATCTTACCTTCATGCAAGTGATGTGTTAGGGAGAGCTTTTTGTTAATGACTCTCTCCGCATTCCACTGTAGTATTCTGAGGGTCTTGTGTTTTTGGTCAATAGTTTTTTCCTTATCACCATGTGCCTCGACTCCACAGCACATGAGTGGGTGACCACCAGTAGCAATGGTTGGGCCCCGTTGAGGCGTGAGGCCCGGAACTCTCGCTTCCTGACTCGGCTCCATAGGATGAGCGCCACGCTTTTTTCTATTAGGTTTTAGTCATCATACAGCGACATACGTTGCACTGTGTTACTTGTTAAGGGTGTGGCAAAGTGCATCCGATTCTGTAGGAATGCTCTCTATAGCCTTTGTCTTTCATAAGCCTATCTGCAAAGCAGCATGTGTTTGTGATCAGAGTTGTCTCCCTTATGGAAGTTGTTATACAGGACTATCGAGTCTTCACCACTCGTGTCTATAGGGTGCGGTGATGATATATGAGATATGAAATATCATATGGACTATGCACTGGCTTATACTATCCCGGAATAGAGGTAGTCCAGTGTGTATGTATCCCAGGATCGTCACGTCCTGCCAGAAACGTAGCATGTGCATGTTAGTGGGGTATCTCTTTGCTACCTTTATTTTCTCGGCTTCTCTGCAGTGATGGTACGCCTAGCCTTTCCCGCCAGCTGGGACATTGTCACAATAGGGCAGAGGTGCAATGTCTGCTGGCCTGATCTCTTCTGCGTCCATTGGGATGACTGATAGCAGACAGAGGTATAGAGCGAGGCAGGCGTGTATTTAACTAGGGCACAGGCCTGGTAATGGCACGGAGATGCTGTTCGCCTGGTGTGCGGACATATCTCATGATCAAGGGTTTCGTGTCAACAGTTCGCAGTGATGTGACTGCTCTAATGCTTACTACACCCCGACCGAGAACTAAGTCTTCAACTACTGGTTTCACATCTCTTCGCTGTATGGGGTGAATATCGGGCAGCTTCCAGCCCGCTTTGATCGGCGGACTCCAGAGACCTCTTTCTGTGGCTCGACCGGTTCCGACTGAAACGCGAGCCCCAGGTCCCAACCCTATCGTAGCCTCCCATCGCAATGGTGCTGAGATTTTGGGCGGGATTCCGGCTAAGAGGCGTTCGGCCGTAATCCCTCATATGGTAGCCTCGCGCCGTTGGCTTGTCAGCCTAGCACGAGGAACAAAAGTCTGCGACTAGCGATTCTTCTCGAAATGAGCAGGACTACCGTAACAACGCCATGTCATTAGTAGGGTAAAACTGACCTGTCTTCCGAGGGTCTAATACCAGCACCCGTTCACTATTAGACCGAACGAATCAATAGATGGCTTTTTAGTCAGTCAATTACCAAAAGTCTGGAACCTGCGATTTATGTAGGGTGAAGCAGGGTAACAGTAGCATATGCTCTTTCATAAATAGGGTAAAACTGGCTTGTTGTCGGTGGGTCTAATATCAGCACACGTTCCCTATTAGACCCAACGAAAGTGATCTCAATCTGTCAGTCATTTTACAGGGTATGCGTGTTGAGTCAAATTAAGCCGCAGGCTCCACTCATGGTGGTGCCCTTCCGTCAATTCCTTTATCAAACACTGAATTCGAGCCAATCGAGCCACATGGAGCTTAGCCCCAGATTTCCGAGGGTCTAATTCCAGCACTTGTTCCATATTAGACCCAACGAAAGTGCTCTAGGCCTGTCAATCATTTCAGTGTTGGCCGTGTTGAGTCAAATAAAGCCGCAAGCTCCACTCCTGGTGGTGCCCTTCCGTCAATTCTTTAAAGTTTTAGCTTTGCAACCATATTTCCTTCGGAACCCAAACACTTTGGTTTCCCTGAAGCTGCCCGCAAAGTCATCGAAGCAACTCCTGCGGATCGCTAGTCGGCATCGTTTATGGTCAGAACTACGACGGTATATGATCGTCTTCGTGCCTCTGACTTCTGTTCTTGATTATTGAAAACATTTTTGACAAATGCTTTCGCGGTAGCTCGTCTTGCGGCTATCCAATAATTTCACCTCTATCGCTATAATATGAATGCCCCCATTTGTCCATGTTAATCATTACCTCCAGTTCCGAAAACCAACAAAATACAACCGAAGTCTATTCCATTATTCCATGCATCGTTTTTCATGCAGCCGAGGCTTGCTTTGAACATTTTAATTTTTTCAAAGTAAACGCGACAGACGGTAGGGCAGGAGACAACGGGAAGTGAACCGGCGCGATCCGGACCGTCCGCCTGCGCCTGAGATCCAACTACGAGCTTGTTAACTGCAACCACTTTAATATACGTTATTGGAGCTGAAATTACCGCGACTGTTGGCACCGGACTTGCCCTCCAATAGATCCTCGTTAAAGGGGTTAAAGTGTACTCATTCCCATTACGGGGCCTCGAAAGAGTCCCTTATTTTTATTTTTCGTCACTACCTCCTCGTGCCAGGAGTGGGTAAGTTGCGCGCCTGCTGCCTTCCTTGGATGTTGTAGCCGTTTTTCACGCTCCCTCTCCGGAATCGAACCCTGATTCCCCATTACCCGATACAAACATGGTAGGCATGTCACGTACCATCGACATTTGATAGGGCAGACATTTAAGAGATGCGTCACTGCAATCCATTTTTAGGGCTGGTTGATTCGGCAGTTGAGTCATTAGACACACCTTAGCGATCCTAAGCGAAACTTCGGAGGGAACCAGCTACTAGAGTGAGATTGAAATCCAGGGAAGCTTCTTTCTCACTATAATCCAAATTCAGCGCAAGTTACATCTTCAGAACGGGGACAGTCTGATGATGTCGCCATATTTGCCTGAAAAAGCTCTCCTGCTTTGAAAGACCTTCATAAGTGAACACCAACAAGTGAGATTATTTTTTTGTATGGCTGTATACGATAACCTTAACATACAGTATGTATATGGGACATGTTGTTATTTTGTGACATCCATAGAACATTGTTTCCTGTTTCAGATGTGTAACCCCAAGCGATTGACAGGCTAATAGAGATCATTTTCTGACGCCAAGTGGCAAGGCTGAAAAAAGGCTGAATCCTCGTAGTCTGGCTAACATAATAGAAATCGATAAGGAAAAGCACAATGTGTCTTAAAAATTATGTGCTGCAGCCGGATATGCCAGATCTCAAGACGCACATTTTGCAACTTCGCTGTAAACTACATCAGCACAACAAAACGTATCTTTCAAGAGGAACGACGAGGGAGAAAAGGAAACGCCATAGTGGTACTCTTGTGATCGATATTTATGTTCTACGCCTTCGTAAGTATTATTCATATTTGCTCAACCATATCGGGGTTTGTCGCTTACTGTATCAAATGTTCTCAATATTTTATTGGAAAACGTAAAACGTTATATGTTAAATACCATATTTACAAAAAAATAATATGGCTATTATTAGCAAATGTACAGATGCAGAGGATGTAATCAAGAAATAAAGTTACAAACTGATACGTCTAGACGGATATTTGAATGTATTATAGAAGTACATGCATAATTAGTATAGATACGAATCTTGTTAAAGCAAACAATACTCTCACCAAAAGCACGGACATAAATGACAAGTGAATGTCCTCCAGCCTTCAAATATGTGTGACACATCCAAACGTAGACTTAAAAAAATGGTAATTATAGCTAGAGAATACAGCCTACAAACCAACATTCTCGTTTATATACATAACTCTTTGGAACAGTACGCACACATAATTACATGTTTCTGTAAATAGATTTATCTTACCAGAAAAACATGTTCCCGTGTCTTCAGTTTATACCTAAGGCTCACTTTATTTGTACCAATGATTGTCATGTAAGGTACAGACTTCGTACCACAATATGCTCCAAAACCAGTCACGAAGCACATCAGGAATTGGTTACTTTTTTTAGAATTGAACACGCCGTCGAGAGCTAACGTTCTGCCCTGTTATGTGAGAAACGTACTTTTTTCGTACATGGAACATTCGGTCAGGTGTTGTCGTAACATGATTCTACATCTGATTATCGATTTTCATCTATCTAGATACTAACACACACACACACATGCACACGCACATGCACACGCACCCGCACCCCTAACCCCCCCCCCCCCCCCACACACACACACACATCCACCTACCCAATTCCACCCACCCACCCACACACACACACACACCAATCCACCTAGCCCAATTCCACCCACCCAGCACATACACACACACGTACGCACACCCACATAACACACATACATATATAGATATATATGTATGTATACACATATGTGCGAAAACATATACACCTGCAAACATAGATACATGCACGCACAATCACACGCAGACGCTCATTCACACACGAACGCTCAAATTCACACACGCTCACACACACGCACAATGTCGCATATATGGACATGCACGCACACACATAGACATCGTGCGTGCGTGAGTAGATTTGGGGTTATGTATGAACGGAAGCTGAGACAAATATAGATAAATGCAATTTTGGTATGAAACATGAGAAAATGTGTGAATTCGTGTTATGGTGTTCTGTTATCTTCCACAACAATAGTTGTGTTGCTTGTCTGTAATGCGTTTTAACAGTTGTGATAATTTAAAAAAAATATATATATCGTGTTGTAGGTTTTGGAAATAATTGCGTGTCAAGCTCAACATAAATGAACTATTTTAAAATAACTGCATGAATCTGTTTCAGCCGTGAGATTTATAAAAAAAATAATGGACCCTATTCAGGCTGCATTGTTACTGCTTGCACTTCTTGTATGTTTCAGTTCTTATTGCATGGTTTGTGGATTATGTTAACTATGTTTATTATATTTTCTTTAAGTGTACATGTCTTCTTATAACATAATTATAACCCTCCGATCTGTTACTGATGATGTTTATGGGGTTGTCAGTTGAAATACGTGTGTATGTCCCTTGACTTGCAGTAGCACATACACAACACTGGCAAGCAAACACATACACTCACATAAATATCCACACATACACACACACGCGTAGACAATAACATATCGTTCAACAAACACCAGTTACAGATTATGTACATAATTAATATCATTTTTTACTTGTATTTATTGGGGGACGAGGGGGGGGGGGGGAGGGCTTAATAGATCATTATATTTTTGCAATTTTTCTTCAAATTGAATTTACTTTGCGTGAGGAATTGATACTTTATAGTTTTAAAATTTCCGATTTAAGATATGTTTTATTAATACCACTTAATGTGCATGCTAGGTCTAAACTAACCTTTTCTTGTTATCAAAAATGAATTTGATGTGACACCTTAGCGAGTCTATTTTGGTTACATAACATTCATTCAAATAACGCATGTGTGTAACCTACCGATGGTTTGTCCATTGAGTCTTGTCTTTGTGCGATCTTGCACAAGGCTATGACTATGAGCCATAAACTAGTTATTATTGTCGGAATAATCATCTGAACTGTCTCAGAGTAACCACTTTCAATTTCGAAGATTTCACTAAGGATTGAAAAAAAGGAATTTACGTGTGGGAGTCACATACTCGAAAACAATATTAGAAACCATTCTTTATGACATTCGTGGTCAAATAGGTGCATATATATATATATATATATATATATATATATATATATATATATATATATATATATATATATATATATATTAATATATATATATATATATATATATATATATATATATACATATATAAATATATATACATATATATATAAATATATATATATATAAATATATATATATGTGAGTGTGTGTGTGTATGCGTGTGTGCGTGTGCGTGTGTGTATGTATGTGTCTGTTTGTTGGTGGATGTGTGAGTGTGTGTACATGCATGAGTGTGTAAATGTGTGTGTGTGTATGTATGTGTGTGTGTGTGTGTATGTGTGAGTGTGTGTACATGCGTGAGTGTGTGCGTGTGTGTGTGTGTATGTATGTGTGTGTGTGTGTTTTTCTTAGATAATTATTGAACATTGTCTAGATATAATTTGCGACACACAAACAAACACAATCAGTCACCAAAGAATAACTTATTTTTTCCATCATTAAGAAACACATAGTCTGTATACAACTAGTTTCTTGGAGGATATATTTTTATCAATGTGTGGATCCATCTTAATTGACTCAAACACTACAGTTACCTAGATCCGCAGCACGTTAGACGTCATCTATAACTTCATTTAATAAGCCACCTGAGAAAAGGTACAAACAACTGAGGTAAATTTTTTATTTGTCCGGGCAGCTGCCAACAATTTTCGATTTCCAACTGCCAATACATTTTTAATGTGCTCGACACTGCTCACTACCCAGAGATCAGGGCATTCGTTACCAGAAGATCAACTTGAAAAAGATCAAGGTCTACACTGTGAAATCGAACACGAGACGTTCGGCATCCAAGGCGGACACTTGACCACGTGAGCACTGAGTCCCTCCCAAATGGAGAACACCACCTGTATGATCAAATACAGGAACTACGATGCCTTGCACAGAAATGATCTAAATAGAGGGTTTTGAGGAAACGATAATAAATAATAATATGGTTTCAACTAATTTTAAAATATTTGAACGCCTCCAGGATGGAAGTTGTTATCAATCCGACAATATAGCAATAACCTGTAACAGTTTGTGCTATTTGTATATCTGTTTTTACGGCTTAGGTACAGAAGTATGTGCGCACAGCCTTTTTCCATGGACAAAAAGACGCGCGATGGGGCTGTGATTGTTACATTTGGATTGGGTGCGTTTAACTTCGTGTAAGGCGTTAATGTTACAAAATTTGTGCACAAAAGCATTTAGGTCACCAAAAAACGTAAAAAGAACTGGCTAGATCACACTTCTTAATTCATGGAACTCCTAAATAAACAAAACCATGAAACAAAATATACAATAATACATATTTTTAAAAATTAGTTAATGCAATCGTAACTCTAAATTTTTCATGAGTCAGTAGACTAAGAATGTATATAGTTCTGAAGACTGACGATTAAGGGCGATTTTAGATTTTGAAAATTGAATGGGCAGATCTAGGAAAGTTGATATTCATAAATGAATTACCTCAATGTAATCATTTTAAGAGAAAAGGAATTTGAAGAAGATGCTACGGGGCCTGATGAGGATAGTGGTGGCTCTGTGGAAGGTCTGATCGATATCATCCCAAAAAATAACTATTTGCAGAATAATGAAAACGTTTGAATAGTTTTGTTAGTTTAATATATCAAAGGAGCACAATAGTGTTTTTGTATATTGTTAATCATCAATATAAGAGATTCAATGCCGACGATTTACCCAAATATTGGGCTCCGACTGACTACTATTTAAAATGGAACGACGACAGTAAAAAGATGGCATGTGATGATAACGAATGGCAATAAATAGAATAGCAGAAGCATTCTTACGCGTTGCAATTATTGATAATACAAACGTGCAAAGCGAAACGACGAAACTAGTAGCTGTGAAAGGTTAGGTGTTGGAGTAGTTGATAAACTGGATAATGTGGACAGTGTTCATACATTTCAAAATGAATTTGTAAATGTTGATTACTCAAAGCGAGTTTTGAGACAAAGAGTTTATGGAGTAGTGATGTAGTTTAAGATGGGTATGCTTATGTATGTGCGCTAAGGTTTGACTCAGATTTGAAGATATACATTTGTGTTGGCCGAAGCACGCCTAATAAGGTTTGGGAGCTAAGGTTTGACCCAGATTTGAAGATATACATTTGTGTTGGCCGAAGCACGCCTAATAAGGTTTGGGAGCTAAGGTTTGACCCAGATGTAAATATATACAGTTGTGATGGCCGAAGTATGCCTAATAAGATTTGTGAGCTAAGGTTTGCGGACTGAAGTTTGTGGACTACGATTTGCGGACTGAAGTTTGTGGACTAAGATTTGATGAACTAGACATGTGCAGGCAAAGGTTTGCGGCCTACGATTTCTAAACTCTGGTTTGTGTCATTTGAAGAACTGGATTATTGTTTGCTAGCGCATGGTCTACGTTTTGCAATGATATGATATGTAGACTATAATTTGTAAATTGCCTAAATTTAATTAAACATATCTGAAATTTGCAGAATCGAATGAATCATTAGGATGAAAATGTTAACCTGTGAAAAGAATGATACTGAGTATCACATATATCAACTTTTGCAGTAAAGGTTTGGCCTTGGTCACAGCGACACGAGATGAAGGCAGGTAAACCCCCGGTACAATGGCTGACCTAAATAAAAATAACAAAGCAGATGCCGGTTACATTTGTGGTATATTTTTGAATCTGAAAGAACAAAATCAGCAACACCAGCAACAACAACGGAAACATGTACCATAATCGATGTTGTCTCTTGAAATGGGGGTTTCTATAGCAATTTGTTTACATGATATGGTTGCTAACCTCATGCACAACTCGCTTTAGTTGTATGTTCACGACGTTCTTGGACTTTCACTGGTAATGTTCAACACCAGGAAAGTGAAGATGAATGTTAATGTAATCAGTTCAGTCAGGTCACGATGTGAAATTTCATTTTGTTGCTTCAACGGTCGTGAGTATGACACACGAATCAGGAGAGCTTAACAAAACAAAGACAATGCTCAACTACATTGTATTGCAAGTGCTCTAGTAAGTGAACATAAGAAATCCCAAAAATACCTAGTGATATTTCGCAAATACAAGAGTACGATACATGTTTTCCTATTAAAAAATAAAAAAATGTCTCAAAGAAGAAATTGCTATCGAGGAAAACGGGTTCTTCTTCTTCTTCTTCTTCTGCGTACGCAGTCAGACAGTAACCCTTATTTTTTTAGAAAAAAGCGGCGGTCATCCTGAGGCTCTCGCCACTGCCATAGAGCTTCTCTTGCAGTTCCACTGGTAATAGCCACATCTGCTCTCTCTGATCCTCGTATGTCGGGCAGTGCTGCAGCAGATGTTCAGCGGTCATTTTACCAGTACCGCGCGGGCATTCGTCGGTACACCCTATCTTCAATTTGTTGAATAGGTGGTACCTCAGTCTGTTGTGGCCAGTGGGAAGTCTGAAGACAACGACCTGCTCTCTTCGGTTCAACTGGTAATAGGCATCGTTTTTGGTGTAACCAGTATGTTCGGTTTCCCATTTGGTCATGTATCTGGCTTTGATAAGCCGTTTTGACTCTTCGTACGTCATACTGGTATCTGTTTGTGGTAGTCTTGCACCTTCTTTTGCCAGTCTGTCTGCCTCCTCGTTGCCTTGGATGTTGCAGTGTGACGGAACCCACTGTACCACTACCCTTTTTGGTGCGGACTGCTGGCACAGTTTGCAGAGTGCTGCTCTTAAGTCATTAAGCTCAGTGTTTTTCTGGCTTTTTAGCGCTGTGACTACGGCGAGAGCATCTGTCAGCAGGACTATATGGCTCTCATTTTCACTGTGTGTCACCATTTCTTCCACTGCCGCCCTCAGTGCCTCTGCCTCCGCTCTGAAATTGCTTGTGTACTTACCAGTAGCGAATGACTGTTATTTTTCTGCCATTTGGTAGGTTCAGGAATGCTCCTGCCCCTCCGTTCTGTGTAGTGTTTGTTACAGAACCGTCGGTGTATGCATGGGTCCAGTCCATGCTTGGGTAGCTTTTCGTTATGAAGCTTAGGGTAGTATCTCTCCTTTCTTTTTCAGTCTGGCAGCTTTTGTTTGCAATACCTGGTATATTTTCTACCACCTCTGGAAATATATCCTGTCTCCAGGTAGGTTTTCGTACAGTAGTGATGGGTTTTGGTGTTGTTAGTGCGTTTATGGGATCTTCGTGCATCTTTGCTTTGGCTATTTCTGCAAAGTTTCTCCGCTTTAGTTTCCCATTTCCCAAATTGTTTAGTCTCTGGTGCATTGGATGGTCAGTCAGTCTTCGGAGTTTCTCTGACTGCAGCTGGGCTCTGCAGTCTCTTCTATCGGTCATGGATTGCAGTTTTGTGATCTTTTCAAGTTCTACAATTGGCGTTGACTTCATGCCACCTGTTATAATTCTCATGGCTTGGTTTTGAAGTTTGTTAACTGTATCGAAGTTCGCCTTCGCTGCTGTTGTCCATGCCGCAATGCCATACTCGAGAACTGGTCTCACTCTTACAGTATACAGTTTGTTTAGTATGCCTTCGTCTGCTCCCCAGCTTGTGCCAGCAAGTTTCCTCATGATTGCCATTCTTTCTCTGGCTTTCATTCGATTTCTCTCAATCTGACTTTTCCATGTCATGCGCCGATCAAATGTGACTCCCAGATAGGTTGGGTTGTCGTTTGGCTGCAGGATTTTGCCATTTAGACTTAATTTGGTACTTTTGGGTTTTAATGAAAGCGATAATATTGTACATGTGGTTTTCTCCTCGTTTATTTTGACCAGCCATGAGTTCGCCCACTCTTCCAGCGATGTTAGGGCCGTCTGTATCCGATTTCTTGCTATGGTGAGATTCTTTTCAGAGGTCCACATAGCCAGATCGTCTGCAAACATTGAGCTATGGACTCTTCTTGGTATATTCTCTGTAATATCGTTTATATATACCAGGAAGAGTGTGGATGACAATACTCCCCCTTGGGGTACTCCCTGCTCGAGTGTCACCTTTTTGCTCATCTGCCCTTGTAGTTGGACTCTGGCCGTTCTTTGTTTGAGGTAGTGGTTGATCCACTTGTACATCTTCCCACAGACATCACTTCTTCTTAGCTTGACTCTAAGTCCATCTTTCCAGACTTTGTCAAATGCCTTTTCCAGATCCACCCAAACAGCTACTGTGTGTTTCTGTGCCTGGTAGGCATCTTCTATCTCCTGGGCTATGAGGATGACCTGGTCCTCAGTGGATCTGTGCTGTCTAAAGCCGGCTTGCTGTGGAATTAGTATTCGTTTTTCTTCCACATGCCACATCAGTCTGATGTTTATCATCCGTTCCATCAGCTTGCCGACACAGCTCAGTAGGCTTATGGGCCTGTATCCATTTGGATCTGTTTTGTCCTTTCATGTTTTTGGTACTGGTACCAGTATTGCATCTTTCCATGCCTGTGGTACAATTCCCCTTTTCCAGCTTTGGTTCAGGACCGATAGCAGTTTCTTCTTCGCTGTTTGGACCAGCCCCATCAGCATTTCGTTTGTTATCCCGTCTTTTCCGGGAGATTTCCTTTTCTTTAGTGTTCTCATAGCCTCTTCCATTTCGCGCATTGTTAGTTTGGCCATCATGTGCTCTTCAGGAGCCGTATTCATGTTTTCGTGTCCCTTTAGCTCTTCGCTAATGTCTGTATGCTTATCTGCAGGGACCTCGATGTGGTTTGCTCTGGCATAGTGATCGACAAAGGCGTTTGCGGCTTTCTTACCTGTGATCAAGTTCTCGCCCTGCTTGATAGTAATTTGTTTATTTGACGGGGTTTCGTCGTTCATGGCTCTGACTAGCTTCCATAGCTTGTTCCCGTCTTTGTCCAGGTTTAGACTTTCCGTTTTAGTTTTCCAGCTTTCTCTTGCTGTTTGTTTGAGAGTGTGTTTGTACTTCGCCGCGGCGGCTTTGAGGGCGATGTTTGAATCCATTGATTTTTCTCGCTCTGCCATGTTCCTAGCATTTGTTACTGCAGGAAAACGGGTTCAAACTCCATTTTTCTAAGAAGCCATAACTTATATGAAGGTAGGGTGTCCAGTTCTCTTTCTCTCTGTCTTTCCTCTCATTACAGTTGGTCAGGTATCCATTTACAGCATGTTCGACCTATACAAAAGCTAACCCGAATCTGACTTTTTACGGTAACAATGTATATACACCAAACACAAGCGTTACATTAACATACCGGTCAATATGAGAGAGAGCACCAACAATGTGTATAGTCCATAAATGATACTAAGAAAAACAACTATAATGATGGGTGATATTCCTACCTGACAGTGTTTGTTTATCATCAAAGTGTTTTCTGACTGCAAGCAAGTAGCTTGTACACAGCTAAAATTGACTATTTCTTTCCCAATTTCAAAGTGTTCACCGTGGTCGTCGAAGAATTGTGGTTTGTATTTCTGACCACTTCTAATTTTCATTATGATGAAATACTTCAACTGACCCTTTGATTCAATTTGACCACGCTTTGGAATAGAGAAATATTAGTTAGATTACCAGTGGCAGTTGATGGCCTTTCAGATTTACATGAAAGCCAGCAATGCTACTTGCAACACAACACGAAATGATATAACTAATACATGTTTTAACCCCTGCTAACACATCCACTGTTCTGGGTTAGGACGAGAAGATAGTCTGTAAATACGCCAGCCCATGTAGTCTATACAAACGTAACAACTACATAATTTGGGTGATGGTCCGATTGCATTTATGCAAACCTTACTGGGAAGAAACAAATAAGGTTATTATACATATATGTATGCAGTTAATTTCGAATAATGAGGGTAGTTCATTAGATTAACATTCTCTTTATTCAAAACGCATGCGTAAAGAGACAATCACTACACGTGTTCACAACGTGCTTTGGTGCATGTAAACTTCCAGGAGATATATTTAGTCGTCAACTTATGATTATTGGCGAAATGGAGAATAGGTGATTGATTGTCTGGAGAACCATCCATGTGACCAGAAAGCCTACACTTTTCATTTCAAGGGACATTGACAAGAGAAATCAAAGCAGGTTATAGATACGCTTCGTTAAATGGTCGTTGTTCTTCTGTGAGCGACCTCTTTATTGCATTTTTTTATTTGGTTGATGTAAGGATTATGTATTATTGTGTCATTGCCTTGCGATGTGATGCATTGTCCATTATCAGACAGGAAAGTCTATCTAAGGACAGATGGACAGTTATGTGTTTTTTTCATTTCGTTCTCTAAATAAGTTACTGTTCATTTAAGTATAACACTCCCGATTGTTCGTATAATTTGAAGGAAGTATACGTTTTGCATTCTTTACCAGCTCATTATGTATGCTACATGCATGTGCTATTATCAAGCGTTGTCCTTTGTGACTTGGTACTAATGGTTTAATCGTTCCATCCGCTGACTGCCATTCCTTTTCACTTGTTTGGAGAGCATTTATCCAAGTTTAATACACTTTCACAATATCATAGCATTGTTTATGCATTTCGCGTACAACTCGTAAATACTTTCTTCTCACAGATACTAGATGCGGCTTATGACAGTTCAACTCGCTTGTGGTCATTCTCTCGCAATGAGCTTTGGATCGGCAAATGGAAAGCAAGAATCGTTCCTAAAGGCCCTGTCCTCGCCCGACCAACCGGTTCACCGCCCGTTGTCTCCTGTCCTACCGTATGCCAGCTCTCTCCCACAGGTGCTCTTCGCTGATCGTCCCGGGTGACCGGCGCGTTTACTTTAAAAAAATTAGAGTTTTCAAAGCAGGCCTCGGCTGCCTAATTAATGGTGCATGGAATAATGGAATAGGACCTCGGTTCTATTTTGTTGGTTGTCAGAACTGGAGGTAAAGATAAACAGTGACAAACGGGGGCATTCGTATTTCGGCGTTATAGGTGAAACTCTTGGATCGCCGCAAGACGAGCTACTTCGAAAGCATTTGTCAAGATGTGTTTTCATTAATCAAGAACGAAAGTCAGAGGTGCGAAAACGATCAGATACCGTCGTAGTTCTGACCCTACGCTCTGCAGGAGTGACTTCGATGACTAAGAGGGCAGCTTCCAGGAAACCAAATTGTTATGGTTCCGGGGAATTGTCGGAAGGGCTTAATTTGACTCAACACGCCAACACTGTAATGATTGATAGGCTGAGAGCACTTCCAATGGGTCTAATAGGGAACGTGTGCTGGAATTAGACTCGGAAATCTGGGGCTAATCTATCGGTGGCTCGATTGGCCCAGATCCAGTGTTCGTTAAAGGAATTGACGGAATGGCAGCAGTGGAGCTTGCGGCTAAAATTGACTAAACACGGCAACAGTGAAACGACTGACATGCTAGAGCATTTTCGTTGGGTTTAATCGGGAACGTATGTTGGAATTAGAGGCTAGGAAGACAGGCTAATTTTACTCTACAAATGTCAATCCTAGAGGAATTGCAGGTTTCAGACACTTGAACATTGATTCACAAGAAGCTCTCTCTTAAAATTATTGGTTCTAATAGTGAACGCATGCTGGTATTAGACCCTCGGAAGACAGGTCAGTCTTACCATACTAATGACATGCCGTAGCTACGGTGATCCTGCTCACTCCGAAAGGAATCGCAGATCTGAAACACTTGGTCCACGTGCCTGGCTAATAAGCTAATGGTGCGAGGCTATCATCTTAGGGATTACGGCAGAACGCATATAAGACAGATTCTCGCCCCGAACCTCAGCACCACTGCGACGGGAGGCAACGATATGGTTGGGACCTGGGGCTAGCGCCGCAGCCCAACCTGGTCGAGCCGCAGAAAGAGGTATCTGCCGTCCCGCCGATCAAAGCAGGCAGGGAGCTGCTCGATATTATTGTTGTGAAACCAATAGTTGAAGACGCAGTTCTCGGTCGGGGTGTCGTAAGCAGAAGAGCAGCCACCTCACTGTTAAATGTTGAGACGCAACCCTTGATCATGAGATATGTGAGATATGTCCACACACCAGGCGAACAACATCTTCGTGCCATAACCAGACTTGTCTCCTGGTTAAATGCACTCCTGCCTCGCTCTTTACCTATGTCTGCTATCAGTCATCCCAATGGACGCAGAAGAGATGCAGGCCAGCGGGCATTGCACCTCTGCCATATTGTGACAACCTCCCAGGTGGCGAGGAATGCTAGGCGTAACATCACTGCAGAGAAGCCGAGAAAATAAAGGGAGCAAAGAGATACCCCTCCTCTCACATGAATTTGCTACGTTTCTGGCAGGACGTGACGATTCTGGGACAAAGACACACTGGACTGCCTCTCTTCCGGGATAGTACAAACTAGCACATAGTCCATCATATTATATCACTGCCAAACCCTATAGACACGAGTGGGGAAGACCCGTTAGTCCTGCAAGATAACTTCCCTATGAGAGACAACTCTGTCAAAAAAATAACTGCTGCCTTGCAGATAGGCTGGAGACAGTAAAAGGCTAAGGAAGGCATCCATTCAGAAACGCCTGTTGAAATCGGACGCACTGAGCCACAAATTTAAGAAAATAAAACAGTGCAACGTAAATTTCGCTGTAAACAGCGTAAGATGAAGAAGAAGAAGAAGATCGGCGCATGACATGGGAATGTCAGATTGAGAGAAACCGAATGAGAGCATGAGAACAAATGGCAATCTTGAGAAAACTTGCTGGCACAAGCTGGGGAGCAGGCGAAAGTATATTTAAGAAACTGTACACTGGAATTTGCTACGTTTCTGGCAGGACGTGACGATCCTGGGACAAAGACACACTGGACTGCCTCTCTTCCGGGATAGTATAAAGTAGTACATAGTCGATCATATCATATTATATCATATCATAACCACATCTTATAACCACAAGTGGTGAAGACTCGATAGTCTTGCAAGACAACTGCCTTCAGAGAGACAACTCTGACCACAAACAACTGCTGCCTTGCAGATAGGCTGGGGACAGCCAAATGCTAAGGAGGGCATCCCTACAGAATCGCCTGTTGAAATCGGAAGCACTGGGCCACATGCTTAACGAAACAGTGCAACGTATATCGATGTATGATGACGGTACAACCTAGCAGAAAAAAGTGTGGCGCTCATCTTGTGGAGTCCCGCCAGGCAGAGAGGGTGCCGGGCCTCACGCCTCGAAGGGGCCCACCCAATGCTACTTGTGGTCACCCAACCATGTGCTGTGGAGTCAAGGCACAAGGTAAAGGGGCAAAAACTATTGACCAAAAACATAAGACCCTCAGAATACTACAGTTGAATGAGGAGGGAGTCATTTACAAAAAAGCTTTCCCTAACACATCACCTGCATGAAGATAAGATTGAC
The DNA here is from genome assembly GCA_036924085.1 of Ariolimax columbianus. NCBI lineage: Eukaryota > Metazoa > Mollusca > Gastropoda > Stylommatophora > Arionidae > Ariolimax > Ariolimax columbianus. The sequence goes on along the minus strand of JAVGWX010000002.1, from coordinate 143,537,966 downwards.
GTGGCATGTATCCAAGAAACGCACCTCAACAGAAACCACAAAGGCTCAATCAGAGAATACCAGACCTTCCATCTTGATAGAGAAGGTTCTGATACTGAAACGTAACTGCATACCGAGTAGCGCGGTAGCTGTCAATCACACCGGACAAGCAGAAATTGTAGGAGTCGACATAATGACACAAGAATCGAAGATCGGCATCTGCAACCTGTACGGCCCACCAAACAAAGACATGTCGCTCTCGAGTATGGAAATAAAGGACTATAGCTGCGTAGTAGTTGGAGACTTCAAAAACCACTCGGAGAGATGGGGGTATTCGGACACAGACAACAGAGGTGACAAAGTGGAAGACTGGGAGATAGACACAAATCTCTATCTTTTCAATAGCCCGGACGACAGCCCTAGCTTCTATTCTAGAACATAGCATACCACCTCTACTCTAGACTTGGTCTTTTCCATGGTGGATATTCACCACAAAATAGACCGTCAGGTGCTAAACCAATTGGCAGGTAGCGACCACAGACCAATCAGGATATAAGTTGATATGGAAATAGGCCCACAGGAAATAAAACCGCTCCCACGTTAGAACTAAAAACTAACCGACTGGGACATATTTTTAATCCTGACAGATGGGCTGTGTGAAACAATCAGCACACAGTATACAAATTTGAAACCCATGGTGGAAAGCCTAAGCAGCAACGGAAACCATCCCAATAGGGGCAAGAAATAACTACAAGCCGTATTGGAATGATGAATTTCTGAAAGCGGAAGACGAAGTCTCAAATGCTAGGACCATGGCAGAGAGAGAACAATCTATGGAGGCAAATATCGCCCTCAAAGCCAATTTTCACAAGAGACAGTTGGAACAACAAAACAGAAAACCTCAATTTAGATAAAAAAGGGAAAAAAACTATGGAAATTAGTCAGAGCCATGAATGATGAAACTCCATGAAACAAACAAATTACAATCAAGCAGAGTGACAACATGCTCACTGGAAAAACATCTGCAAACGCCTTTATAGAACATTATGCCAGAGCAAACCATATTGACGTCCCTACAAATAGGCATATAGACATTAATGGAGAACAAAATAGCCACAACGACATAAATATGGCACCAGAAGAGCATATACTGGCAAAACTAACAATGAATGAAATGGAAGAGGTCATGAGAACTATAAAGAAAAAGAAATCGCCTGGAAAAGATGGCGTAACAAACGAAATGCTGATGGGGTTGGGCCAAACAGCAAAGAGGAAGTTACTATCAGTCCTGAACCAAAGCTAGAAAGGGGGAATTGTACCTCAGGCATGGAAAGATGATGCAATTATACCAGTACCAAAGAAAGAAAAAGATAGAGCAGATCCAAATGGATACAGGCATATCAGTCTGCTGAGCTGTGTAGGAAAACTGATGTAGCGTATGATAAACACCAGACTGATGTGGCATATGGAAGAAAAACACATACTAATTCCACAGCAAGCAGGCAATAGACAGCACAGATCCACTGAGGACCATATCACTCTCATAACCCAGGGCAAAGAGGATGCTTACCAGGAGAAAAAAAACACAGTAGCGGTTTGGGTGGATTTAGAGAATACATTTGACAAGGTGTGGAAAGAAGGACTTAAAGTCAAGCTACGAAGAAGTCAAGTTTGTTGGAAAATGTACAGATGGATCATCCATTATCTCAAAAACAGAACAGCCAGAGTTCAAGTACAAGGACAGATGAGCAAAAAAAGGTGACACTTGAGCAGGGAGTACCACAAGAGGGAGTACTGTCACCCACACTTTTCCTGGTGTATATAAACAACATCACAGAGAATATTCGAAGAAGAGTCCACAGCTCAATGTTCGCAGACAATCTGGCTATGTGGACCTCTGAGAAAAATCCCATCGTAGCAAACAGTCAGATGCAGCTGGCCCTAACATCGTTGGAGAAGTGGTCAAACCAAATGAGGAAAAAACAACATGTACGATATTCTCGCATTCAAATAAACCCCAAAACAACAAAATAAGTCTTAACGGCAAATATCTGCGGTTTAACGACAACCTAAACTACTTGGGCGCCCCATTTGATCGACTTATGACATGGAAAAATCAGATCGAGAGACACCGAATGAGACCCAGACAAAGAATGGCAATCATGAAGAAACTCGCTGACACAAGCTGAGGAGCAGACGAAAGTATACTAAAGAAAATGTACACTGGAAGAGTGAGACCAGTTCTCGAGTATGGCATTGCGGCATGGGCAACAGCAGCAAAGGCGAACTTTTATAACATTAGCAAACTGCAAAACCAAGCCATGAGCGTTATAACACGAGGAATGAATACAACACTAATTGTAGAACTTGAAAAGATTACTAATCTTTAATCTATAATTGACAGAAGAGACTGCAGAGCATAGCAGCAAGCATACAACGCATCAAAGACTAAATAGAATTGAAACAGGGAAACTAAAGCGGATCCACCTTGCAGAAATAGCCAACGCAAAGATGAGCGACGACCCTATGTACACCATAACAACACCACCGCCCACCCCTACTGTACGCAAACACACACGGGAGCAGCATATCATTCTGGAGGAGGTAGAAAATATACCAATTTTTTTAAACAGGAACATCCAGACTGAAAAAGAAAGAAGAAACACAACCCTGAGGTACATAGCGGAAAACTACCCAAGCATGGACTGGACTCATGCATTCTTCGACGGTTCTGCAACAAACACAACACAGAATGGAGGGGCAGGGGTATTCCTGAGCCTAACAAATAGTAGAAAAGTAATACTGTCAGTGGCAACTGGAAAATTATCAAGCAATTTCAGAGCGGAGGCAGAGGCACTGAAGGCTGCAGTAAAAGCAATGCCGACAGGCGAAAGTAATGAAAGCCAGATAGTCCTGTTTACAAATCCCCTGGCCATGGTTACAGCACTAAAAAGCAAGAGAAATACTAAATAATGATTAAAGAGCAATTCTCTGTCAACCATGTCAGCAGTCCGCACGAAAAAGAGTAGTGGTACAGTGGGTTCCATCCCACTGTAACATCCAAGGCAACGAAGAGGCAAACAGACTGGCAAAAGAAGGTGCAAGACTACCACAACCAGATACTAGTGTGACCTACGAAGAGTCCAAAAGGTTTATTAGGGCCAGATACATGACGAAATAGAAAACATAACATACTGTCTACACAAAAAATTATGCATATTACCAGTTGAACAGAGAGAGCAGGCCGTGGTCTTCAGACCCAGCACAGGCCACACCAGACTTAAGTTACCATCTATTCAATAAACTGAAGATAAGTGTCACTGAGAAATGCACCTGTGGTACAGCGAAACTGACCGCTAAACATCTGCTGCAAAATTGCCAGACATACGAGGACCAGAGAAAGTACATGTGGCAATCACCAGTGCCAACACTAGACAAGCTCTATGTCAGTGTCGACACCCTCATGATAACAGCTGCTTTCTTCGAACAAATTCAAGTTGATCTTTGACAGAGTACGAAGAAGAAGAAGAAGAAGAAGAAGAAGAAGAAGAAGAAGAAGAAGAAGAAGAAGAAGAAGAACGTGATAGTTCTTCAAACAGGAATAACCTCTGTGATAGAAGCTCTCGCGTCGACGGAAGAGTTTTATATACTGTAGGTGCCATGCCAAAAACAATACCTAATTCGTGACGGGTGTGGGGACGACTTAAACAAACACGCCTGCTTCAGACGATCATCTGAATAACACTCCAGAGACTTGGTAGTCAACTTCACTCGTGACAAGGTTTTCAGCAACTATTAACCAGGACAAAACACACTGTCAATTGTTTGCAAGTGCTGGTTTGGATTGGCAGTTTTTTCAAACTCAACCAAGTGCATGGTCGAAATCTTCCCTCTCAGAGATTATAATCTGCTTCGGTGACTTCTCTGTTGTTCTAGAGCTGTTCTATCGATCTGTTCTATTTACTCAACTTTAACTGATGTTCTCGCTCCGTTATATCTACTTTACTAACCGCTAGCATGGCTTCTATTCTGTGATCTTTGCTGGCCACCTGCTATCTGCTCTGTGATCTTCTGTTATTTTGTCTATCCCGAATACCACCCCACCCCCTCCCCCCACGCACCCCTCCTCCCTAGTGTAAATGCTCTGTTCTTCTCATTTGGATCCATGTAGTCAATCATTATCCAGTTTTGGCGCGTCAACTGTCTATGAACTGTCGTTTTGCTAAGGAAAACATACTTCAAAAACTGATCTGGAGAAGCGGAATCATAGAACAGCTACCAAAACTGGAATACGCCACCTGCTATCAAGATCATATATTGGAATTGGAAACGAGAATTCTAGAAATAACAGTTAGAACTCAATTCGATAGCAGACGTTCAGAGTAGTATCAAGAATTGTTTCAAGAATTGTATCAAGGATAGTATATATCTGGGTTTGCCGTTAAGGAGGTGGAGTCTTTAGACTCATTGTTGAACGAATTGCCGGGAAAGGCGAGCAATGTGACGGAAGAGTGAGATACGACGGCGATCAATCGTTGAGACAATATCTGCACATTGAGTACGTCGAACTACTTCGATGTTGGAAATCATGGCATGCCAGACGATCCTATGGTTGCGCAGGTGGAAGTCCTCAAGCCGCTGTCCGTCCTGCTGTAGCAGTGCCCATGACTCAGGGGCCGTACATGATAATGGGGACAATTCAGGAGCGGTAAATACAAAGCCTGGTGTCCGGAAGGAGCTTTCGGTGGGACCACACTCGAGTGCATGGATGAAGCCGTTAAGTCCACTAAACGGGTGATGTCGTGGCTGTTGCGTGCGTCAGATGATTGTCTGCTGCCGAGGGAGACCAAGTCCTCAGTTTGTGCAACAGGCTTATCGTTCACGATGATGCTCAGCGCAGAAAAGCCCCTGCTGCGGTTTCTGATTGTTGCCTTCGTCCAGAAAATATGTAAGCCTAGGTGGGTAGCCAATCGATCTAGTGTCTCTAAGGGGCCTGCCAGGCCCCGAGATTCGTAGTCCGGTATGACAACGACATTGGCGTAGACGAGATCGGTTACCCGGGAGTCGCCGATAAAAACCCCTGGGTTGTGTGCAGAAGACAGTTTGAGGATCCAGGGGCGAAGTCACAGCCCTGTCGTACATCAGATGATGCAGAGATCTAGTAATCCTCGAGGAAAAGAGTTCAGAGAGGGCCAGGGATGACCACCCGGAACGGCGACACCTACAAAACAAATTCCGGGCTGCCGCCAATAAAGACTTTGAATACCATAGCAATTCCATAGCCGAGAGCGCCGAGGAAATGACACGAGAGCGGCATACCGCGCATGAAAGGCATTCAGCTCTGATCCCTCCCAGCGTCCCTCCTGCACCTCCCAATACCTGAATAAGTTTGATGGATTCCCCTGCACCACAAGAAAGGACAAACCTAGCATGTAGATCAAATATTATAACGCAGCCTTGAATGCCTCTCTTGCCAGATCTACTCCGTGAGTCTCTGACGCTGACGCTGACACCAGCTCTAACGCCCGAACCATTTGCTGATGTAAAGGCAATAATTAAAAGACAACAGACGGCATGGCCGCGGATCCCGTTAATTTTCCCCCTGAGCTTTTAAAGTACGGCATGGACCCGATGACCACCACCCTGGACTCGATAACCACCACCCTGGACCCGATGACCACCACCCTGAACCCGACGACCACCACCCTGGACTCGACAACCACCCTGGACCCGATGACCACCACCCTGGACTCGATAACCACCACCCTGGACCCGATGACCACCACCCTTGACCGGATGACCACCACCCTGGACCCGATGACCACCACCATGCACCAACTCTTCGCAACGGTGCGGGTTACTAGCCAAGTGCCAGCGGCATGGCGCGACGGAATTATAAATGACATGTACTAGGGAAAAGGACTCCTTCTGGAATCGGGCAATTACAGGCCTATAACCCAACTGTCCGTCTTCGGCAAGGTCTTCACGCATGTGCTCCTCTCTAGACTGCAGCCCCTTTTAATAATGCATCGTCGCACCCAACAGTCAGGGTTCACGTCTTCTCGCTCCCCCATTGACGTCATTCTCGCACTCCGCCTCTTCACAGAACCGCACCGCGAGTTTAACCGCCTTATCCATGACGCGTACGATGACCTACGGGGTGCCTTCGATTATCTGGACAGACAGGCCCTATGGAAGGTCCCACAATGCGTGGGTATAATAGACCCCCTGTTGACCCAAATTGATTAGCTACACAGTCATACCAGCGCCATAATTCGGCACAGGCGGGATCTCGCACAGGAGTTCTCTACAGCATCTGTTCTTCAAGCGATGCATAAACTGTTTCGATATCATCCGTCTTCACCATCCACTTTGTGGGGCGCAACGCAAACTTTCCAATGTGGCAGTTAGATTCCCTAGCACCAATGGGGCAGGGATATTCCCCAACACCAATCTGGCAGGGAGATTCCCAAGTAACGATTGTGGCAATGCGATTCCCCAGCACCAATGTGGCAGGGATATTCTCAAGTAAAGATTTTTGCAATGAGATTCCCCAGCACCACTGTGGATCTCATCGACCTCGATGTACCAGGCGGTGATAATCGTGATGGGCGCGAGTTTCCGATAATTCAATGACATCATACCTCTTATTTTTCAAACTGACCATTAAACGAGTGGTCTGCCAGGGTCTTTGTCTATAACAAGGACACGGATAGCACCAATGCCTCAGAGAAAGCATGTCGTAAATAGTGACTAATTGTGTGACATGGCATAATGCCCGCCATAGTTGTTTTGTTTAGAGCAGCACAGATATCGCCTAACAGGCATCGGATCTACTTCCCTCTAGTGTTTGAGTCTAAACATATTAATTTGCACATCGGTTAACCATCCACGTCAGCGGAGTACTAAGCTGCTCAAGTCTAGCCAGCTGAGCATTAAATCCTACTCCAGGCTATATCCAGCTTATACCAGAGCTGGGACCTGCACAGATAAATATGCACCTGTAGAAGTACAGATCAACTAAGCACTAAGCGCCATTAAAAGGTTTTGCGTGTGAATTCCATAACCTTTTTGGGGGTTAAAGGAGATAAGCTAACTGTATTATAAACATGTCCGAGTGTGGCGCCATGTACTTCAACTTGTTTGTAAATGAGAGAATATATATCTCTTTCGTGGTCATGTGTCCTTGTTTGTCCACAATTTTGATTTGTGTTGGTTATAAATTTTAGTTTGGATGATTCCAGCGTGGGCCTAGCTAGGCATAAGGAAGGTACTGAAAATACCAATCAGAATCGACATGCTACTTTGCATAACTTTCCATTTTGAAAGTTTGGTCGCGCCCAGTGTCCGATATCGGCGTAGTTATCAAAGCAGACTGAGCCCACATCATCAACCGGAGATCGCTGGTCACTCTGAAAAGGTTAACGGTTGCTCGCTTCGTCATTACATTGACGTCATCGACAAACATGTTTCTGTTTGGAGGAAAATGAAACGCATATACAAGAAGGAATTACACGCACTATCATATGGATTGCGGATATAGTCGAATGGTATGCAGATTAACCGCATAAAAACATATTACACTATGTACAGCCAGAACTGCGAAGATATATACGTAACACACCTATAGTGGATTTACATTCATGATGTTACAAGTTGTTATACTCACGAAACTCAACGGTGGTAACATAAAAGAGTATGGAGAGGAGGGATCTAGCTTGCAATACTCTCCATCATCTTGTTTCCTAGGCACAATCATAATGTTCATATCGAGAGCCTCCTTAGCAGCTCCAAGGGACTTTGCCAGTTTTATTTTCACATTAATTTCCAAGTTTGAACTAGGCTTCAATGTAAAGACACTTACATACACGGAAGACGCTTCGACCTGGAGATATAGAACGTAAAAATAGTGAAAGATTAACATAGCAAAACATATGTCACGCTACGAACACATATATATATATATATACGTATAAATAAATATTTATATTATTATTATAATATATATATATATATATATATATATATATATATATATATATATATATATATATATATATATATATATATATATATATTCGTATACATATATGTAATAATAATAGCTGTCCATCGTTGTCGATGAGGACCGCCGACATCATCCTTGTCACAGATTTCCCTGTTGGGTGTGGGTGCGCATGTGGCTGAACAGGCTAATGCGAGCACGAAAATATCTGCTACATATCGGGCACACGAGGTTTGTAGAAGGGGATGGTGTTCCCGCTGCTCTGGATTTCCGCGTCTCTCGTCTGTTCTGGGCATTCACAACACGGTCATCTTCACCGGCAGCTACACCCGATTTGAGTGCGCTTCTCCAGTCAGATCTGTTTTGCGCAAGACATTCCCATGTGTCGATGTCTATCTGGCAACTTTTTAGTGAGTCCTTCAGACCGTCTTTAAAACCTTTCTTTGGGCGCCCTCTCTCGCGCCATCCTTCTCTCAGCTCGCCGTAGAAAAGCTTCTTTGGGAGCCGCTCGTCTGACATACGGACGAGGTGTCCGGCCCATCCTAGTCGTGCTTTTTCTGGCAGTGCATGGATGCTGGGCATGTTAGCCTTCGAGAGAACCTCGATGTCAGTGACACGATCTTGCCATCGGATGTGGAATATTCGCCTCAGGCAACCTGTGTGGAAGTGGTTTAACCTCCTTGCATGTCCAGAGTATACAGTCCAGCTTTCGCAAGCGTATAGTAGGGTTGGAATGATGGTTGCACGGTAGACTTTGAGTTTGGTCTTGACGCTGATGCCAAGACGTGCCCAGACCATCGAGCGCATTCTACCAAAGGCTGTGCTGGCCTTTGCTATTCTGCTTGCCACCTCATCGTCTAGGCTGACAGATCTCGACAGCGTGCTGCCCAGATATGTGAATTTGTCTACGGCATTCAACGTCTGCCCGCTGACTGTAGTCTCTGGTTTTGTGTACGGCATGCCTGGTGCTGGCTGGTACATGACCTCTGTTTTTTTGGCATTTATGGTCAGGCCTAAATTTTTGCATGCGGCAGAGAACTGGTCCATTCCAACCTGCATGTTCAGTTCTGAGTTGCTCATTAGAGCGCAGTCGTCAGCAAATACAAGTTCCCTGATTATATCGCTAGCCACTTTGGTTTTGGCCTTCATTCTTCTGGAATTGAGTAACTTGCCATCTGTGCGGTACTTTATGGGTATTCCAAGCTCCAATGATCTGACGGCGTCTGTCGTCGTGGCCGCGAACATCATGCTGAACAAAGTCGGGGCGAGTACACATCCTTGTTTTACTCCGTTTGATACTAGAAACGTTTTAGAGATTGCACCGCTGTCCAGTACACCAGCACACATGCCTTCGTGTAGCTGTTTCACCATTGTTATGAACTTGTTGGGGCAGCCAAACCTAGACATTATCATCCACAGCCCTCCTCTGTTTACTGTATCCAATGCCTTTGTCAAATCAATAAATGTGGTGTACAAGGCCTGATTTTGTTCTCGACACTTTTCTTGTACTTGGTGAGCGGCAAAAATCATGTCCACTGTTCCTCTTCTGGCTCTGAATCCACACTGGCTTTCTGGGAGGTGGTGGCTTTGTTCAAGGTGTTTGTTGAGCCTGTTTAGCAGTAAGCGCGCTAGGATCTTGCCTGCTACGGAGAGTAGAGATATTCCACGATGATTGTCGCATTCCTTACGGTTGCCTTTTCTTTTGTACAGGTGGACGATTGAGGCGTCCTTTAGCTCCTGCGGAATTTTACCTTCAGTCCACATGTGACAGAAGAGTTCAGTGATCCTTCTGGTGAGGGATGGGCCAGCTGTCTTATATATCTCTGCTGGTATTGCATCAGCTCCTGGAGCTTTTCCTATAGATAGTGAACTGATTGCCCTGTCAACTTCCTCCTCAGTAATGACTTCATCCAACGCCAGGTTCAGTTCCACCTGCGGCATTCGTCGGATGGCCTCTTCATTTATGGACGATGGGTGGTTTAGTATTTTGCAGAAGTGGTCTGTCCATCTGTCTAGAATCTGAACCTTATCTGTTAGCAGTACCCCATCCGCACTGCGAACTGGAGTATTACTAGAGGGCTGCGGGCCGTAGAGAGCTTTCAGTGCCTCGTAAAACCGTTTGGTGTCATGACGCTCGGCGAACATCTCAATTTCGTCAGCTCTTTTGCTGAGCCAGGAGTCTTGCATCTCTCTAAGCCTGGTCTGGACAGCTTTGCGAGCAGTATTGAAGGCAGCTTTTGCTGCCGGAGATGGTGTGTCCCTCTGGTATTCCCTGTGCGCTTCATGTTTTGCATCGAGAAGGCCCTGTATTTCCAGATCGTTCTCATCAAACCAGTCCTTATGCTTGCGCGTGAGTGGGTCAATGTGTTTAACAGCTGTGTCGTATAGTGTGTTTCTCGGTGATGCCCAGTTCTCTTCGATGTCATTCTTTTCAAAACGAAGCTCAGATAGTCTGCCCTCAAGCTCTTCCTGGAAGCCTCCTCTCGTGGGTTCGTATTTCAGATGAGAGACATTTAGCCTCCTAGGTCGTTTCTTTCCCTGGGGGCGCATTTTGGGCTGGATCTTGAAGTTTAGCTTGGCAATGACAAGTCGATGGTCGGTCCAACATTATGCACCACACATCCTCTTCGTTACCATAGCATCCGCTTGATCCCTACGTCTGATGATAATGTAGTCAATGAGATGCCAGTGGCGGGACTTGGGTGCATCCATATGGTTCTATTTCGGACAGGTAGTCGGAAAGCTGTGTTTGTAATGAGTAGTTCATTTGCGGCACATGTCCTCAGAAGGAGAAGTCCGTTACTATTACATTTTCCGATACCATGTCTGCCAATGGCCCCCTCCCAGGCTGTATGGTCTGTGCCAACCCTAGCGTTAAAATCACCGAGGATGACCAGTTTGTCAGATTTGGGGACTGCAGCGATGAGCGCCTCAAGGTCCTCATGAAACTTATCTTTTGTTTCCTGAGGATTTGTCATTGTGGGTGCATATGCACTGATGAGTGTTGCATGGCGCCCTCCTATTAGGGGGAGACGCAGTGTAATCAGGCGGTCATTAATTCCTCTGGGCATGCATGTGAGCTTGTCGACCATGTTGGTCTTGATGGCAAAGCCAACTCCAGCTTCACGGCGTTCTTTTTTGCTGCGGCCGCTCCAGAAGAAAGTATAACCAGCGCCTTCTTCTGTGATCTGTCCTTCCTCTGCCAGTCGTGTCTCGCTCAGGGCAGCTATGCAGATGTTGTATCTAGCCAGTTCCCTTGCGATCAGTGCTGTCCGTCGTTCGGGTCTGTTTGCTTTGGTGTTGTCCAGTAGCGTGCGGACATTCCATGTTGCAAGCGTGATGGGTATTCTTCGTGATCGTTTTCTGCCTGTTCCGCCGCTGCATTTTGGGGGCCCTGCCAGTTGCGAGCTGCTAGTCAGGGTGTGATCTGTAGGGTGATGTCGTGAGTTGCGCAATGTGTTTATAGTGAAGGAGATGTGCGCAGGATCTTCCTCACTCTCTCGTCCGGACTCAACATGTTCTAGAGGCAAGACATTGTCAAGACTTCTAGTGAAGGGTTCGGATGCAGACAGTATGTACATATTTGCATTGGTACATGCACCGCCCATACATCCATCGACGCATGCATAAATGCATACCCACATACACACCCACACACAAAAACGTGGACATGTATACACACACACATACATACACACACACACGCACGCGCACTGGCTCGATTGTTATCTTGCAAGCACGCACAAGCACACACACGTACATACATACACACATTCATACATAGATGCATACATACATATACATATGCATACAAACATATATACAAGCATACATACATACATACACACACATACACAAATACATACACACATACATACACACACATACATACATACATACACACACACATACACATATACATACATACACACACACACATACATACATACATACATACACACACATACACACATACATACATACACACACATATACATACATACATACACACATACATACACACACACATACATACATACATACATACATACATGCATACATACATACATACATACATACATACATACATACACACACACACTCATACATACATACATACATACATACACACACACACATACATACATATATACATCAATGCAAAGACCGCCGTCCATCGTAGACGATGATGGCATAATTTATTTGCTATATTTAGTAAGGATTAATTGCGCAACTTGTTATCCTCACTACCTCGTCTCGAGCCGCTCGACCCCAGTAGCAAGTAAAGGACAAGACGACTAGGGAGCGACTACGAAATGCAGGGGACTCCGCATCAAGTACCAGTGAATAAGATGGCGGAGTCCGGAGTGGAACCCACACTAGTTGATCACGAGGCCGACGGCTTAACCACTTCGCCACGGAATCCCACATAGTCACCTATTGTTGACTTTCAGTAACATAGCCTGCACCCAAGAACTTTGCACACTCTTGCAGAGTTGGTCTATGTAGCAAATTCTTGTACACTTTGATGTATATGCTGTAAATTGACAATTATTTTCAGAATTTTCTTCTATTTGTTATCAATGAAAGACACTTGAATCTTCAGAACAAGTAATTTGACATACCTGAAGAAAAACACAGTCACTTTCCTGAATCATATTAGTATATTTGTTCTTCGCGTAGATTCCAAACTGAAGTGTCCTGTTTATTTCTTGTTGTACTATAACAGATAATATAGTAATATCAAGATATAAACTTGAGGAATTGAGGTAGATCCAACACATAATACCGTTATATATTAAATTGATATTGTGTTTCTTGGATCCACAGTGTGGATGGCCCAGTATATAATTACACAACATAGTAACACTTAGCCAGCCGTGTGGCTAGGCTAACAAGGCTCATTAAATTAATTAAGTGTTCTACATACTCAGGACAAAAAGGAAGTTCCGAAAGGTGCCGAACATGTAGTGCTGTTTGTGTCTGTTAATCTTTCTTTTTTTGTGTGTTTTAATTACAACTTTGAAACATCATGTTCCATAATGTGTTTCCTTTCTGTATGGAGAGTTTTTTTACTAGGACGTTGTAAAATGCTAAATACTACAGTGCATTTTAGTATAGTTACGATGGCAGTTAAATTGAAGTAGCGATTTGTTCAGCTGCCTTTTCTTAGCCTTTCATATATATTGCAAAAGTGGAATAACAAACATCCATTTAAAAAAACAAATTGTTCATCACTGCTGAACATTTGCACTGGATAGCTATTTGCTTTAATTGTGTGTGTGGGTATAGGCCAGTTACTCGGAAATGAAACATTCTTGTGCGTCTTCTTCTTCTGGCTTCATTGTCAATCTCTAGCTAGCAAGCCCTGAACAGAGCTTTGCAAGTAGCAGGATGTACTCAGCAGAATGGAATTCATTGTGTCGATAACTTGCAGCTTGACTGCGATATTTCCACTATTCGGTTCGATACATCCGTTTTCGGCAAAGAAATAAAACAAATGCCGTAGTACGCAGAACGCAACGTTAGTAGTCTGTAGTCAATGGAAACGTTTATTCATGTATTTTAATATGGCCGTATTGTTACTTTTGACAAACTTATAATTGTGCACATGTGCAAATGCATTTGATAGAAGCAATCCTCACCATGAGCAATTGTTCATTATCATACTGTTTGACATTTCTATTTATATACGATACACCAGTGGAAGCTGGCTAGACTAGGGTAGGTCACAATTACCCAAGACCGGAAAATGGTTTATGACTTTCATAACATAGAAATGTCATATTATTTCAGCACATGATCTGTAAATTATTATCAATCATCAATGCCCCTCACCCCTTCTGGGCATTGGTGATAGACAATCCTCCTCCATCAAGTTCATTCTTGAGCTGCCCTTTCTGTCATTCTGCAGTTGAAGTCCAGGGACCGACGTTCATATTCACAGTCACGTCTTCTGATGATTCTTGGTATACATGTCTTCCTCTTGCCTTTTGCAATTTAAGTCATGTTTCCAAAACTAATTACTTTTTTTTACTGTTTTACGAGTATCTATCACCTATTCATTGATGCATTGTAATACCATGACAGTCACCCTGTAATGACCACACACTGCTTATGTAGTTAATCGTATTTTAAAATAATCGTATCAAAACTATCTCGTGGAGCACTTTTTATTATGTTTGTCTGCCATATTTGTAATTTCTAATTGTATACGCCTTGAATTCGATTATATCTACTCTTTCTTTTTTCCACAATTACATTTACAATTGTACAAGAAAATTGTGAACATATAAAGGTATATATCCATGTGGAGTTATGTTAGTTCCTGGAGGCTTTCATGCGACATTTAGTTTGTATATGTTCTTAATTTTAATCACAATGCATTCAACTTGACAAACACAAATGTGACGTGACATGCCTAAGCAAGATAACAAAAGCATGCAATTAAATAAAAATAATTACACGATTGGAGTCTTTTCAAGTCAAAAGAGACGTGTATATATTTCAATATGAATTGCCAAATTCAGTCAACACTTTTATATCGTAGAAATGAACAAAGACAAATTGGATAGCGCGATTATGTTCAAAACTACATTCGTTCACACGTGCATATAATATTGCAGTTTGCTAAAAGCAGGATAATATCGAAACAAAGTGTTGTTGACAAATGTGAACTATATTTATAAATAAATATATATAAATACAATATATATATATATATGTATGTGTGTGTGTGCATGCATGCGTTTATATGTGCGTGTGTTTGTGTGTGTGTGCGTGTGTGTGTGTATGTGTGTGTGAGAGAGAGAGAGAGAGGGTTATTGCGTGTGTGTGTCCATCTGCAGACGCCATAATTCTCGAATGGACAGATATTTCAGCTTAAACTTTCACAGAATATTTTTCGGACGATTTGTAGTTCATTTCAACATATGCTCCTTAGCTATTACATTTATTTTACAAGTTATGAGCATGTTATTATTTATGTTGTTCTCATTGACGGTGACCACATAACCCAATTTACTTGGCTAAATTGCGCATGTGTGAGGCAATGACCTTTGTTGCCCAGTTTTAGCGTTTTAGTGACTCTAGTGAAATATACACCTGTGACAGAATTGTCTAGAGGTTTATCTGCAGAAAAGGAGAGCTGGGGATGAAATGCCCTTTCGTATGAATGTTTTCATGTACTAACACATTAACCGTTTACGACATCAACAACATTCTTAATTAGTGTCGTCATCTACATTTACTATGTAATTGTGTGACCTACACACATTGCTACCTTCCGGGTCAAAATTAAACAAAAAAAGTTTTCGTCATTGGGTGAGAAGTATTTTGCAATGAATTACTATGGAACATGTTTACTTTCAAAGAATTCTGCTAATCGCATTCGATAACCCTGCAGCTAGTATTGAACTTTAAGGGATTGCCAGAGATGGGCAGATTGAGTGGCGGTTGGAAGATGTGGAGGAACTGGTCGAGGGTTGGAGAGTTGAGAAGGAGTGTAATTAGGATGCGAGGAATCTTCTTCTTCTTCGTACGCAGTCAGACAGTAACCATTAATTTTTCGAAAAAAGCGGCGATCATCCTGAGGCTGTCGCCACTGCCATAGAGCTTGTCTTGCAGTTCCACTGGTGATGGCCACATCTGCTCTCTCTGATCGTATGTCGGGCAGTTCTGCAGGAGATGTTCAGCGGTCATTTTACCAGTACCGCACGGGCATTCGTCGGTACACCCTATCTTCAATTTGTTGAATAGGTGGTACCTCAGTCTACTGTGGCCAGTGCGAAGTCTGAAGACAACGACCTGCTCTCTTCGGTTCAACTGGTAATAGGCATCGTTTTTGGTGTAACCAGTATGTTCGGTTTCCCATTTGGTCATGTATCTGGCTTTGATAAGCCGTTTTGACTCTTCGTACGTCATACTAGTATCTGTTTGTGGTAGTCTTGCACCTTCTTTTGCCAGTCTGTCTGCCTCCTCGTTGCCTTGTATGTTGCAGTGTGATGGGACCCACTGTACCACTACCCTTTTTGGTGCGGACTGCTGGCACAGTTTGCAGAGAGCTGCTCTTATGTCATTAAGCTCAGTATTTTTCTGGCTTTTTAGCCCTGTGACTACGGCGAGAGCATCTGTCAGCAGGACTATATGGCTTTCATTTTCACTGTGTGTCACGATTTCTTCCACTGCCGCCCTCAGTGCCTCTGCCTCCGCTCTGAAATTGCTTGTGTACTTACCAGTAGCGAATGACAGTGTTATTTTTCTGCCATTTGGTAGGTTCAGGAATGCTCCTGCCCCTCCGTTCTGTGTAGTTTTTGTTACAGAACCGTCGGTGTATTCATGGGTCCAGTCCATGCTTGGGTAGCTTTTCGTTATGAAGCTTAGTGTAGTATCTCTCCTTTCTTTTTCAGTCTGGCAGTTTTTGTTTGCAATACCTGTTATATTTTCTACCACTACTGGAAATATATCCTGCCTCCAGGTAGGTTTTCGTACAGTAGTGATGGATTTTGGTGTTGTTAGTGCGTTTATATGATCTTCGTGCATCTTTGCTTTGGCTATTTCTGCAAAGTTTCTCCGCTTTAGTTACCCATTTCCCAAATTGTTTAGTCTCTGGTGCATTGGATGGTCGGTCAGTCTTCGGAGTTTCTCTGACTGCAGCTGGGCTCTGCAGTGTCTTCTATCGGTCATGGATTGCAGTTTTGTAATCTTTTCAAGTTCTACAATTGGCGTTGACTTCATGCCACCTGTTATAATTCTTATGGCTTGGTTTTGAAGTTTGCTAACTTTATCGAAGTTCGCCTTCGCTGCTGTTGTCCATGCCGCAATGCCATACTCGAGAACTGGTCTCACTCTTCCAGTGTACAGTTTCTTTAGTATGCCTTCGTCTGCTCCCCAGCTTGTGCCAGCAAGTTTCCTGATGATTGCCATTCTTTCTCTGGCTTTCATTCGGTTTCTTTCAATCTGACTTTTCCATGTCATGCGCTGATCAAATGTGACTCCCAGATAGGTTGGGTTGTCGTTTTGGCGGCATGAATTTGCCATTTAGACTTAATTTGGTATTTTGGGGTTTTAATGATAGCGAGAATATTGTGCATGTGGTTTTCTCCTCGTTTATTTTGACCAGCCATGAGTTCGCCCACTCTTTCAGCGATGTTAGGGCCGTCTGCATCCGATTTCTTGCTATGTTGAGATTCTTTTCAGAGGTCCACATAGCCAGATCGTCTGCAAACATTGAGCTATGGACTCTTCTTGGTATATTCTCTGAAATATCGTTTATATATACCAGGAAGAGTGTGGGTGACAGTACTCCCCCTTGGGGTACTCCCTGCTCGAGTGTCACCTTTTTGCTCATCTGCCCTTGAACTTGGACTCTGGCCGTTCTTTGTTTGAGGTAGTGGTTGATCCATTTGTACATTTTCCCACAAACATCACTTCTTCTTAGCTTGACTGTAAGTCCATCTTTCCAGACTTTGTCAAATGCCTTTTCCAGATCCACCCAAACAGCTACTGTGTGTTTCTGTGCCTGGTAGGCATCTTCTATCTCCTAGGCTATGCGGATGACCTGGTCCTCAGTGGATCTGTGCTGTCTAAAGTCGGCTTGCTGTGGAATTAGTATTCGTTTTTCTTCCAGTTGCCACATCAGTCTGGTGTTTATCATCCGTTCCATCAGCTTTCCGACACAGCTCAGTAGGTTGATGGGCCGTGTATCCATTTGGATCTGTTTTATCCTTTCCTGTTTTTGGTACTGGTACCAGTATTGCGTCTTTCCATGCCTGGGGTACAATTCCCCTTTTCCAGCTTTGGTTCAGGACCGATAGCAGTTTCCTCTTCGCTGTTTGGCCCAGCCCCATCAGCATTTCGTTTGTTATCCCGTCTTTTCCGGGAGATTTCCTTTTCTTTAATGTTTTCATAGCCTCTTCCATTTCGCGCATTGTTAATTTGGCCATCATGTGCTCTTCAGGTGCCGTATTCATGTTCTCGTGCCGATTTAGCTCTTCGCTAATGTCTGTATGCTTATCTGCAGGGACTTCGATGTGGTTTGCTCTGGCATAGTGATCGACAAAGGCGTTCGCGGCTTTCTTACCTGTGATCAAGTTCTCGCCCTGCTTGATGGTAATATGTTTTTTGACGGTGTTTCGTCGTTCATGGCTCTGACTAGCTTCCATAGCTTGTTTCCGTCTTTGTCCGGGTTTAAGCTTTCCGTTTTATTTTTCCAGCTTTCTCTTGCTGTTTGCTTGAGAGTGTGTTTGTATTTCGCCGTGGCGGCTTTGAGGGCGATGTTTGCCTACATGGATTGTTCTCGCTCTGCCATGTTCCTAGCATTTGTTACTGCATCTTCCACTTTCTGCAACTCATCATTCCAGTAGGGCTTATAGTTTTTCCTAGCTCCTCTTGGGATGGTTTCAGTGGCGGCTTGCATTATTGCCCTGCTTAGGCTTTCCACCATGGGATTCATTTTGGTGTTTCGTGTGTTGATGGTTTCACACAGCCCATCTGTCAGGATTGCAAATCTGTCCCAGTCGGCTCGTTTGTAATTCCAACGTGGGAGCGGTTTTGTTTCCTGTAGGCCTACTTCCATGTCAATGGTTAGCCTGATCGGCATGTGGTCGCTACCTGCCAGTTCGTTTAGCACCTGGCGGTCTATTTTATGGTGTATGTCCTGTGTGGAGAAGGCCAAATCTGGAGTCGAGGTGGTATGCCATGTTCTAGAATAGAAGCTAGGGCTATCCTCCGGCCTATTGATTTGCATATATCTCCCAATCTTCCACTTCGTAATCTCTGCTGTCTGTGTCAGAGTATCCCCATCTCTCCGAGTGGCTGTTGAAATCTCCAACTACTATGCAGTTGGAGTCTCTGACCTCCATACTCGAGAGCGATATGTCTCTATTTGGTGGTCCGTACAGATTGAAAATGCGGAGCTTCGTCTCTTGAGCCATTATGTCAACTCCTACAATTTCTGCTTGTCCGGTGTGATTGACAGATACCGCGCTACTCGGTATGCAGTTTCTGGTCAGTATCAGGACCCCTCCTTTGTGGCCTTCTCTATCGAGACGGAAGGTATGGTATCCTCTGATTGAGAATTTGTGAGTTTTGTTGAGGTGCGTTTCCTGGATACATGCCACGTAAATCTTACCTTCACACACAAACGATCACAGCTGTTGTTCAACAACTTAGCGTTACATTCAATTTAACATAACAGTTAATTTATGGCATTTCATTCAATTTCAAATGAAACTATTAATATCCTATAAATATATAATAGCCTATACGATTTTGGTAATTGATGTTTTCAATCATTCATATTATTATATTTGTTTAAATTACGTGATTTTAATTGAGTGTATTAACACAGTATGTTATTTCCAAGTCGAAATTGTGTCTTAAAGCTCGAAAGAAAGAGACGGGCAGTGCGAAGGGGAGAAAGGGGGAAGAAGATTGTCCATTAAAGCAGAGGGCACATAGACGGGCAGATTGATGGGAGTGGGAGAAATTGATGAATGCATAAGGACGAAGAGATTAGTTAGTTTAGGGAAACGAGGTAGGCCGCTTGATGGAATAGATTTGCAGTATGGAGGACAGTGATTTGACGGATTTGGAAGGGAAAAAGTGGACAGAGAGATGGGTAGGGCAAAGGGCGAAATGTGACCGCGTTACAGAGCAAGATTGGAAATACGACTGATGGATAGTGTTTAAATAATGCATTATTCTAATAATTATGTACGACAACACTGTATAGAATACTTACGTTCTGTGAGCATAAAAAAATGTTGCATATATATATTTATATACATAATCATCATGTAGCTTGTCCTTTGTAGAATGTCGCTCCCATCACAGTCTGTCAGAAAGAAACTTGTTTCCTTGCCAAAATACCAGCCACCGCCACAGTCATACTGAGGCATTCCTGGATATTTTGGTGCCATCGTCTTCTTGGTCTACCCCTTCCTCTTTTGCCTGGCACCATACCTTCCGTCGCTGTTTTCTCAAGAATGTTGTGTCGCTTGATGTGACCAAAGTATTTGCATTTTCTAGCCAAAATGGAATTGATAAACCAGTTCTCTTCTATGCTCAAATCTTGCCGAATGTCTGCATTTGTTATTTTTTTCTCTGTGCAGGTTATTCTGATAATCTGTCTGTAACATTTTGAGTCGAAGGATTCGATTCTTTCTCTAGAAGTTTTGGTAAACGTCCATGATTCACAGCCATAAGCTGCCACAGGAAACACACAGGCTCTCAAGACTTTTACTTTTATCATTTTGTTGGTGCCCTGCCATAATTTCTTCAGGCTGTTCAGTCTCTGCATTGCAATAGCTATTCTTTTTCTGATTTTTTTCGAGCAGTCGTCCTTTTTGTCAATTCTGGAGCCAAGATATTCAAAATGTGTGACCAGATCTATTTCCTCACCACCCACTGTAAATGTATGCTGACATTGTGTTTTTCGGTGGTCATTATCTTTGTTTTATTTATGTTTATGAACATATTTTGATCTTTACTATGTCCATTAATACCTAAAAGTAGCTGCTCCAGCCCTTCTGCACTTCTTGATAGTATCGTTGTGTCATCTGCGAATCGTAACTCTAGAATATCGTACCCCTGAATGGTATATTGGTTGAACCTTTCAATGTAAACCTTATCTCGAACACTTTTCATTATACATTCGGCATTAAAGTTGTACAGATAAAGTGAGAGGATACATACCTGTCGGACTCCCTTTTGTACTGCAAACTAATATGTTTTACCAGATACTCGGACAGCGGCTTGTTGATCTTGGTATAATGTTTCAATGAGATAGATTGTGTGCAACGGAAACCCTATTTCCTTCATTATTCTCAACTTATTTTGATGTTTTACCGTGTCGAAGGCCTTAGTGTATTAAATGAAACATGTGTACAGGTCTACATTCAACTCTCTACATTTTTCATAGATATTCCTTAATTTGAATATGTGGTCCCGGGTCTCTCTGTATTTCCTAAAACCTGCCTGGACTACGTGAATTTTAGATTCAAACAATTTCTGTATCCTTCTTAATAAAAAAAGAGCCTGAACTAACATTGTAAGAAGTACGCTCTGCAAATAAAAGCCTGACAAATTGAAAGTCCCCAGGATGCGATGATATCCCAGCAGAGATAATACAAGCAGGAAGGGATGCATGTGCTCGAGTCTATCACAACCTGTGTAAACAGATAAGACACAGTGCAGAGTGACCAGAGGCATGAAAGATATCAATGTATATTCCCATCTATCAAAAAGGCAACCTAAAGCTCTGCACGAACTACCGAACTATCGCGCTGATCAGCCACGCTAACATATATATATATATATATATATATATATATATATATATATATATATATATATATATATATATATATATATATACACACACACAACATATGTTGAGGTGATACCCATTCGCAGCTGCATATGTTATGCAATGTCTTTAAAGGTGATTACTCATTGCAACATCTTGGCAGTGGAGAACAGCTTGAGTTTTCTTTTAAAATCCAGCCAATAGGTGATTACTTTTAAATGGCAACTGTACTTACGTTTGTGTTCTGTGGCGTATCTAATGTGAAAGATACCAGGTGAACTAATAGAAAGCGGTGGTTGTTTGGGATCTTTCATCTGCATTGTTGAATGTAACACTGGAAACTGTATTCGAGGTCCAACATTGTCGATATAAATGCTATTAAAGTTGCAGGTGTAAACCTGGAGAAAATGAAATACAACATCGGCAGATCGTTATGTTAAAAATTGCGTTTAATTTATAACATTATCTTTTGAAAAGTATAGGTAACACATGTAAATCTCGTTATTTTAATAACGAACCAACCCCTTTGTTTTTTTATTGGTATGACATGCCACTACTACTACTACTACTACTACTACTACTACTACTACTACTACTACTACTACTACCACTACTACTACTACTACTACTACTACTACTACTACTAATACTACTACTACTATTACTACTACTACTACTACTGCTACTAATACTACTACTACCACTACTACTACAACTACTACTTCTAATAATAATAATAATAATAGATGTCCATCGCAAGTAATGAAGACAACACCAGATAGACATGTTGTGCTGAACCTCACCATTGACTTTGGAGGTGGCTGTGTAGTCCAATTCTGGAACAGAACAAAGTCTTCCACATACGTATCATTTCATGTGAGAATTGGACAAGTGAATGTCAGTTGTTTTGGCTTACACAAAGTGCGTCGTATCTATCCTTCGGAGATCTGACTCTCCTCAGCAATGGAGGTGCCTCTGATGGTGGTTCTACGCGTGCATTACGGTCCTGTGCGAGAAATTACCATGCGTTTGCATCGATGCTGAAACGTGTCAGCGTTACTTTGAGGCATTCTTTGGAACGCTTCTTTTAGCCACCGGCTTGACCCAGGCCATCTTTCAGCCCACTATATATTAGTTGTTTTGGGATGCGGTTGTCTGGCATGCGCATGACTTGCCCGGACCATTCGCGAAACGGCTATTTGTAATTCCCGCATTGCTTCCCGGATAGGCGCGTAAGTGAAGCTACAACTACTACTACCACTACTGCTACTACTACTACAACTATTACTACTTATACTACCTCTATTACTACTTCTACTTTCTGCCTTTATCTTCTTTTTTTATTTGTCTACTTTCTTCTGTCATAATTCCCTCTTTCCTGTTTCTTCTTTTTCATCTTTTGCGTTAACTTTGAAGCGGATGTATTGGCATAGTTTACATCAGGTTGCGATATTAGCGTATTTTAACACAATATCCCTGCCACCCCAACGCCATCTTCACCCTAATAATATATCAGCTGGCGTTTGTTTGTCCCGAGTTTGCCTTCCTACTGCGATCCATTGTCTCTGTTGTAGACTACAATAGTACGGTATGACTCGGTCTTAGTCAGCTCTGGTTAGCAGACCCTGGTGCAAAACGCTAGCAATCATTGCTGCATATGTTGCCTGTATAATCAACAATAACTACTATAAACTGGTATATATTTATACATAATGTTGCTTTTGTTGTTGAATGTCTAATGTTATCCAGTTTTCTGCTTTGTGCGCTAAGAAGAATGACGGGTTTCGGTAGCTTTCCTCACATCCCAGACGTGCTGATAAAGGTAGACCGCAGTTCACCAGGCGGTTATTCTATCCCTGACTTCATGTGCCATTCGCTCTATACTACTGGGATCACATCGATCCCCTACCTGGTTAACCAGACTGTCATGCAAACAATTCATTTCAATGGTGGACTACGAGAAAGTCGAGATGAGTGACTTGGGAAATATATATCTTAACTGACCCTGATTAAGATGTCCGATTTCTGATGTTGTTGAATGCCCACAACGAGCAAGTTTTCTATTATGTGCGTCCTAAAAATGGCGTTAATTAGCGGGTTGGAATATATTTCTTCACCATCCGAGCGTGCTGATGAATGTGGACAGCGATTCTGTAGGCAGCTGTACTATGTTTGGCTTTATCTAATTCTTTATCTAGTTTTCCTCCCGGCTATCGTCCATCGTAGACGATGATGGCATAATTCATTTTGCTAGCGCTATTTTTAGTAAGGATTAATTCCGCTACTTTGTATCTTCACCCTCTCGTCTCGAGCTGCCAAAGCCCAGTGACAAGTCAAGGACAAGACGACTAGGCGGCGATTAGGAGATGAAGGGGACTCCGTATCAAGCATCAGTGAAAAAGACGGCGAAGTCCGGAGTCGAACCCACGCCACCTGATCACGAGGCCAACAGCTTAACCACTTCGACGCGGAATCCATATATATATATATATATATATATATATATATATGTCCATGACAGGACTGGCAAACATAGTCCGCAGCTGCCTATGGTAAGTCCTCTACTCTAGACGTCATACGGGCGTGTCTATGCTAAAGAACACGGAACCCCTCGCTGTTCCCCACGCTGATTATGTGTGACCGCCCTCTTCCAGTTTGAGTGTATTTGAGCTAGGTTTTCTCAGGTATTAATGTACATCTATCAAATTTTAAGGGGGCACTTCAGACTGTCTTTGAAACGCCACATTATTTACTATTCAAAAGCGTCTTTGGAAGCATTTGGATTGATATTCGAAGATAGTCAGCTCATCTCAGTTGTTAATGTGTGTGTGTGTGAGTGTGTGTGAGTGCCTGAATACCCGATAGGTTCTCTCTGGATAGCACTTTATTAACTGTGACAACTTCCTTCTCGCGAATATACCGTATGCGGCTCAGACATTTTATGTGGACATTATTTGGCATCCTGGAGTGACCAGCGTAGACAATCCAGCTTTTACATGTGTTGAGCAGGGGTTGGGGGAGGGAGTGGGGACAGGGTATACCTTCAGCTAAGTCAATGTGCTGATTTCTCGACGTTCTTAGACTGTTGAGCCAATTCGACCAAACGCTGTTCTGGTCTTTGCTATCCCATTAGACAGCTCGTCAGCCATAGTTACTGATCTATACAGCATCTGGGATCACTGGAGCTTGGAATACCCATAAAGTACCGCACAGATGGCAAGTTACTCAATTCCAGAAGAATGAAGGCCAAAACCAAAATGGCTGGCGACATAATCAGGGAACTTGTATTTGCTGACGACTGCGCTCTAATGAGCAACTCAGAACTTTACATGCAGGTTGGAATGGACCAGTTCTCTGCCACATGCAAAAATTTAGGCCTGACCATAAATGCCAAAAAAACAGAGGTCATGTACCAACCAGCACCAGGCATGCCGTACACAAGACCAGAGACTACAGTCAGCGGGCAGACGTTGAATGCCGTAGACACATTCACATATCTGGGCAGCACGCTGTCGAGATCTGTCAGCCTAGACGATGAGGTGGCAAGCAGAATAGCAAAGGCCAGCACAGCCTTTGGTAGAATGCGCTCGATGGTCTGGGCACGTCGTGGCATCAGCGTCAAGACCAAACTCAAAGTCTACAGTGCAACCATCATTCCAACCCTACTTTACGCTTGCGAAAGCTGGACTGTATACTCTGGACATGCAAGGAGGTTAAACCACTTCCACACAGGTTGCCTGAGGCGAATATTCCACATCCGATGGCAAGATCGTGTCACTGACATCGAGGTTCTCTCGAGGGCTAACATGCCCAGCATCTATGCACTGCTAGAAAAAGCACGACTAGGATGGGCCGGACACCTCGTTCGTATGTCAGACGAGCGGCTCCCAAAGAAGCTTCTCTACGGCGAGCTGAGAGAGGGATGGCGCGAGAGAGGGCGCCCAAAAAACGTTTTAAAGACGGTCTGAAGGACTCACTAAACAGTTGCCAGATAGACATCGACACATGGGAAGCGCAGTCAAATCGGGTGTAGCTGCTGGTGAAGATGACCGTGTTGTGAAAGCCCAGAACAGACGAGAGACGCGGAAATCCCGAGCAGCGGGAACACCATCCCCTTCTACAATCCTCGTGTGCCCGAAATGTAGCTGATATTTTCGTGCTCGCATTGGCCTGTTCAGCCACATGCGCACCCACACCCAACAGGGAAATCTGTGACAAGGATGATGTCGGCGGTCCTCATCGAGAACGATGGACAGCTATTATTATACAGCATAGTTCCGAAATTGGACGCATCTTTCAACCGCTTGTAGTTTATGTCCCCTTACTATAACCTCTAGATATTTAAACAATGGTTGTGGTGCTGGTTGGTACTTTATCTCAGTTTTTGTTATGCTGGCAATTAAGTCAAAGTTAAGAAAATGAGCAGAGAACCGGCATATGCCCATCTGCATATTCTGTTTTGAGCTATTATTCAGAGCACAGTCATGTTCAAACAAGCGTTCGCATTTCTTTCACACCACCTTGGTTTTCTCAATATATCTGCCAAAATGGAATAGACCACCATCCATGTTGACCTTTATTGGCATGTCATGTCATGTATACATTACTGTTTCACACCATTGTTGATCTTGAATGATGTAAAGGTCTCAAAGCTGTCAAGTACACGTGCACGCATTTCCCCCTGAATCTCTTTTACGAGGGTGGAAAATTTGACAGAGCAGCAACATTTGACCATGGTTTGTCATAGTCCACCTTTGAATACTTTATGTCATATTTATGTATATATATATATATACTAAACTGACATAGTAATCATATAATGTTATGCTATCATCCAGAAACAACGATATTTGGGGAGAAGAATCTTTTTTCCATAGTTCGAATAAAAAAACTGAAGGGACAGCTTTTCACGTGCGAATGTTGCATGGGCGTCCTGAAACATGGATTGTGTGGGGAGTGGGGGGATGTGGGGTGTTGGGAGGATTTAAATAACATTACTCAGTACCGCGTGTGTCCACCAAGTACATCTATGCTTCATGGATCAAACGCAGCGTCTCTGTAAGTCTTATGGAATTATTTTGAAATTCCTGGAAGACTTCTTGACGAATTTGCTGCACATTTTTCTGCCTAAGTCGACGTTTCATCTCGTCCCAGACATGATGAATTGGTGGTAGGTCAGGTGAAATCGCAGGTCACGGTAAGATTTCAATGTTTCTGACTTAGCGTTCATCATCCACGACCCTGGCAATATCAGAACAGACATTGTCTGCTGAAGCACAATGCCTCCTGCATGGCTCAGCACAAAAGGCGCAATATGGTTCTTCACGATATCATCACGGTATTGAAAGCAGGTGACATCACCGTCTAAGGTAAAGATGTATGTCCGATGATTGGTGCAGATGCCTCTCCAGATCATAATTTTGTCATCATCACGAGCGCGTTTTTCCATGCAATTGTTGGCGTTGCTCACTCCTTAACCACAATACACTGTATTACGACCATCGGCTCTTTTGGGAATCAGGGGAATCAGGGTTCGATCCCGGAGAGGGGCGATGAGAAACGGCTACAACATCCAAGGAAGGCAGCAGGCGCGCAACTTACCCACTCCCGGCACGGGGAGGTAGTGACGAAAAATAACAATACGGGACTCTCTCGAGGCCCCGTAATTGGAATGAGTACACTTTAAACCATTTAACGAGGATCTATTATATGGCAAATCTGGTGCCAGCAGCCGCTGTAAATCCAGCTCCAATAGCGTATATTAAAGTTGTTGCAGTTAAAAAGCTCGTAGTTGGATCTCAGGCGCAGGCGGGCGGTCCGACTGCCGCCGGTTCACTGCCCGTTATCTCCTGCCCTACCGTCTGCCGGCTCTCTCCCGCAAGTGATTTTCGCTTAGCGTCACGGGTGGCCGGCGCGTTTACTTTGAAAAAATTAGAGTGTTCAAAGCAGGCCTCGGCTGCCTGAATAATGGTGCATGGAATAATACAATATGACATCGGTTCTATTTTGTCGGTTTTCGGAACTGTAGGTAATGATTAACAGGGACAAACGGGGGCGCTCGTATTGCGGCGTTAGAGGTGAAATTCTTGGATCGCCGAAAGACCAGCTACTGCGAAAGCATTTGTCAAGAATGTTTTCATTAATCAAGAACAAAAGTCAGAGGCGCGAAGACGATCAGATACCGTTGTAGTTCTGACTATAAACGATGCAGACTAGTGATCCTCAGGAGTTGCTTCGATTACTCTGTGGGCAGCTTCCAGGAAACCAAAGTGTTTGGGTTCCGGGGAAAGTATGGTTGCAAAGCTGAAACTTAAAGGAATTGACGGAAAGGCACTACCAGGAGTGGAGCCTGCGGCTTAATTTGACTCAACACGGCCAACACTGAAATTATTGATAGGCCAAGAGCACTTCCGTTGGGGATAATGGGGAAAGTGTGCTGGAATTAGACCCAAGGAAGACAGTTCAGTCTCACCGCCCAAATGAAAGAGCGTTTGCTACGGTAATCCTGACTAACCCAAGAGAATCACAGGTTTAAGAGACTTGGTCATTGACTGACTGAAAAGCCCTCTATTGATTCGTTGGGCTTAATAGTGAACTATTGGACGACAGATCAGTTTTACCCTACTAATGACAGGGCGTTGCTACGGACATACTGCTCAACTCGAGAGGAGGCGCATAAATTTGGTTCACGTACTATGCTGAAAAGACATTGTCACGAGGCTACCATGTTAGGGATTACGGCCGAACGCCTCTAAGCCGGAATCCCGCCCACAATCTAAACCACTGCTATGGGAGGTTACGATATGGTCGTGACCTGGCGCTCGCGCCTCAGCCCCACCCGGTCGAGCCGCAGAAACAGGTCTCTGCCGTCCGCCGATCGAAGCGGGCGGGAAGCTGCTCGATATTCACCCCATACTGCGATGAGGTGCGAAACCACGAGTAGAAGACTTAGTTCTTGGTCGGGGTGTCGTAAGCAGTATAGCAGCCACCTCACTGTCAACTGCTGGAACGCAACCATTGATCGCGAGATATGTCCGCACACCAGGCGAGTAACATCTCCGCCACAATACCAGGCTTGTCCCCTGGTTAAATGCAATCCTGCCTCGCTCTCTACCACTGTCTGCTATCAGTTATCCTAATGGACGCAGAAGAGATGCAGGCCAGCGGACATTGCACCTCTGCCCTATTGTGTCAACCTCCCAGGTGGCGGGGAATGCTAGGCGTACCATCACTGCAGAGAAGCCGAGAAAATAAAAGGAGCAAGAGATACCCCACTCACATGCACATCCTATGTTTCTTGCAGGACGTGACGATCCTGTGATACAGACACACGGGACTGCCTCCTATCCGGGATAGTACAAACCAATACATATTCCATATCATATATCATATATCATATGTCTCATATATCATCACCACACCATATAGACACGAGTGGTGAAGACTCGATAGTCATGTAAGACTACTTCCATAAGAGAGATAACTCTGAAAATAAACAACTACTGCCTTGCAGATAGGCTGGGGACAGCCAAAGACTAAGGAGGGCATCGCTACATAAACGCCTGTTGAAATCGGATGCACTGGTCCACAGGCTTAACAAGTAACACAGTGCAACGTATATCGCTGAATGATGATATTACGACCTAATAGAAAAAGCGTGGCGCTCATCCTGAGGAGTTCCGTAAGGCAGCCAGAGTGCAGGGCTTCACGTCTCGAAGGGCCCAACCTTGGCTACTGGTGGTCACCGACCCATGTGCTGTAGAGTTGAGGCACATGGTGATGGGGCAAAAACTATTGATCAAAAATACAATACCCTCAGAATACTGCAGTGGAATGCGGAGGGAGTCATTATAAAACGATTTCCCTAACACATCACTTGCATGAAGGTAAGATTGACGTGGCATGTATTAAACAACGCACCTCAACAACAATCAAAAATTCTCAATCAGAGGATACCAGACCTTCCGTCTGGACAGAGAAGGGCACAGAGGAGGGGTTATGATACTGGCACGACACTGTATACTGAGTAGCGCGGTAGCTGTCAATCACACCGGACAAGCAGAAATTTTAGGAGTTGACATAATGTCTCAAGAGACATCTTCAACCTGTACGGACCACCAAACAAAGACATTTCGCTCTGGAGTATGGAAGTCAAAGACTCCAACTGCATAGTAGTTGGAGACTTCAAAAGCCACTGAAATAGATGGGGATACTCGGACACAGACAGCAGAGGTGATGAAATGGAAAATTGGGAGATATACACACATCTCTCTCTTATCAATAGGCCGGAGGATATCCCTAGCTTCTATTCTAGAACATGGCCTACCACCTCGACTCCATATTTGGCCTTGTCCACGGTGCACATCCACCACAAATTGGACCACCAGGTGCTAAACCAATTGGCAGGAAGCGACCACAAGCCAATTAGGAAAGAAGTTGATATGGAAGTAGGCCCACAGGAAACAAAACCGCTCTCAAATTGGAATTATAAACGAGCCGACTGGGACAGATTTGCAAGCCTGACAGATGGGCTGTGTGAAACCATCAACACACGGAATAACAATATGAAGCCCATGGTGGAAAGCCTAAGGACAGCAATAATGCAAGCTGCCACTGAAACCATCCCAAGAGAGGCAAGGAAAAATTATCAGCCCTATTGAAATGATGAGTTGTAGAAAGCGAAAGACGAAGTCTTAAATACTAGGAACAGGGCAGAGAGAGAACAATCTATGGAGGCACATATCGCCATCAAAGCCACCACGGCGAAATACAAATGCACTAAACCAAACAACAAGAGAAAGCTGGAAAACCAAAAGAGAAAAACTCAATTTAGATACAGACGGGAACAAACTATGGAAGCTAGTCAGAGCCATGCATGACCAAACTCCATTAAACAAACACATTACCATCAAGCAGGGCTACACCATGCTCACTGGGAAAAAAAGCAGCAAACGCCTGTGTTGAACATTATGCCAGAGCAAACCACATTGATGTCCCTGCAGTTAGGCATACATACATTAGTGAAGAGCAAAAGGGGCACGACATAATCTCTATGGAACCAGAGGTGCACATGATCGCAAAAATAACAATGAATGAAATGAACGTTAAAGAAAAGGAAATCTTCCGGAAAAGATAGAATAACAAACGAAATGCTGATTCGCCTGGGCCAAACATCAAAGAGGAAGTTACCTTCAGTCCTGAACCAAAGCTGGAAAAAGGGGAATTGTACCCCATGCATGGAAAGATGCAGTACTTGTACTAGTACCCAAGAAAGGAATAGATAAAACAGATCTAAATGGATACAGGTCTTTCAGTCTACTGAGCTGTGTGGGCAAACTGATGGAACGCATGATCAACGCCAGACTGATGTGGCATCTGGAAGAGGGACTGAAAGTCAAGCTACAAAGAAATGAAGTTTGTGGGAAAATGTACAAATTGATCATTCCCTACCTCAAAAATAGAACAGCCAGAGTTCAAGTACAAGAGGAGACGAGCAAAAATTATGACACTGGAGCAGGGAGTACCCTAATGGGGAGTACTATCACCCACACTCTTCCTGAGGTATATAAATAACATAACAGAGAATATACCAAGAAAAGTCAATAGCTCAATGTTTGCAGAAGATCTGGCTATGTGGACCTCTGAAAAGAATCTCACCATAGCAAGTAATCGGATGCAGCAGGCCCTAACATCGCTTAAAGAGTGAGCGACCTCATGGCTAGTCAAAATAAACGAGGAATAAACAAATACGATATTCTCGCTCTCAAACAAACCCCAAAACACCAAAATAAGTCTTAACGGCAATTACCGGCAGCCAAACGACAACCCAAACTACATGGGAGTCACATTTGTTTGGCGCATGACATGGAAAAGTCAGATCTAGAGAAGCCGTATGAGAGCCAGAGAAAGAACGGCAATCATGAGGAAACTTGCTGGCACAAGCTGGGGAGCAGACGCAAGTATACTAAAGAAACTGTACACTGGAAGAGTGAGACCAGTTCTCGAGTATGGCATTGCGACATGGACAACAGCAGCAAAGGCAAATTCGATAAAATTATCAAACTCCAAAACCAAGTATTGAGAGTTATAACAGGAGGCATGAAGTCAAGCATTCGTATTGCGGCGTTAGAGGTGAAATTCTTGGATCGCCGCAAGACGAGCTACTGCGAAAGCATTTGTCAAGAATGTTTTCATTAATCAAGAACGAAAGTCAGAGGCGCGAAGACGATCAGATACCGTCGTAGTTCTGACCATAAACGATGCCGACTAGCGATCCGCAGGAGTTGCTTCGATGACTCTGCGGGCAGCTTCCGGGAAACCAAAGTGTTTGGGTTCCGGGGGAAGTATGGTTGCAAAGCTGAAACTTAAAGGAATTGACGGAAGGGCACCACCAGGAGTGGAGCCTGCGGCTTAATTTGACTCAACACGGCCAACACTGAAATGATTGACATGCCGAGACCACTCTTCTGGAGTCTAATATGGAACTGGTGCTGGACTTAGACCCCCAGAAATCTGGGGTTATGTCCCCTGTGGCTCGGTTTTGTCTGCATCCAGTGTTTGATAAAGGAATTGACGGAAGAGCACTATCAGGAGTGGAGCCTGAGACCTAAGTTAACTTACCACGCCAATACTGCAGAATGACTATCAAAAAGTACACCTTAGTGGGGTCTAATAGAGAACATGTGCTGGAATTAGACCCTCGAAAATCTTTGGGGCTACCCTTTAAGTAACTTGACTATCTCGCTAAGGGAATTGACGAAAGGGCACCACCAGGTGTGGAAACTGCGGCTTAATTTGACTGAACACGCCAATGCTGTAGAACAACTGACAAATTGAGAGCGCTGCCGTTTGGGTCTAATAATGAACGTACGCTGGTATTAGACTCACGGACGACAAGTCAGCTCAAATGAAAGAACGCTACGGAAATCGTGTTTAACTCCGCAGATTTCAAATACCTGGTCACTGACAAACAAAAGCCCTCAATAAATTCGTCTGACCAAATAGTGAACGGGTGCTGGAAATAGATCTGAAGACAGGTCAGTTTTACCCTACAAATGACAGGGCGTTGCTACGGAAAACCAGCTCAAATCGAGAGGAGCCGCAGACACTTTGGTTCACGTACCAGGCTGATAAGCCAAGGGCGCGAGGCTACCATGTGGGGGATTACGGCCGAACCCTTGAAAGCCGCAATCCCGCCCAAAATCTCAGCACCACTGCAATGGGAGGCTCCTACATGCTCGGGACCTGGGGCTTGCGCCCCAGCCCTATCAGGTAGAGCCACAGTAAGAGGTCCTTGCCGCCCGCAAATCAAAGCGGGCGGAAAACTGCTTGATACTCACCCTATACGGCGATGGGGTGCGAAAAACACCAACCAAAGACTTAGAACCTGGTCGGGGTGTCGAAAACAGTAGAGCAGCCACCACACTGTGAACTGACAAGACTCAACCACTGACCATGAGAGTTGTCCGCACACCAGGCGATCAACATCTCTGTGACATTACCAGGCTTGTCCTCTGGCTAAATGCACTCCGGTTACGATATCTACCTCTGTACGTTATCAGCCATAACTATCATGCTGGACGCAGAAGAGATGCAGACCAGCGGACATTGCACACCTGCCCCACTGTGTCAACACCCCAGGTGGCGGGGAATGCTAGGCGTACCATCCCTGCATAGAAGCCAAGAAAATAAAGGGACAAAGAGATACCCCACTCACATGCAAATGCTACGTTTCTGGCAGGACGTGACGATCCTGGGATACAGACACACTGGACTGCCTCTCTTCCGGGTAAACCAGTCCATCTCATATATCACATACCATCATTGCACCCTATAGACACGAGTAGTGAAGACTCGATAGTCTGGTAAGACAACTTCCATAGGAGAGAAAACTCTGATCGTAAACAACTGCTGCCTTGCAGATAGGCTGGGGACAGCCAAAGGCTAAGGAGGGCATCCCTACAGAAACGCCTGTTGAAATCGGATGCACGGGGCCGCAAGCCTAACAAAACAGTGCAACGTAAATCACAGTATGATGGCAGCACAACCTATTCGAAAAACGTATGGCGCTCATCCTGAGGAGACCCGCCAGGCAGCGATAGCGCCGGGCCCCATGCCTCGAAGGGGCCCACCCTTGACTACTGGTGGTCACCCACCCATGTGTCGTGGAGTCAAGGCACATGGCTATGGGGAAACGACTATTGGCCAAAACTTCAAGACCCTCAGAATATTACAGTGGAATGCGGAGGGAGTCATTAACAAAAAACTTTCCCTAACACATCACCTGCATGAAGGTAAGATTGACGTGGCATGTATCCAGGAAACGCACCTCAACAAAAACCATAAATTCTCAATCAGAGGATACCAGACTTTCCGTCTAGATAGAGAAGGCCACAAAGGAGGGGTCCTGATACTGACCAGAAACAGCATACCGAGTAGCGCGGTACCTGTCAATCACACCGGACAAGCAGAAATTGTAGGAGTTGACATAATGGCCCAAGAGACGAAGCTCCGCATTTTCAATCTGTACGGACCACCAAACAGAGACCTATCGCTCTCGAGTATGGAGGTCAGAGACTCCAACTGCATAGTGGTTGGAGATTTCAACAGCCACTCGGAGAGATGGGGATACTCTGACACAGACAGCAGAGGTGACGAAGTGGAAGATTGGGAGATAGATGCAAATCTCTCCCTAATCAATAGGCCGGAGGATAGCCCTAGCTTCTATTCAAGAACATGGCATACCACCTCGACTCCAGATTTGGCCTTCTCCACACACGACATACACTATAAAATAGACCGCCAGGTGCTAAACCAACTGGCAGGTAGCGACCACAGGCCGATCAGGCTAACCATTGACATGGAAGTAGGCCCACAGGAAACAAAACCGCTCCCACGTTGGAATTACAAACGAGCCGACTGGGACAGATTTGCAATCCTGACAGATGGGCTGTGTGAAACCATCAACACACGAAACACCAAAATGAAGCCCATGGTAGAGAGCCTAAGCAAGGCAATAATGCAAGCCGCCACTGAAACCATCCCAAGAGGAGCTAGGAAAAACTATAAGCCCTACTGGAATGATGAGTTACAGAAAGTGGAAGATGCAGTAACAAATGCGAGGAACATGGCAGAACGAGAAAAATCCGTGGAGGCAAACATCGCCCTCAAAGCCGCCGCGGCGAAGTACAAACACACTCTCAAGCAAACAGCAAGAGAAAGTTGGAAAAATAAAACGGAAAGTTTAAACCTGGACAAAGAAGGGAACAAGCTATGGAAGCTAGTCAGAGCCATGAACGACGAAACCCCGTCAAATAAACAAATTACTATCAAGCAAGGCGAGAACTTGATCACAGGTAAGAAAGCCGCAAACGCCTTTGTCGATCACTATGCCAGAGCAAACCACATCGAGGTCCCTGCAGATAAGCATACAGACATTAGCGAAGAGCTAAAGGGGCACGAAAACATAAATACGGCTCCTGAAGAGCACATGATGGCCAAACTAACAATGCGCGAAATGGAAGAGGCTATGAGAACACTAAAGAGAAGGAAATCTCCCGGAAAAGACGGGATAACAAACGAAATGCTGATGGGGCTGGGCCAAACAGCGAAGGAAAAACTACTATCAGTCCTGAACCAAAGCTGGAAAAGGGGTATTGTACCCCAGGCATGGAAAGATGCAATACTGGTACCAGTACCAAAAACAGGAAAGGACAAAACAGATCCGAATGGATACAGGCCCATAAGCCTACTGAGCTGTGTTGGCAAGCTGATGGAACGGATGATAAACACCAGACTGATGTGGCATCTGGAAGAAAAACGAATACTAATTCCACAGCAAGCCGGCTTTAGACAGCACAGATCCACTGAGGACCAGGTCATCCTCATAGCCCAGGAGATAGAAGATGCCTACCAGGCACAGAAACACACAGTAGCTGTTTGGGTGGATCTGGAAAAGGCATTTGACAAAGTCTGGAAGGATGGACTTAGAGTCAAGCTAAGAAGAAGTGATGTTTGTGGGAAGATGTACAAGTGGATCAACCACTACCTCAAACAAAGAACGGCCAGAGTCCAAGTACAAGGGCAGATGAGCAAAAAGGTGACACTCGAGCAGGGAGTACCCCAAGGGGGAGTACTGTCACCCACACTCTTCCTGGTATATATAAACGATATTACAGAGAATATACCAAGAAGAGTCCATAGCTCAATGTTTGCAGACGATCTGGCTATGTGGACCTCTGAAAAGAATCTCACCATAGCAAGAAATCGGATGCAAACGGCCCTAACATCGCTGGAAGAGTGGGCGAACTCATGGCTGGTCAAAATAAACGAGGAGAAAACCACGTGCACAATATTCTCGCTCTCATTAAAACCCCAAAGTACCAAATTAAGCCTAAATGGCAAAATCCTGCAGCCAAACGACAACCCAACCTATCTGGGAGTCACATTTGATCGGCGCATGACATGGAAAAGTCAGATTGAGAGAAACCGAATGAAAGCCAGAGAAAGAATGGCGATCATGAGGAAACTTGCTGTCACAAGCTGGGGAGCAGACGAAGGCATACTAAAGAAACTGTACACTGGAAGAGTGAGACCAGTTCTCGAGTATGGCATCGCGGCATGGACAACAGCAGCGAAGGCGAACTTCGATAAAGTTAACAAACTTCAAAACCAAGCCATGAGAATCATAACTGGTGGCATGAAGTCAACGCCAATTGTAGAACTTGAAAAGATTACAAAACTGCAATCCATGACCGACAGAAGAGACTGCAGAGCCCAGCTGCAGTCAGAGAAACTCCGAAGACTGACGGACCATCCAATGTACCAGAGGCTAAACAATTTGGGAACTGGGAGACTAAAGCGGAGAAACTTTGCAGAAATAGCCAAAGCAAAGATGCACGAAGATCCCATAAACGCACTAACAACACCAAAACCCATCACTACTGTACGAAAACCTACTTGGAGGCAGGATATATTTCCAGAGGTGGTAGAGAATATACCAGGTATTGCAAACAAAAACTGCCAGACCGAAAAAGAAAGGAGAGACACTACCTTAAGCTTCATAACGAAAAGCTACCCAAGCATGGACTGGACCCATGCATACACCGACGGTTCTGTAACAAACACTACACAGAACGGAGGGGCAGGAGCATTCCTGAACCTACCAAATGGCAGAAAAATAACACTGTCGATCGCTACTGGTAAGTACACGAGCAATTTCAGAGCAGAGGCAGAGGCACTGAGGGCGGCAGTGGAAGAAATGGTAACACACAGTGAAAATGAGAGCCATATAGTCCTGCTGACAGATGCTCTCGAAGTAGTCACAGCGCTAAAAAGCCAGAAAAACACTGAGCTTAATGACTTAAGAGCAGCACTCTGCAAACTGTGCCAACAGTCCGCACCAAAAAGGGTAGTGGTACAGTGGGTTCCGTCACACTGCAACATCCAAGGCAACGAGGAGGCAGACAGACTGGCAAAAGAAGGTGCAAGGCTACCACAAATAGATACCAGTATGACGTACGAAGAGTCAAAACGGCTTATCAAAGCCAGGTACATGTCCAAATGGGAAACCGAACATACTGGTTACACCAAAAACGATGCCTATTACCAGTTGAACCGAAGAGAGCAGGTCGTTGTCTTCAGACTTCGCACTGGCCACAACAGACTGAGGTACCACCTCTTCAACAAATTGAAGATAGGGTGTACCGACGAATGCCCGTGCGGTACTGGTAAAATGACCACTGAACATCTGCTGCAGAACTGCCCGACATACGAGGATCAGAGAGAGCAGATGTGGCCATTGCCAGTGGAACTGCAAGACAAGCTCTATGGTAGTGGCGAGAGTCTCAGGATGACCGCCGCTTTTTTCGAGAAAATAATGGTTACTGTCTGACTGTGTACGCAGAAGAAGAAGAAGAAGAAGATACCATGGCGGCAGAGTTTAACTAATATCATGACGTCTTGCACGTTCAACATTACTCGCGAAAACGGTTTTTTACAATAGCTGAACGTATTCTTCTCAGTTCGGCAATGGTGCCAACAGTGAGAGTTGCGGACTGAAATCTGTTTCGCAGATGTAAAAAAGTGATGTAATGATCCGCGGTCTGGTTCTTAATCATGGACTTCCCCTGTGGGGCAGGCCAGAACAGTCCCAGGTATCTAGTAGCGACGTAACCACATCCTAACAGTATGTCTTGACACTTAAAGTTGGCTTACTGTTGCAGACACGGACATTTCATTTTTTCAACATGCGCTCATAACCTCCCATTTAGCGCCGTTCCTGGCATATTTTCAACATTGTGCTTCTTAATGAAAATAATAACAAAATAATCACACATCACCAGTAAACAATGCTTAGGTAAATTGTGTGATTAGTATGTGAATTGTGATAAACTGTTCGGATTGTCGTTAATTTCATGAAATCAGATTTTCAAGGGTAAATGCACACTCAAACTGTACTAAGATAATTATATGGCTTCCAGTAACGGACAGGAATGCATCCGTTTGAAATCACATTATATTTTTCAAAAATAAAAAAAAAATAAAAAAATGGTAAGTTAATTTTTGCATAGAGTATATATATATATATATATATATATATATATATATATATAGATATACATATATATATATATATATACATATATATATATATATATATATATATATATATATATATATATATAAAGATATAAAGAAAGTTGATTGTCTTGTGTGTAACATCACTTGGTAGGCATACGTTTCTGACAGGTGTGCAGTTGGACAGGTTTCCATTATATCCCGTACGTGGAGAAACGATGTACCAACAAAAAACAAAACAAACCCAACATGGACACTCGACGATTCTTACTCGGTGCGTTGAGATTGTGCAACCGAGCGAGTTGCATATCCATACAGACGACGTCGTCCTCAACACCGAGACGCAATTTGTAGTGAGACAGATTATACGGTCACTACACACGGAAGGTATGAGCAGCAGCAGGTCTAGGCATACACGTGGGGAAAGCCAGGGTTATCCACAACGGTTTCACACATTTTAATCCTATACTCTTGAATGTAACGCCTAAAGAAAACACTGACAAGTATTCCTACATAGGAAGGTTCCTCAGCATAGAAAATTCCATACGACCTGAGCTTGCCAGACGGAGACAGGAATGCTGGGCGGCCTTCAACTCCATTATTCCAGGCACAACAGACGACTCCAGACTACGTGCAGACATCTTCGACTTGGAAGTCCTACCAGCCCTCCTCTTTGGTAGTGAAGAGCCTGGTCTCTAACGAAAGCAGCAGAGATTCAGCCGATAATAGTACACGGATCTCTGAAAAAGCGCTTCGTGGGCAAAACTCTCCGACAACAGCGGAGAATCGACTCTACACAATAACGACAAGCGGATAATGTCATATATCAAGGACGCCCTACAGCACGGCAACCATTCAAAACACCGCTGGGCAGGCCACCCTGAGTTGATACCCGCACAATGACAACCGCTTCGAAGAACGCAGCAACATAATTTATGATCAGGATCCTATTTGGTTATCTCACTTCTGCCTAGCTCATGCATGACTTCTGGGGTCTGCCTGAGTATGGCAGTGCCCCTATCTGGGCATCGGCTTCAGACAACGGACTAAACTACGTGAATGAAACGACAAGCAGGAGAATCCACTCCTGACTAGTACACACATCTGTTAGTGGAAGAGTTGGAACATCGCCCTGGTCGACAACGACTCTGGAGTTGGGTGCTGGTATCGGACTAAGGGCGCACCAAATTCAATATATTGTCAGCAGCCAAAACAAAGGCCACAAAGCAATGAGAAACTACTGGATGTAAATTGCTAAGAAACGTATAGTAGTCGATATAAACGAAAAGAAACTCAAATTCGCCATGCAGATCATCGAAGCCAGCTGGGGAAGATATCGATTTCAGAGCCAGTACAAGTAATAGAGATGACGGCCTAACTCCCGACTGCATTACAGTGGAAAACACTGAAATGGGACTAAAATATATATCTGAATGGGCACGAGGAACGACAGAACCTTATACCAAGACATATTGTTTATGATTGGAAAAGAAATGGGAGAACCAGAAAATATTTGTAATCGAACTAAAGGTGAAGACAAGAAATGTAACAACAATTCAAGTTTAATCACTAACATCAGCAACTGATGAATGCGAAATGGAATATATATGATAGCTTACACGAAAACAATCGGAAGCGTAGAAAAAGGAGACATCTTGATCATCACTGGACATTTTAAAGCAAATGTCGGAGAAGAAAAAGATGAAGATGACATAAGAGTACGAACACCGGTTGATTTTGGATACATAAAAAAGCGGGGAGAAAAACTGATTGAATTCTACCTGGAAAATAACATCTCCACTGCCACCTTTATTTAATCAACATCCGCCAAGATTATATCCGTAGACCGCCCCTGATGGTAACAGCAGAGATCAAATGGATTACATCCTGGTACAACAAAGATGGCCGTCAAATGTGCTGGCTTCACAAACGCTGCCATGAGCGGACTGTGACACGGAATATGAATTACTGTTTGCAGATTTCAAGACAAGACTTCGTAGTATTAACAAAGGTTTTCATCCAATACGCTTCGACGTAACAGCAGCACCTACTGAATACAGAATCAAAGTAGAAATCAAATTTTAGGCGTTGCTTGCGGCACATTAAGTGATAACATCTGATGAGTTGACATCACGCGCAAGTGATATTTTAATCTCGACAGCGAAAAAAATTATTCCCAGGATATCGCACATAAAACAGAGTTATTTATCAGATGAAACACTGAAAATCATTGAAGAAAGGATTAAACAATTAAAATAAATGGGCCTTGAGTGGACCAACACAGCATCGACAAGACTGCGCAAGAAAAAATCAAAGAGAAAAAAGAAAATATACAATATGATACATGTGGACACTTGTAGCGACATACAATTTACAGCAACGAGACATGGATAGATATACCTTTAATGTGATTCGAACACTGATAAAGGTATTCCGTCTAGTTCCACGTGTAATGAATGATAAAGACGACAACACACTAACAGAAACCAAAGACATACTAAATATATGGAAATATTATTGTAGAATCATGTATGAAGACAACACAAAGTGATCCGTTACAATCCTACCGAAAGGTAAGTAAGAACCTGAACCAACATTGGAGGAAGTACGCTCAGAAATCAAAGTTCTGAAAAAGGGAAAATCCCCAGGATATGATGATATCCAAGCAGAGCTAATACATGCAGAAGGAGAGGCCAGTACTCGAGTTTATCACACGCTGTGTAAAAAGATATGGTACAGCGCAGAGTGGCCATAAGTATGGACAAGATCAATTTATATTCCCCACCCCAAAAAGAGGCAATCCGAAGATGTGCACACACTACCGAACTATTGCGCTAATCAGCAACGCTAGCAAGGCACTCTTGTGAATCCCATTGAGAAGGATAAAAAACAAATTTCAATCTGAAATTCACGAAGTCCAAGCAGGTTTTTGAAAAAAAAACAGAGGAACCAGAGATCACATATTTAACATGAGGAATATCAACGAAAAATCTAGAGAGTTTAACGTAATCATGTTGACGTGTTTCTTTGATTACATCAACGCCTTGGATACGGTAAAACATCAAAATATGTGGAACATCATTAAATAAATGGGTTTTCCTGTGCATATTATCCATCTCATTGGCACATTATATAAATACATTTGATGTATTTGCAGTGCAAAAGGAAGTGATACAGGGATGTAGCCTCTCACTTTGTGTAACATGTATGCGGAATGTATACGGAAATATGCTTGAGAAAACGACAACATTGAAAGGTTCGGTAAATTTACGATTGGCGGTTACAAGATTCCATATTTACGATACGCAGATGACATAGTGATACTATCAATAAGTGCAGAATTCTAGAGCAGCTACTTTCAGCGTAAATGAACACAGCAAAGATCAAAACCTTTTTTATAACCTTAAACAAAATAAATATAACGGCCAACGACTAAACACTATATTAACATACATTTACAGTGGGTGGTGAGGAAATAGATCAGGTCATGAATTTTGAATATATGGGCTCCATAATTTTTTTTTAAAAGCGACTGCTTGAAATAAATCAGAAAAAGACTGATCTTGGTAACGCAGAGGCTGAACCGCCTGAAGAAATTATGGCAGAGTATCAACAAAACTACAACATTGAAAGTCTGGATATCCTGTGTTTTTTCTGTGTCAGCAAATAGCTGCGAATCATGGACGATAACTAACACTTCTAAACAAAGAATCAAATCCCTCGACTCACAATGTTATAAAACGATCTTTAGAATACGCTGGATGTAGAAAAAGACAACTATAGACATTTCGCAAGAGTTGAACAAAGAGGAGAACTGATTTATCAATTCAATGTTGGCCATAAAATGTTAATACGTTAGTCACATCAAGAGACACAACGATCTTGAGAGAACAATGATGGAAGGTATTGTTACAGGCAGAGGAGGCAGGGGTAGACCAAGAAGACGATGTGAGCAAAAGATGAGGAATGCTGGAGTTTTGACAATGAAAATAGTCTCTATCAGACAGACTGTGATGGAAGCTTTGTTCTTTAAAGGACATGCTACATGATGATGTATATATACATACTTATGTATGTATCTATGTACGTAAGTATGTTTGTATGAATGTGTATATGTGTGTGAATATGTATATGTGTATCTATGTGTGTATGTGTATATGTATGTATATGGTTATGTAAGTGTGTATGAATGTGAGTATGTGGGCGTGTGTGTATGTGTGTATGTTTGTGTGTGTATGTGTATATATGTGTGTATGTGTGTATGTATGTATGTATGTGGGTATATATGTGTAAATGTATCTGTTTATGTGTGTATGTGTGTCTGTCACTCTATGTTTCTATGTGTCTCTATGCATGAGTGCACGTTCGCCTGTGCTTGCGTGTGTTAGTCGTTGTGTGTGTGTGTGTGCATTTGTATGATGGTGACTTTATAAAATAGCATATTGATATTTACATTTTTTTAAAATTAATTATTTGTTTTCAAGTGCGGCCCTACATAAAACAAGACACTTACAGCTAGATTTACAAATTTATTTTGGGCAAATGCAAATACTGAAGAATCCAAAAGACCATTTGTATAAATTGTTAAATTCAAAAATTGCAGTTGTATAAAGAGGGCGCCTTGTATGTGTGATGTATGGAACCACAATGCGTTCAGCTTAAAGTTGTTAGCTCCAATAGTTTTTTGGATTGGATATCTCTGTAAAAAGAATAGATAATACATTCAAATAAAATATCTTTAAAAACACATCAAGTTCAAGAATGTTGATATATGTGTTTACATTTAAAAAAAATATAAACAGCAGTGGATCGAGAGACCAAACAACAAATACACACAGGACCCAATCAGTAAACTGAATGGAAAACAGTATACCACAATTTTCCGTCCAGAACAGGCCATTGCAGACTAAATTCAAACATGCGTAAAATGAAAGCAGCACAGACTGCACAATGCACATGTCAGAGAGGACCCCAGACTCCAGAACGCATCCTCCAAACATGTCCACTGCACCAAGGCTCTCGTGAGAAGACCTGGCCCGAAGAAAGAAACATACAAGACAAACTGTGGGGAACCATTTAGGACCTGCGACTGACGTGTCACTTCCTAGAGGTAGCCCATCTGGTGGCATAAAATGAGCATCCGAAACCGAATGCAGAGAATAAACTATATTTTAAAAATAGCAAACCCTTCGTACAAACATATTATTTCACAGATGAGAATTTCAATAACAAAATTAAATTCTTCACCAGGCAAGGAATCATTAGTATACCAACATATATGTATACGGAGACCTTCAGTTGAAAGTGGCATTTTCTTAAAAGTAATTTTAGAGTGGTAAGAAATATAGCCGCAATCGCCATAGAGCAACATCAAGTCCTCAAGAAACCGGTAATCCTAGTGCTTTTCTAATTCTAAACATTACTATGTAATTTAAACTGATGCA
This sequence comes from Ariolimax columbianus, assembly GCA_036924085.1. NCBI lineage: Eukaryota > Metazoa > Mollusca > Gastropoda > Stylommatophora > Arionidae > Ariolimax > Ariolimax columbianus. Next base: position 143,494,651 of record JAVGWX010000002.1, on the reverse strand, counting down.
GGAATTGATTATTTTATATTTAAGAATGAAGAGAAATAGATTTGGTTTAAGTAAGACAAATGAAAAGTTAGTCCTGATATATGGTGTATTGGCTTGACATGTGACCACGGGTATCGCTTCCATACTACAGACTTTCGTTAACAAGTGCATCGTGGCATACTACGTGTTTGATAGAACGAGATAATGAGAATTATAAAACCATAAAAAAATACACGAAAGCAACCACTAACGTCGAAATTCGGGAGAGAATAGAAAAAAACCGGAAATCATAAACAGACGTGCGCTGGAATGGAACCCACGGGAAAAAGGAAAAAGGGAAGATAAAGAAACACATGGCGGCGAATGGTTGAGTAGAAAGTCAGTTCAATCGATGTTTCATGTGTGGAACTCAGAAAGATAGCACATACTAGAAACATGTCAGAGCCCATTAGTTGTTGATCTATGATGCAATGGTACCACAACTACTGTCGGTATTGCCTTGTTGGATGTTTGTTCAGGAGAAATATTTTGGTAGAAAAACTAAGACAATACTGGAGCTAGTGCGACCTACAGCTGTGCAATCACTCGATCAACTCTGAAAGGGTGACCATTATCAGCCAAATACAAAACAAGAAATAGGACATTGGTAATGAAGCAAAAAGGCAATCTGACGATAACACATTATCTGAGGCAAACTAATAACCACTAATCAACTACGATCTTTCAGTTGATGTTGCAAATGACCATATTAAAAAATGTATTGGACATCAGCATAGCACACCCTGTCCTTGATTATGAAACATCTATCGAGAGTGTTGAACTTACTTACTTATTTTCTTAATTGCTTCTCTTCTACCGTGAGGTGTAGAGGTTTGTCAGAGAGAACGACATACTGTACTATACGCCCTCTTTTTCCTTCCCAATCCAAACCAATGTCACTTAGGGACTGTCCTATGTTGTCTTTCAAACGTACTTTTGGTCGTCTTCGATGTCTGCGTCCTTGACTTTTTGCCTCCTATGGCCGCCTTGGTATCGGGTCTTATTTAATTCAACAGACATGACCAAACCTCTGTAGTTGGGACTGCTCCACTCGTGTCTACGAACATGACCAAACCACTGTAGTTGGGACTGCTCCACTCGTGTCTACGGACATGACTAAACCACTGTAGTTGGGACTGCTCCACTCGTGTCTGCAAGGATTGGGCTTCGAGATTGTTATGTAATGTCTGGTTATGGATCTTGTCCCTTTTCGTCACCTGAACTGCCTATCTTAGATACCTAATTTCTAAAGTGTGTCGTTGCCGTTCTTGGGCTGAGGCCTTTGCTCGTGACTCATATTAATCTGTCAGGACAGGTACAAATGTCAAGCGGTAAATATACATCTTTTGTTTTTCTGCTTATTTTTTATTGTTAATGAGAAATACTCTGGTTTATTGCATAGAAACATCTACCAGCTACTGCCTTTAGTGCAATTAACTATTTTTTTCATTCCTCCCCTGCTGTCTATTACCACTTCTATATATTTGAAGTTGCTGACCTGTCCCAGTGCTCGTGTTCCCAGTGTTATCTGATGTCTCTTTTCATCTCTTCATCTCTGGCGATTACCATGGTTTTTATTTTGGAGTTGCTGATGTACATTCCTCTTTTCTTCCCATACCTGGAAGTTGATCTGGAGATGTGCCTCAGATTTCGTGAACAGGGCCACGTCATCTGGAAATGCTAGTTCCTATATCCAACTAGATCTCATATTCCACTACACTAGTTCATACTTTTTTGCCTGTTCCTTGCAGGTTTTGATGACTTCATCCGTGATAAGTATGAAAAGGTACGGTGATAGAATGCCACCTTGTCTTGCTCTGTTAGATGTACTGGACTCTCCTGACTTTTGATTTGATGTCCGCACAAAATATATGCATGGTTTATATAAACTCTGTAATGCACAGGGGTCATGGGATATTCATCCTTGTCAAGCACTCCCAGATTTTTTTTCCAGGGAACTTATCAAATGCTTTCTCCGGGATAAAGATGCTGAGCAGTGCATGAGCTGCAGTGGTCAACGACCATAGCTGACTGCTAGTGTCAGGGCCAGCGAACCATAGCTGTAAAGACCCTTCTACACCTCCACGCAGTGATCCTGGATAACATGCTGCAGCAAGGCAGACTGGCTAAAGAGAAGGGATCGAAGAGGGAATTCTAACCCGGTACTCAAACAATGTCTGCTGAAGTCGGATGTGTTGGACCGAAAGGTGCAAATATCGCAGCGACGCTGTAAACTACGACACAACGTATTACGTTCTCTGGACCACATTCTGCTACGTAAGCCCTTTCAGGGTTTGGTAGTGGGAGATTGAGAACCAACGAAGAAGAAGAAGAAATGCTTTTTCCAAATCTAAAGAAAGCAGAGATGCATCATCTTATCATACTCATGATACGTTTCGCTCAGCTGGCTGAGTGTAGAGATACGGTTTTGAGCACTTCTGTTTTCCCGAAATCTACATTGAGTTTCGTCCATATTTGGCTCTGCTAAACCTCGTAATCGCCGTTCTAGAATCCTAGAGTAGACTTTTCCGGGGACACTGAGAAGGGAGATACCTCTGTGATTTTCGCATTGTCACCCTTTTTAAACATTGGTATTATTATGGCAACCTCTCAATCTCTTTGTATCTTCGTGTGGATCCGTTTGAGGATCTTCATGAAAAGTATCGCTCCTGCCGTCCCCGTGTATTTAGCATTGGCTGGTTTTATATCATCATGTCTTGCTGCTTTATCAATCTTAATTATCTCCAATGCTACCTTTAGTTCTTACATTGTGATATTATCGTTCCCCTCCATGGCTCTCTCCTCGGAGATTGGAACTGTTACTTTCAGAGCTTGATTTTTCACTTCAAAGAAGTCTGATCAATATTATTTCCATCTTTTTGGGGGTAGTCAGCAGCGGACCTTGTTTACCTTTAACAAATGTATGGATGCATTCCTTTTTCTTCCACATGTTCTTCAGGATCCCGTAGAATAGCTTATGGTTTTCTACATGATTATTTTCCAGTTTCCCTCCAAATTCCTCCCAGGATTTCTGTTTGGCTTTGAGTACAGTCTTATTTTCTTCTGTTCTTAAATTTACATATTCGTTACACTTATTTGTTTAATCTGCTGTATTCCTATCCTCTATGTATTGCTTCCATGTCTTCTGTATTCCTGGCCTCTAAGTATTAATTCCATGCCTTATGTATTCTTAGCATCTAGGCACTGCTTTCATGCATTCTGTATTCCATACCTCTAGGTATTGCGTCCATGCCGTCCATGTCTTCTGTATTCCTAGCATATATGTATTGCTTCTATGCCTTTTTCTTGTGTCGTATTATTCTTTGCACTTCTTCAATCTACCATGGTGTACTATTTCTCGTCCACCCTTTTTTTTGTTTGACCACATGCCTCTACTGCAGAATCTATGAGGATGCAGTTGAATTTTACTTAGAGCATTTTCATATCTTCTTCAGATTCCTTTATGTTTCATATTGCTGGTGTTATGAACCTTTGGTATCTCTTCTTAACATCTCGTTCCCTTAGTGTGTAAGCCTTTATTTTATTTTCTCCGTGTTTGGTATTATGTTTTTTGCTTGATGATATGTGTTGCTTGGCTAGAAAGCTTTTTTCGATTGTGTGGAAATCTTGAATTTGTAATAAGAAGGTTTTTTTTCCTTGCATAATCTCAGCAGTTGCCTTTTATTGTCATTTTAGACATCTTCTCCATACCTACTGATCACTCCATCCCATCTAGAATAGTTGTTTTCATTTCTTGCGTTGAAGTGTCCAGTGAGAAGTATTTCATTTTGGCAATCGTAAACGGTCCTTTGTAGGAGCTCACAAAATTCATCTTTTATGTCGGTGCTCTTATCTTCGTGTGGTGCATTCACATTGATATTAATTTTACTGTCCTTTTCTTGTAGACCTAGAACCATCAGCATCATCAGTCGTTCTAAAATGAACTTCCAGCCTGTAATGTTTGCGGTGTTATTATTCTCGACTATACAGCCCACTCAAGTCCTGGCTCTTTTAGTCATGGGAGCTCCGCTGTAGTACAACATGTTGCGTTCATGGCCCAGAACGTCCAGTCACTTTTTCTTTGTTTCTTTAAGTGTCAGGACTAAAATTGTTGATCTCTTCATCTCCTCTTTTAGTTCCTTTTCTTTTCCGATTATATATTCGTTGCATAAATCATGGTCCTTATTTCTCACCTGTTCGTCGCCGTTAAGATCAGTCCGGTTTTCTCTCTTTTAACTCGTAATCCGTTTTAGGACAAACAGGTGATTAACCTGTTGTGTATGTGCATGGTGGAGGGGCTGCTTCGTTACAGCCCTCATTCCTGCCGATCCATTTTTTTTCACGGCTTATTATTTCATATTCGAAGCGAACCTCCACAGTTAGGAAGCCTTTCAGTAACCAGCAACCCTGCTGACTCGCTTGGTAGAAGGTAGATACCTCCCCGAGGGGGGAGTTGAATTTGCAGACCAATATTGCCAATATTACGATGTTGGAAGAGTAAGGATAAAATGTTGGAGGTATACCGTTTTTTTATTTCTTCACGTTCCCACATTCAAAGCAATTTTGTTACAATGATAGCATCTTTTCCTGGTGCTAGTTCGCTGCCTCTAACCATATATTTGTTAATTCTGTTTTTACTGGGGAACCTTTAACCACGGAATATACCAGCAACCAGAACACACTTGGAAGACTTATCAAGTGTTTCTAGAAGACTGAAGGCTGTTTTAGAAAACATTATACTTGTTTTCATGTCGAACAAATACAAAGCATGATTTTAGTGTTCTAGAAATATTATATAACCTTTAACATGCGTTCTGTTCAAACTGTTTATGTATGCTTGATGTGCTCTGCCATTAATGAATCGGACAATGTCATTTTACATTTAATTTGCACAATTTTGAGAAAACACCAGTCAAACATGATATATTTGTTTTCTTTGTGGGGGGAAGGCGGTGGTTAAGAAATTGTTAAAACTGTGACTAAAAAATGTATTTTATATGTTCCTGATTTGTTAATGTCCATTACTTAGCACAGACAACTATAACAAATTATTTGGGGGGGGGGAGGTGGGGGGGGGGTTGAGAAATGGTTAACAATGTGACTAACAAAAGCATTTTTTATTTTCCTGGTTTGTTAATGTCCCATGTTAATGTTAATTTGTAAAATGTAGTCAGGAATGTCATTTGTTGGGTTTAGAATGGTGTTCTTATTGAGCACAGATTTCAACACCATTTCATGATTAATTATTATCATTTATTCTTGTTACTTCGTGCAACTTTTTTCCATCTAGAACATCAATGTTATTTGTGAAATGTATGTCTTTGTTAATACTTTATTCAGATGTTCATAGTGTTCTCCAATATCTATCTACAGAGTATTTCCCTTTTTTATAGAAACAAAAAGAATTGGGTGGGTAATACAGTCAGAACACCAACTGTTGTGTGAAGAACATGCTATATAATGATTTTATATATAAATATATGGAAGAATATGTATAAATAAATTGACATATACATTCTTTATTTGGTGATGTGTACATGCGTACATACATTTGGCACTCTTTTAGGAACGTCGATGAGAATCGCGTTGATTGTCCCATAAATACTCGATTCAAAATCTGTATCCTAGAGGGAAAAAAAAAACAACAATATATTTAATACTGCCAACGAAATGGTTTTGTGTTTTAATAGCAATATGCATGCATGTGTAGTTGTCAAATTTATTTCGTAGTGCTGCTTGATCTGCATTTAGTCGTTGCGATGTTGTTGCGAATTCACACAACACGTACGCTACTTATTTTGTACCCCTTGAAAAGGGCGTTAAATTGCGTTTTATAGTAGATTTCATCACATCCGGACATTGCTGATAAACGCAGGCCGCCGTATTCCAGGCGCTTTTGACATGTTTGGCTTAATCAACGTGACGTTATTTATTTTGAGGATCATGTCGATCCAGATCTCGTCAGTAAGACTACCTTAAAATGAGTATGCTTCTATGGAACTCTACATGATGGAGAAAGTGTGGTCTTGGTCAATATACTATTCCTAAATCTGACGTGATGTCCTGGTCAGTATATTATGCCTAACCGCCCTAACGTCTCAGTTCCCCAGGTGTTAAGATCGAATGTTCAGTTTAGACCCAATTCCTGTGGCATATGACAGCTTGTGAGCTATTTATTCCCGAAGTTGCTATTTGACCCATGCACTAAATGAAATATCGAGGCATGCTTCCTGTCAAGTTAATCTTGACATGTCAGCGATCAGATTAAACAGGTGCGAAGCATTTCGAATTGTATTTGAACACACGCATATCCACATATACACACACACACACACATATACCCACATATACATACACGCACACACACACACACATACACACAGGCGTACATACATTGTACATACGTATGTATACACTGCGCTATACTGTTATTATAGCATCGCTAAATAAACACTGAGAAACATTTAGCATTTCTTTGCAGTTTTTTTCCTTGTTCGTGTGCTTTAAGTAAGTCAGGCCAAATGTAATGCATTGCCGTCTTTATACTTATCTACGATTTGAGAAACCGATTGTAACTTGATATTTTTTTTCTGGCAATATTTATGTTATTTGTTCTATTTAACGAGTATTTCTATTTGGTTTATGCTGTCCATTAGTTAGGTCAGTTGAAGCGTTTATGTATGACGTCATGTTGAAGCGGAATTCAAAACGTGAGTAAAAATGTGAGAATATCCACATACTTAATGTTTTTGTTCGCCAAACTATCCTGAAACTGTTATAGTCCCGCTGCGAACGGTTGGAATCTATTCAGCATGATGAAAAGCAGTTAGTTATAGGTTCACATATCGTTTTGCAATTGTTACAGTGTGATAAGTGTTTAACTACGTTGATCCATACATGCGCATGAGATTACATATTCCATGTGAGTCATCATCACCAATGACAGGAAATGTAGGGTGTAATACAATGGGAAAGCGGCGAAACATTGATAAGTGATATCACTTTGGACGATGATATTGATGTTGCTGCATGTACCAATGAATCGGTGTTAATTGGTGAGACAATGAGAAAGAGCCTCGCTTGTGGAATGAGATGAGGTGGTACGTCATATTGGAGCGGTGCATACATGATAGTAATTTTCAGAACGATTATAAAAATGCAGGTTGTCACTAAATATCTGAAATGTAAATCTGATAACTCTTCAATAACGCAATAATTGTTGTTGACGATCTAGTCTTGCATCTCCAGGTACGTAAATAATGGTATGAGTGCATTACTGTCAGAGATGTCCAGACTTCCGAATTGAACAAGATCTTGAGTGGAGCTACTGCCCAGAATATTCATGAGCTTGTGTGGAGCTATTGTCAGGATTTTATAAGAGCGTGTGTAGAGTTGCTGTCCAGATTTTACAAGAGCTTGTGTAAAGTTGTTGTCCAGATTTTACAAGAGCTTGTGTAGAGTTGATGTCCAGATTTTACAAGAACTTGTGTAGAGCTAGTGTCTGCATTTTATTAGAGCTTTTGTGGGGTTACTGTCTGGATTGTACAAGATCTCGTGTAGAGTTGCTGTCCAGATTTTACAAGAGCTTGTGTAGAGTAGCTGTCCGGGTTTAAAAAGAGCTTGTGTGGAGCTAATGTCCGGATTTTACATCGATTTGTTTGAATATACTGTCTTGGTTATACTGGAGTTCATCGCCACGAATGAGACGACATCTACGCCTTGGAGGCAGCCGTAGTGGGTACTTTGAATAGTGATGTGGGGAGATTCTTTAGTCGATCAATAAAAGGCTAGTGCACGTTGACAGTGCAAATCCATGAGCTTTCTATTTATAGGTGCAAACATTTTCCAACCAACAGTGGTTCAACAGATAGGGTAGGTGTGCCTGAGAAGACAGAGATATAGTATGAATAATCAATGGGTTACTGGAATCATCAGTATACACATTAGCTGCCCATTTCTGAGTGAGAGCCAGCGGTTATTGAGTGCGACGTCGTTGATTGAAAACAAAACATAATAGAACCATCCTGTAGCTGGAGACCACCTGTATTGGCTATATTTTACTCTGGATGAATTTTCGTTGGTGGAGGGTTAACGTTGATCATATTACATCCTGAAGCGTACTTGAGGAGGTGCACCTGGGTTCTTCTGGCTATTGAGCAATGCAAGGCTCATCAATAAATTCACATATATGGTTATTGAGTGTCAAATTCAAACTCGTTGACCAGACTGCTATGAAAATCATGTCTCCAAGAGTTATATAAGGACGTCAGATGGTTACCTTGATCGGTATGCTTCATCTGACCTTAATGTTACTCTTTGCCCCCCCCCCCTTCCTGATCATTTCGCTTCATCTCACCCTGACTTTACTCTTTAAACCCCCCCCCCCCCCCCCCTAATCAATATGTTGTATATGACGCTTACATTTCTCTTTGTTCCTACAAGCCCTGATTGGGAATACCGTATAGTTCCTCATTTTAAAACATGTTACTTTAACATAAATATAAAGAAGACTCAGTTTCTACTGGACACGTTATGCCAATCAGGAGAAATACAATTGGAAAATGAGCCCATGGAAAATAGCAAAGCGTATTTTTACATAGGCCAGGAAATCAACAACAACCACACAATTGATATGGAGATCTCAATCAGGAGAGCAGCTGGTTGGGCTCGGTTTCAAGCCCATTTCACCAGTATGCCAGCAGATGGCCACACCTGACAACTTCAATAGCGTGATCATTCCAGCAATTTGAGGTTTGGAGTCTCTGGAAATCAGACGAAGAAAAGCTCCAAATTAGCGAAAGACTAAACTATAACTACAGAAGTGCCGGCCATGTGGTCAGCATGACAGACGATAGATGGGCATGCCATGTGGTCCGCATGACTGACGATAGATGGGCCATCCATGTGATCGGCATGACTGATGATAAATGGGCCGGCCATGGGGTCTGCATTACTGACGATAGATGGGCCGGCCATGTGGTCCGCATGACTGACGATATATGGGCCGTCAATGTGGTCCACATGAATGGTGATTGATGGGACGGCCATGTGGTCCGCATGACTGACGATAGATGGACCGGCAATGTGGTCCGCATGACTGACGATAGATGGACGAGGAGGGTATTTTTATGGTGGCCATACAATTACAATCGCCCATACTGTCGCCCACCAAAGCGATTTAGAACTTCTTCTTCTTCTTCTGCGTACACAGTCAGACAGTAACCATTATTTTCTCGAAAAAAGCGGCGGTCATCCTGAGACTCTCGCCACTACCATAGAGCTTGTCTTGCAGTTCCACTGGCAATGGCCACATCTGCTCTCTCTGATCCTCGTATGTCGGGCAGTTCTGCAGCAGATGTTCAGTGGTCATTTTACCAGTACCGCACGGGCATTCGTCGGTAAACCCTATCTTCAATTTGTTGAAGAGGTGGTACCTCAGTCTGTTGTGGCCAGTGCGAAGTCTGAAGACAACGACCTGCTCTCTTCGGTTCAACTGGTAATAGGCATCGTTTTTGGTGTAACCAGTATGTTCGGTTTCCCATTTGGACATGTATCTGGCTTTGATAAGCCGTTTTGACTCTTCGTACGTCATACTGGTATCTATTTGTGGTAGCCTTGCACCTTCTTTTGCCAGTCTGTCTGCCTCCTCGTTGCCTTGGATGTTGCAGTGTGACGGAATCCACTGTACCACTACCCTTTTTGGTGCGGACTGCTGGCACAGTTTGCAGAGTGCTGCTCTTAAGTCATTAAGCTCAGTGTTTTTCTGGCTTTTTAGCGCTGTGACTACGGCGAGAGCATCTGTAAGCAGGACTATATGGCTTTCATTTTCACTGTGTGTCACCATTTGCCAGATGTTTGCCTCCATGGATTTTTCTCGCTCTGCCATGTTCCTAGCATCTGTTACTGCATCTTCCACTTTCTGCAACTCATTATTCCAGTAGGGCTTATTGTTTTTCCTAGCTCCTCTTGGGATGGTTTCAATGGCGGCTTGCATTATTGCCTTGCTTAGGCTTTCCACCATGGGCTTCATTTTGGTGTTTCGTGTGTTGATGGTTTCACACAGCCCATTTATCAGGATTGCAAATCTGTCCCAGTCGGCCCGTCTGTAATTCCAACGTGGGAGCGGTTTTGTTTACTGTGGGCCTACTTCCATGTCAATGGTTAGCCTGATCGGCCTGTGGTCGCTACCTGCCAGTTGGTTTAGCACCTGGCGGTCTATTTTATGGTGTATGTCCTGTGTGGAGAAGGCCAAATCTGGAGTCGAGGTGGTATGCCATGTTCTTGAATAGAAGCTAGGGCTATCCTCCTGCCTATTGATTAGGGAGAGATTTGCATCTATCTCCCAATCTTCCACTTCGTCACCTATGCTGTCTGTGTCAGAGTATACCGATCTCTCCGAGTGGCTGTTGCAATCTCCAACTACTATGCAGTTGGAGTCTCTGACCTCCATACTCGAGTGCGATAGGTCTCTATTTGGTGGCCCGTACAGATTGAAAATGCGGAGCTTCGTCTCTTGAGCCATTATGTCAACTCCTACAATTTCTGCTTGTCCGGTGTGATTGACAGATACCGCGCTACTCGGTATGCAGTTTCTGGTCAGTATCAGGACCCCTCCTTTGTGGCCTTCTCTATCGAGACGGAAGGTCTGGTATCCTCTGATTGAGAATTTGTGATTATTGTTGAGGTACGTTTCCTGGATACATGCCACGTCAATCTTACCTTCATGCAGGTGATGTGTTAGGGAAAGTTTTTTGTTAAAGACTCCCTAAGCATGCCACTGTAGTATTTTGAGGGTCTTGAGTTTTTGGTCAATAAAAGTTGCCCCATAGCCATGTGCCTTGACTCCACGACACATGAGTGGGTGACCACCAGTAGTCAAGGGTGGGCCCCTTCGAGGCGTGAGGCCTGGCGCTATCGCTGCCAGGCGGGACTCCGCAGGATGAGCGCCATGCGTTTTTCTAATTGGTTGTACTGTCATCATGCTGCGATTTACGTTGCACTGTTTTGTTAGGCTTGCGGCCCCGTGCATCCGATTTCAACAGGCGTTTCTGAAGGGATGCCCTACTTAGCCTTTGGCTGTCCCCAGCCTATCTGCAAGGCAGCAGTTGTTTATGATCAGAGTTGTCTCTCTTATGGAGGTTGTCTTACCAGACTATCGAGTCTTCACTACTCGTGTCTATAAGGGTGCGATGATGATATGTGAGATTATTTATGAGATATATGATATGGACTGGTTTATCCGGAAGAGAGGCAGTCCAGTGTGTCTGTACTCCAGGATCGTCACGTCCTGCCAGAAACGTAGCATTTGCATGTGAGTGGGGTATCTCTTTCTCCTTTTATTTTCTTGGCTTCTATGCAGAGATGGTACGCCTAGCATTCCCCGCCACCTGGGATGTTGACACAGTGTGGCAGGTGTGCAATGTCCGCTGGTCTGCATCTCTTCTGCGTCCAGCATGATATCTATATTGCTGATAACGTACAGAGGTAGATATCTAAGTAGAAGTGCATTTAGCCAGAGGACAAGCCTAATAATGTCACAGAGATGTTGTTCGCCTAGTGTGCGGACATATCTCATGGTCATTGGTTTAGTCTCGACAGTTCACAGTGAGGTGGCTGCTCTACTGTTTTCGACATCCCGACCAGGGACTAAGTCTTATGTTGGTGGTTTCGCACCCCCTCGCCATATAAGGTGAGTATCAAGCAGCTGTCCGCCCGCTTTGATCGGCGGACGGCAGATACCTCTTTCTGCGGCTCTACCGGATAGGGCTGGGGCGCGAGCCCCAGGTCCCGAACATGTAGGAGCCTCCCATTGCAGTGGTGCTGAGATTTTAGGCGGGATTGCGGCTTACAAGGGTTCGGCCGTAATGCCCCACATGGTAGCCTCGCGCCATTGGCTTATCAGCCTGGTACGTGTACCAAAGTGTCTGCGGCTCCTCTCGATATGAGCTGGTTTTCCGTAGCAACGAACTGTCACTAGTAGGGTAAAACTGACCTGTCTTCAGATGGTCTATTTCTAGCACCCGTTCACTATTTTGCCAGACGAATTTATTGAGGGCTTTTGTTTGTCAGTGGCTAGGTATTTGAAATCAGCGGTTTCTGCGGGGTTAAACACGATTTCCGTAGTGTTCTTTCATTAGAGTGTTAGAGAGCTGACTTGTCTTCCGTGAGTCTAATACCAGCGTACGTTCATTATTAGACCCAACGGTAGTGCTCTCGATTTTCCAGTCGTTCTACAGTATTGGCGTGTTCAGTCAAATTAAGCCACAGGTTCCACTTCTGGTGGTGCCCTTCCGTCAATTCCTTTAGCGAGACAATCAAATTACTTAGATGTTATCCCCTGATTTTCGAGGGTCTAATTTCAGCACCCGTTCCATATTAGACCCAACGAAAGTGCTCTCGGCATGTCAATCATGTCAGTGCTTGGCCGTGTTGAGTCATATTAAGCCGCAGGCTCCACTCCTGGTGGTGTCCTTCCGTCAATTCCTTTAAGTTTCAGTTTGCAACCATACTTCCCCCGGAACCCAAACACTTTGGTTTCCCGGAAGCTGCCCGCAGAGTCATTGAAGCAACTCCTGCGGATCGATAGTCGGCATCGTTTATGGTCAGAACTACGACGGTATCTGATCGTCTTCGCGCCTCTGACTTTTGTTCTTGATTAATGAAAACATTCTTGACAAATGCTTTCGCAGTAGCTCGTCTTGCGGCGATCCAAGAATTTCACCTCTAACGCCGCAATACGAATTCCCCCGTTTGTCCCTGTTAATCATTACCTCCAGTTCCGAAAACCAACAAAATAGAACAGAGGTCCTATTCCATTATTCCATGCACCTTTATTCAGGCAGCCGAGGCCTGCTTTGAATACTCTAATTTTTTTCAAAGTAAACGCGCCGGCCACCCAGGACGCTCAGCGAAGAGCACCCGTGGGAGAGAGCCGGCAGACGGTAGGGCAGGAGACAACTGGCAGTGAACCGGCGCGAGCCAGACCGCCCGCCTGCGCCTGAGATCCAACTACGAGCTTTTTAACTGCAACAACTTTAATATACGCTATTGGAGCTGGAATTACCGCGGCTGCTGGCACCAGACTTGCCCTCCAATAGATCCTCGTTAAAGGGTTTAAAGTGTACTCATTCCAATTACGGGGCCTCGAAAGAGTCCCGTATTGTTATTTTTCGTCACTACCTCCCCGTGCCGGGAGTGGGTAACTTGCGCGCCTGCTGCCTTCCTTGGATGTGGTAGCCGTTTCTCATGCTCCCTCTCCGGAATCGAACCCTGATTCCCCGTTACCCGTTACAAACATGGTAGGCATGTCACGTACCATCGACATTTGATAGGGCAGACATTTGAAAGATGCGTCGCCGGCACATGAGGCCATGCGATCAGCACAAAGTTATCCAGAGTCACCAGTGGGGACGCCGCAACCCCACGAGGGGAAACGACGATTGGTTTTGAACTAATAAAAGCGCTCTTTCCGCGAGGGTCGGAGCTTGGTAAGCATGTATTAGCTCTAGAATTGCCACAGTTATCCAAGTAGGATCGTGTCATCTAAGGAACCTCGACTGATTTAATGAGCCATTCGCGGTTTCACCGTGAGACAGTGTGAACTTAGACATGCATGGCTTAATCTTTGAGACAAGCATATGACTACTGGCAGGATCAACGAGATATCTGTCGGAGACGTACGTACAGCACACACCGGTCGGCGGAGGACGGGTGTGTAAAAAGCCTCACTGGGACGGCCGCAGGGACCGACTGACGGGACGGACGGACGGTTGTTCCAATCGTCCCTCACTCCGTCGACCTAGAACCGCCTGACAGGGGCCTCCCACACGCACCAGACGACCGACCGACTGGGTTCGCTCGAGGAGGGATGGCAGCGCTCTGTGCAGAACGGATCCCAACGACCTCGGCCATGAATTTCACTGGGACTGGAGACAATTTGGCCTGCCGGCCTGCCTTTCTCCCGAGGAGAACGCAGGGCCTTGAGGCACGATTCCTGCTTTCCATTTGCCGGTCACAAGCTCTTTGCGAGAGTCGGACCACCAGCGAGACGTACTGTCGAGCTCTGCTATAAGCCTTAGATAAATCACCACGGACGGACCACGTTTCCTGATACAGACCAGACGAGCGCACCTCGGTGGAGGAGACGCTACAACAAACCGCACCCCAATAGCTGTACGGGGAAAGGCAGGCGAGCGTTTTCCGCAAGCCCGCGCTATTGCTCCGCCTGGCGGGACTGAGATCGCTTTACGAACACTGGTTGAAATTGAGTCGCGGCGGCGAGACAACTAATCCAGATACGACGCTTTCTGACTTCCTTTACTTGTTGTTGGCAATATATTATGTTACCCAATGTTCTAGACAGGCGTAAACATCATGTGACTTTCTCATACGGGACAATGACATTGCATATAAGACTGACACAACTTAGGTAGAAGTTCTGGCTGAATGGCTTCTACATTTGCTTGCTAAAATAGGAGGGCAATTTATCGAATATTCGGTCGTATGCATTGTTTTACTTCAATTGTTTATAACCAGCGCCTTCTTCTGTGATCTGCCCTTCCTCTGCCAGTCGTGTCTCGCTCAGGGCAGCTATGCAGATGTTATATCTAACCAGTTCCCTGGCGATCAGTGCTGTCCGTCGTTCGGGTCTGTTTGCTTTGGTTGTCCAGTAGCGTGCCGACATTCCATGCTGCAAGCGTGATAGGTAGTTTTCGTGATCGTTTTCTGCCTGTTCCGCCGGTGCAGTTTTAGGGCCCTGTCAGTTGCGAGTTGCTAGTCAGAGTGTGATCTGTAGGGGGATGTCGTGAGTTGCGCAATGTGTTTATAGTGAGGGTGATGTGCGCAGGATCGTCCTGACTCTCTCGTCCGGACTCAACATGTTCTAGAGGCAAGACATTGTCAAGACTTCTAGTGAAGGGTTCGGATGCAGACATTATGGTGTCAGCGTGTGCCTAATTATCTCGGTATCCCTTCCCTTCTCTTTTATCGCTGTGGTGGAGCTTCTGGAGCGGCCGCAGCAAAGAAGAACGCCGTGAAGCTGGAGTTGGCTTTGCCATAAAGACCAACATGGTCGACAAGCTCACAAGCATGCCCAGATGAATTATTGACCGCCTGATTACACTGCGTCTCCCCCTAATAGGAGGGCGTCATGCAACACTCATTGATTTTAACGCTAGGGTTGGCAAAGACCATACAGCCTGGGAGGGGGTCATTGGCAAACATGGTATCGGAAAATGCAATAGTAACGGACTGCTCCTTCTGAGGACATGTGCCGCAAATGAACTACTCATTAAAAACACATCTTTCCGACTACCTGTTTGAAATAGAACCACATGGATGCACGCAAGGTCCCGCCACTGGCACCTCATTGACTATATTATCATCAGACATAGAGATCGAGCGGATGCTATGGTAACGAAGAGCATGTGTGGTGCAGAATGTTGGACCGACCATCGACTTGTCATTGCCAAGCTAAACTTCAAGATCTAGCCCAAAATGCGCCCCCAGGGAAAGAAACCACCGATGAGGCTAAGTATCTCTCAGCTGAAATACGAACCCACAAGAGGAGGCTTCCAGGAAGAGCTTAAGGGTAGACTGTATGTGCTTCGTTTTGAAAAGAACGACATCGAAAAGAACTAGGCATCATTGAGAAACACACTCTACGATACAGCTGTTAAACACATTGGCCCACTCACGCGCAAGCATAAGGACTGGTTTGATGAGAACGATCTAGAAATAAAGGGCATTCTCGATGCAAAACATGAAGCGCACAGGGAATACCAGAGGGACACACCATCTCCGGCAGCAAAAGCTGCCTTCAATACTGCTCGCAAAGTTGTCCAGACCAGGCTTAGAGAGATGCAAGATTCCTGGCTCAGCAAAAGAGCTGACGAAATTGAGATGTTCGCCGAGCGTCATGACACCAAACTGTTTTACGAGGCACTGAAAGCTCTCTACGACCCGCATCCATCTAGTAATACTCCAGTTCGCAGTGCGGATGGGGTACTGCTAACAGATACGGTTCAGATTCTAGACAGATGGGCAGACCACTTCTGCAAAATACTAAACCACCCATTGTCCATAAATGAAGAGGCCATCCGGTGAATGCCGCAGGTGGAACTGAACCTGGCGTTGATGACGTCATTACTGAGGAGGAAAACGACAGGGCAATCAGTTCACTATCTATAGGAAAAGTACCAGGAGATGATGCAATACCAGCAGAGGTATATAAGACAGCTGGCCCATCCCTCACCATAACGATCACTGAACTCTTCTGTCACATGTGGGCAGAAGGTAAAATTCCGCAGGGGCTAAAGGACGCCTCAATCGTTCACCTATACAAATAAAAGGCAGTCGTCAGGAATGCGACAATCATCGTGGAATGTCGCTACTCTCCGTAGCAGGCAAGATCCTAGCGCGCTTACTGCTAAACAGTCTTAACAAACACCTTGAACAAAGCCACAACCTCCCAGAAAGCCAATGTGGATTAAGAGCCGGAAGAGGAACAGTGGACATGATTTTTGCCGCTCGCCAAGTACAAGAGAAGTGTCGAGAGCAAAATCAGGCCTTGTACACCACATTTACTGATTTGACAAAGGCATTTGATACAGTAATCAGAGGAGGGCGGTGGATGATAATGTCTAAGTTTGGCTGACCCAACAAGTTCAAAACAATGGGGAAACAGCTACACGAAGGCATGTGTGCTTGTGTACTGGACATCGGTGCAATCTCTAAAACGTTTCTAGTATCAAACGGAGTAAAAAAAGGATGTGTACTCGCCCCGACTTTGTTCAGCATGATGTTCGCGGCCATGATTATAAACGCCTTCAGATCATTGGAGCTTGGAATACCCATAAAGTACAGCACAGATGGCAAGTTACTCAATTCCAGAAGAATGAAGCCAAAACCAAAGTGGCTGGTGACATAATCAGGGCTCTAATGAGCAACTCAGAACTAAACATGCAGGTTGGAATGGACCAGTTCTCTGCCGCATGTGAAAATTTTGGCCTGACCCTAAATGCCAAAAAAACAGAGGTCATGTACCAACCAGCACCAGGCATGCCGTACACAAAACCAGAGACTACAGTGAGCGGGCAGACGCTGAAGGCCGTAGACAAATTCACATATCTGGGCAGCACGCTGTCGAGGTCTGTCAGCCTAGACGATGAGGGGGGCAAGCAGATTAGCAAAGACCAGCACAGCCTTTGGTAGAATGCGCTCGATGGTCTGGGCAAATCGTGGCATCAGCGTCAAGACCACACTCAAAGTCTACCGTGCAACCATCATTCCAACCCTACTATACGCTTGCGAAAGCTGCACTGTATACTCTGGACATGGAATGAGGTTAAACCACTTCCACACAGGTTGCCTGAGGCGAATATTCGACATCCGATGGCAAGATCGTGTCACTGACATCGAGGTTCTCTCGAGGGCTAACATGCACAGCTTCCATGCACTGCTAGAAAAAGCACGACTAGGATGGGCCGGACACCTCGTCCGTATGTCAGACGAGCGGCTCCCAAAGAAGCTTCTCTACGGCGAGCTGAGAGAGGGATGGCGCGAGAGAGGGCGCCAAAAGAAACGTTTTAAAGATGGTCTGAAGGACTCACTAAAAAGTTGCCAGATAGACATCGACATCTGGGAATGTCTTGCGAGAAACAGATCTGACTGGAGAAGCAGTCATATCGGGTGTAGCTACCGGTGAAGATGACCGTGTTGTGAAAGCCCAGAATAGACGCGAGACGCGGAAATCCCGAGCAGCGGGAACACCATCTCGTTCTACAAACCTCGTGTGCCCGATATGTAGGAGATGTTTTCGTGCTCGCATTGGCCTGTTCAGCCACATGCGCACCCACACCCAACAAGGAAATCTGTGACAAGGATGATGTCGGCGGTCCTCATCTACAACGATGGACAGCTATTATTATTACTTCAATTGTTTTTGTTTTTTTTAAATGTTTCGATCACTACAATTTACCACCGAAATGTGCGAATTAGGAAATTATGCTATTTTACGCAAATACACATGTCCAGAAATAATCAATTTAGCGGAATTCTTGGAATGAAAACATTGTCCCATAGTGGATACATGGAAGGTAAGGGTGTGGTAGAGATGTGCTATTGGTTGATAATTTTATGAATACGAATCAATAGCGAATTGCTTGAATAGACACAAATAGAAAAACAGTTTACGACAAAAATCAGGACAAGGCAGTCCTGCTTTTTTGTGGAATGTCATAAAAAGAATTGGGTTGGAATGCATGGTGAACGCGTGCAAAATAGCAAGGAGGAGTGACAGAAAAAAGCAGATTAGGAAGCAACAGAACACAACGAAGGAGTGCCGTGGAAGAAAATCAACGCTGGGGCAGATAAACAAGAGACGGTAGAGATCGATTGTTGCTAACGCTAACCGGCAAGGCACATGATGATATGTATTAGATATGGACGCATTAAATGAGGAAATACATTTGGTCCCTGTTTCTCCTGTCTTTCCTAAAATCTGCCTGGACTACGTGAATTTCAGATTCAAATGTTTTCTCAATCCTTCTTAATATGATTCGCAAGAGTATCTTGCTAGCGTGGCTGATCAGCGCCATAGTTCGCAAGTTCATGCACAGCTTCAGGTTGCCTATTTTAGGGAGGGGAATATAAATTGATTTCTTCCGTGCTTCTGTCCACTCTGCGCTTTGTCATATCTGTTTACACAGTTTGTGATAGACTCGAGAAATTGCCTTCCCTCCTGCTTGTATTAGCTCTGCTCTGATATCATCACATCCTGGGGACTTTCCTTTTTTCAAGCTTTTGATTGCCGAGTTTACTTCCTCCAATGTTGGTTCAAGTTCTTTATCATCCTTTGGTAGGATTGTAACTGAGCGTGTTGTGCTATCTCCACACATGTTTCTGCAGTACTCACTCCATTTATTCCGATTGCCTTTGGATTATTTTAATTTTCTATCCTCTTTGTCATTAATTATATTTAGAACCGTACGGAATTCGTTTGTCAGTGTTCTTATATCCTTAAAAGCACCCCCCCCCCCCCCCCCACCTGCCTTGTTGTTGTAGGTTTTCGATGTCCCTGCACGTTTCTACAATGTATCTTCTTTCATCTTTTCCTATTTCTGTTCTAACATTTTTTGGGCAGATGTTATACTCTGTGTTGGGCTGCTGTCTTCCCATTTGTTTTAATTGTTTCCTTTCTTCAATGACTTTCATTGTTTTTTTCTGAAATTATATTACTTGTACTGGTTCTGAACCCGGCCTCTTCGTCAGTTGTCGTCTATGATCTGCATGGCCTGAGTGTGTCACCATCAGATCTTTGAGTTTCGTTTATATCGACTGTCATTGGTGTCTTGGAATTTTACGTCCAGTAGTTTGTCATTGCTTTCTGAACGTTGTTCTGGCCTCTCTACAACTGGTCTCTGGTGCGCCCTTAGCCCGATATCAGGCGTGTCCAGCTCCCGCGTTCAGAGTCGTTGTCACTCAGCTCGATCTTCTGCCTATGCTATCAGCAGCTGTGTATTTGTCAGGGATAGACTTCTCTTTCTGTCATTTCACTCACGTAGTTTAGCCAGCCAGACAAAGCCGTTGTCCGGGGGATGGCGCTTTCGTACACAGGCAGACTCTAGGAGCCATACGTGAGCTAAATAGAAGTGGGGGAACCAAATAGTATCTTGGCAATCAAGGATGATGCTGCCTATCACCGTGAGGTGCTATCCCATACACACTTCTGCACTACCCCCCCCACCCCCCTCCGCCCCCATATATTTATATATATGTATATAAATGAGGGGCGTTCAAGGCATACCGGGACATTTTTTGTATGGAATTTGATTTTTTTTTTTTAAGTAACCAAAATGCCATTCATTTTCAAAATAATGTCCTGCAACGTGTATGCACCTTTCCCATCGTTTAAGTAATGCTTGAATAGATCAACGTAGAATGTTGTTTTAAGTATGTTTGAACCAATCCTAGACATCCTGATTGGCTTCATTAGTAGTGCTTAAACTACGTCCTCCCTAGAATTCCTTTAGGTGTCCAAACAAATAGAAATCGCTTGGAGCGAGGTCTGGGCTCTAAGGTGGATGTCGCAATACCTCCCAGCTGAGTTTCCGCAGATGTAGTGAGTTGTATGAGGTATAACTTATCTTACATGAGTTGGACGCCCTTTATGATCTAACCAGGCAGCTTTTTTTTCTGTAGGCGCTTATACACATCACCCAAAATGCGTATGTACTGTTCACTATTGATAGTTGCACCACAGGGTAGAAAATCAACATGAATGATGCCAAGTTTGTCCTACAAAACACTTGCAATGACTTTACCCGCAGACGCAATTGTCTGACATGTTCGGGCTGTGGTGATCGAGTAAACTTCTATCGCTTTGATGCTCGTATTGATTCTGAAGTGTAATGATTCAAAAATGCATGTCCTTCCATGTCAAAACGTTCCTTAAATTCAGTGCTTTAACTCCTCTATGTTGGTTAAAATAGGACACATGTATTGGTTCCTACAGTGCATTAACCTTTCGAAATACAAATGTTTATGAATAATAGTGTTCACCCATCCCAGATGAAGACTTGCCCATTGAGCAATTTTGCGACCGGTTGTGAGTCGATTTTCTAGAATAATGCGTTCCACAGTCTGAATAGTCATTGTACTGACAGTGGTGGGTTGATAGCCATCACGCGGGGATCATCACTCCCTGATTTACGGCTAACTTTAAAATGTTTACACCATGTACATGGCTCACTGCGGCTGAGTGTATGATCACCGTATCTTGATCACAGAATTCCGTTCATTTCCGCAGATTTCACGCCTTCTTTCTTACGAAACCTTATAACAACATGCTGCTGATGCATGCAGGCATTAACAGTGTTGCCCGTCCATTTAACGTATCTGTCACGTGTCGGCCTTTGGTACGCGAGCCACCTAGCAGTAATAGTACACAAGTTCCCCGAACAAAATATAATAGTTCTAGCACGATATAACTCATTCAGGTAAAACTAGAACAAAAAGTCCCCATCTGATTTCAATACCGCTCGTGTATATAAATCATTCTTGTTTAGCATAGTTACAGGAGATTATGTTACAGGAAAAGGCATACACATCATAATGAAAACTAAAACGGCGGCCTTCAACACCTGAAATAGCAGTTGTGTGTCCATGCGGTACTTAACACGCACCCAGCAAAGAATGTACATGTGATGTGTACGTGGCGTGCCTCAGTTATCTAAGTTACTCAATGTTCCACAAAGTCTGCCTTATGACAATTCAATGATAGTTCTATCCCAACACGATCTCCATCCAAGAATTACTTGCTCAGAGCAACCAAGAACACATGTAAACCATCATATCTGATTCCTGGTAGAATTGATTGGCAATGTTTTACACGAGTACTTGATGTCGTTGCCGTAAAAGTCAGGCAACAGTCTCCAGATGAAAACATAAGAGAAGCAATATGTTGGCAATAAAATATGGAATCAAAAGATAAGATCATGGTTCAGAGTTGGGGTATGGTACCAACGATAAACGCATACAGTGAAGCGATGCGGGGAGTACCATGCTCAATCTAAGAAGAATTCATTCCTGTACGTTACAATTAGTTCACAAACAATTGTAGAAGGTTTTTGTTTTTTTATTAATTTAATAGACATCATGAAACTGAGTTTTGCCACATTAATAGCACATTTAGGGAGATACTTTGCAAATCTAATGTTTACTCAATGGTGTAGTGCCTTAATTAATCTCTCTAGTTGTCACAGTCTTACATATACATGGATGCAAAATAGACAACACATACCTCAATGAGTTCTGGATTGTTTCTTTTTAATCCGAAATGATAAGCTCTTAGTGCATAGACCAGACTGAGTTTCTGTCTGGAATACGATAAAAAAAGGTGATGTGTAGAGGAAATGAATTTATGTATTAAATATAAGTTCGCAATAAATAATATCTTCCAAGAAATCATCAAGGTAGGTTTCCATTACAAACTAAGAGTGGCTTTTTGTTATATAATTTACGCCTTGACGCTCCGAAGAAAGATAGTGCAAATATGATGAGATGACTACGGTAATAGCCTTACGTAAATGAGGTTCAGAAAAGTGATAATGAAACTAGACACACTAACTATTTGATAATGTCAAGAAAAATGCTATTGGTGTAAGGTGTACTTTCTTGGTGCAGTATATGGTGGTAAATGATTTAATGAGCGTAAGTAAACAATATAAGTGTATCCTGAATGCGTGATATTTGTGATAACAGTGGAGACTGTTGCGATTCCTGGACCTGATAAGGGTGCACCTTCGCATGACGTAATACACGCAAACTTATGGTTACCAAGTTTACTACGATATATTAATGAACGATCTCTTGGTACAATTGAAGACCACGTGTGAAGTAACAATCTTACCTTATTAAAGCTTCATCACTGTCTGGATCATCGAAAATAGTACTATGTAGAGCATGCACATTGTCTAGAACCTGCTTGGCTTTGAGCTGAACATAAAAGAGCGTTTCATAGAAACAGATAGACTTAATCCATATAACCAGCACCGTGTCCTCTAACTTCAATATTTACGGTATACTGTATACTATAATACCAGTATGGCGGTCTACATTCCCAGTATTGGAGGTCTACTGCAAGGATGTATAGAACTGATGAATAAAGGCAGCTTGTCAAGGCAGTCGTTACGCGTTGAAGATACTTTTTTATGTTTGCTGTTAAAGAAAAAAAACCTTCCTGAAGATTTGAGCCCATGTTATTGTGTTAGAAATCATATGCCAGAAAGGTTCGGCCAGCCATTTCGCATTTATTCTTTGCTGAAGGAAAATTATAAGACAGACATGCGTATATCGTCCATTGGTGTTAATGTCGGTAATACACGTAACATTTATTGGTTAGCTGTATCCCAGAACGAAGAGACACGATATAATGATCTGTCGCAATCGGTGTGAAGAATTCGAGAAGACATATCTTTGCATGTACCAGATGTGAAAAAAAAGAGAAATTCAAATTGATGTGGTTATTAGTGTTTTAGCGAAGTGACGTGTTAGCAAACGCGCGAAGCAGCAAAGTATTACAGGTCTAACGTTATTGTATCCTTTTATTTTCTATCTTCCTTCCTTACCACTATCACTCCGTAACTGCCACTTTAATTAAACAACTAACAAATCTTGTAACAAAAGCAAACCAAAGAATGTCTATTTCACAAACATCAAACACATCATATCAATGCGCTAAGCTCGTCAATCGTATCATATTGTCCATCAAGTATTAGCTCATTTTAATGTCTCTAAACAATGTTGTTATCACACTTCTCTAACTATAACATCTTTCAAGAGGTCCATTAGCACAGGACTTACTTTTCCACTAAACTTTACCCAGGGTTCTAATCACGTGGTCGAACTCTAGCAATTGTTATATGCATTAGGGACTACCCCAAGCGGGAGTACTGTCACCCACACTCTTCCTGGTGTACATAAATGACATTTCAGAGAATATACCAAGAAGAGTCCATAGCTCAATGTTTGCAGACGATCTGAAAAGAATCTCACCATAGAAATAAATCGGAAGCAGCAGGCCCTAACATCGCTGGAAGAGTGGGCGAACTCATGGCTAGTCAAAATAAACAAGGAAAAAACGACATGTACAATATTCTGCCTATCAAACAAACCCAAAAACACAAAATTAAGTCTTAACGGCAAATACATGAAGCTAAACGACAACCAAAACTATATGGGAATCCCATTTGATCGGCACATGACAAAGAAAAGTAAGATCTTCTTCTTCTTCTTCTTATTCGTACGCAATAAGACAGTAACCATTACTTTTTTTTTTTAAACAGCCGTCATCCTGAGGTTATCGACACTGCCATATAGCTTGTCTAGTGTTGCCACTGGTGATGGTCACATATGCTCTCTCTGATCCTCGTATGTCGGGCAGTTTTGCAGCAAATGCTCAGCGGGTATTTTCCCGGTACCACACGGGCATTCGTCGGTGCCACATATATTCAATTTGTTAAATAGGTGGTACTTGAGTCTATTGTGGCCAGTGCGAAGTCTGAAGATCACGACCTTCTCTCATCGGTTCAACTGGTAATAGGCATCGTTTTTGGTGTAGCCAGTATGTTCGGTTTCCCATTTGGTTATGTATCTAGCTCTAATGAGCTGTTTTGACTCTTCGTATGTCATACTAGTATCAGGCTGTGGTAGTTTTTCACCTTCTTTTGCCAGTCTGTCTGCCTCCTCGTTGCCTTGGGTGTTGCAGTGAGATGGAACCATCTGCACCACTACCCTTTTTGGTGCGGCCTGCTTGCATAGTTGACAGAGTACTGCTCTTAAATCATTAAGTTCAGTATTTTTTCTGGCTTTTCAGTGCTGTGACTACGGCCAGTGCATCTGTAAGCAGGACTATGTGGCTTTCATTCATTTTACCTGTCACCATTTCTTCCACTGCCGGCCTCAGTGCCTCTGCCTCTGCTCTGAAATTGCTTGTGTATTTTCCAGTAGCGAATGAAAGTGTTATTTTTCTGCCATTTGGTAGGCTCGGGAATGCTCCTGCCCCTCCCTACTCTGTTGTATTTGTTACGGAACAGTCGGTGTATGCATGGGTCCAGTGCATGCTTGGGTAGTTTTCCGTTATGTAACTCTGGGTAGTATCTCTTCTTTCTTTTTCGGACTGGCAGTTTTTGTTTCTAATACCTGGTATATTTTCTACCACCTCTGGAAATATATGCTGCCTCCAGGTAGGTTTTCGCACAGTAGGGATGAGATTTGGTGTTGTTAGTGCTTTTTGCTATTTCTGCAAAGTTTCTCTTCGCTTCAGTTTACCATTTCCGAAATTGTTTAGTCTCTGGTGCATTGAATGGTCAGTCAGTCTTCTGAATTTCTCTGATTGCAGCTGGGCTCTGCAGTCTCTTCTGTCGGTCATGGATTGCAGTTGTGTAATCTTTTGAAGTTCGACAATTCGCGTTGACTTCATGCCACCTGTTATAACTCTCATGGCTTGGTTTTGGAGTTTGTTAACTTTATCGAAGTTCGCCGTTGCTGCTGTTGTCCATGCCACAATGCCAAACTCGAGAACTGGTCTCACTCTTCCAGAGTACAGTTTATTTAGTATGCTTTCGTCTGCTTTCCAGCTTGTTCCAGCAAGTTTCCTCATGTTATCCATTCTTTCTCTGGCTCTCATTCGGTTTCTCTTGATCTGACTTTTTCATGTCATGCGCCGATCAAATGTGACTCCCAGGTAGTTTGGGTTGTTGTTTGGATGCAGGTATTTGCCGTTTAGACTTATTTTGGTGTTTTGGGGTTTGATTGATAGCGAGAATATTGTATATGTGGTTTTCTCCTCTTTTTTTTGGACCAGCCATGAGTTCGCCTACTCTTCCAGCGATGTTAGGGCCTGCTGCATCCAATTGTTTGCTATTGTGAGATTCTTTTCAGAGGTCCACATAGCCAGCTTGTCTGCAAACATTGAGCTATTAACTCTTCTTGGTATATTCTTTATAATGTCATTTATATACACCAGGAAGAGTGTGGGTGACAGTACTCCCCTTTGGGGTACCCTCTGCTCAAGTGTCACCTTTTTGGTCATCTGCCCTTGCACTTGGCCTCTGGCCGTTCTGTTTTTGAGGTAGTGGTTGATCCAATTGTACATTTTCCCACAAACTTCACTTCTTCTTAGCTTGACTCTTAAGTCCATCTTTCCGGACTTTGTCAAATGCATTTTCCCGGTCCACCCAGACCGCTACTGTGTGTTTCTGTTCCTGGTAGGTATCTTCTATTTCCTGGGCTATGAGGATGACCTGATCCTCAGTGGATCTGTGCTGTCTAAAGCATGCTTGTCGTGGAATTAGTATGCGTTTTTCTTCCAGATGCCACATCAGTCTGGTGTTTATCATACGTTTCATCAGTTTTCCGACACAGCTAAGTAGGCTGATATGCCTGTAGCCATTTGGATCTGTATTGTCTTTTTTTTTATTTGGTACTGGTACACGTACTGCGTCTTTCCATGCCTGGGGTACAATCCCACTTTTCCAGCTTTGGTTCAGGACCGATAGCAGTTTCCTCTTCGCTGTTTGGCCCAGCCCCATCAGCATTTCGTTTGTTATCCCGTCTTTTCCGGGAGATTTCCTTTTCTTTAATGTGCTCATGGCCTCTTCCATTTCGTTCATTGTTAGTTTTGCTATCATAAGCTCTTCTGGTGCTATATTGATGTTGTCGTGCCCCTTTTATTCTTCATTAATGTCCGTATGCCTATCTGCAGGGACATCTTCTGGAAGCTGAGGCCTGCTTTAAACATGTAACAAACACAACACAGACCGGATGGGCAAGAGTATTTCTGAACCCACCAAATGGCAGAAAAATAACACTGTCATTTGCTACTGGAAAAAAACACAAGCAATTTCAGAGCGGAGGCAGAGGCACTGAGGTGGCAGTGGAAGAAATGGTGACAGGTAAACGGAATGAAATCCATATAGTCCTGCTTACATATGCTCTAGCCGTAGTCACAGCACTAAAATGCCAGAAATATACTGAACTTAATGGTGTAAGAGCAGTACTCTGTCAACTTTGCCAGCAGTCCGCACCAAAAAGGGTAGTGGTGCAATGGGTTCCATCCCACTGCAACATCCAAGACAACGAGGAGGCAGACAGACTGGCAAAAGAAGGTGCAAAAGTACCACAACCAGATACTAGTATCACATTCGAAGAGTCAAAACGGCTTATTAGAGCTAGATACATGACCAAATGGGAAATCGAACATACTGGCTACACAAACAAAGATGCCTATTACCAGTTGAATAGAAAAGAGCAGGTCGTGGTCTTCAGACTTCGCACTGGCCACAACAGACCGAGGTACCATCCATTCAACAAATTGAAGATAAGTGGCACTGACGAATGCCAGTGTGGTACCGTTAAAACGACCGATGAGCATTTGCTGCAAAACTGCCCGACATACGAGGATCAGAGAGAGCTGATGTGGCCATCACCAGTGGCAACACTAGACAAGCTCTATGGCAGTGTCAACAGCCTCTTGATGACCGCTGTATTTTTCGAAAAAATGACTGCGTACGATGAAGAAGAAGAAGTTATATGCATCGTCTTTCAATGTGTGTTGAGATAATGCTGTCTAGCTACTTGTTCTCAGTCCTCACCTCTTGCTAATCTTATGGCATTACGTTGCACCTCTCAGCTTACTCAACATGGATGTTTACCTCATTGCCTCGTCTCAATGTCAGGAAGTCTGCGACAGTGGTTCTGTTACTATGGGTGTTCAGGACGATGCACAGACGAGTCACGACGTGTCGTCCGGGACGACCACTCTGTGTTGAAGCAACACATGTACCTCCGACGAGAATGAAATCGGGTCACGAGAGACAGGTGTTAGTGACGACTGGAACAGAACATTCCACACAGACAGATTCTTACAAGTGTGTGATCTCTCGTTGCCTTTCAGTGTTGGTCTGCTTTGGTGGCTTCTAATTATATTTCTCTTGTCTGGTCACTCACTGGTTAAGTCTTTTAGTTTTTTCTAGCTAACAGTAATTGTCTAATATGCTACCTACTAAACTGCACGGTGGGATATCCTTTTCTGCTCCTTCTGATCTGTCCCCCCCCCCCCCCCCCCCGCCAACGTATATGCTAATCTCACCGATTTAGTCAATGACTTCTACTTTCTTGAGTTCATTTCCTTCATAGTTTATTTGAACTGGCGTGTCCTAGAGAATGGCTTGCCTTGTTTTTCAAACTACTGGATGACGTATAGGTCGTGGGATTCTCCGTTGAATTCCACATATAATCGTGCGAAAGAGAATGATTTTGGCTTGACAGTTTTAATCTGCAATGTTTGAGAATTAAGTACAATGCCTCGTTCAATGAACTGAACCTCTCTGGCAGGCTTCTCAAGTTATGTGTGGGTACCACGAACGGTATTTCCAGGGCTTCCCTGGCATTTGCTCGTTGACCCATTGTACATCTGTTACAAACGTGATTGTAAAATCTACAATTGGAAAGTTAATCGGATTAGGTCCAGCTTAACACAGCGTAGGAATCAGG
This sequence comes from Ariolimax columbianus, assembly GCA_036924085.1. Lineage (NCBI taxonomy): Eukaryota > Metazoa > Mollusca > Gastropoda > Stylommatophora > Arionidae > Ariolimax > Ariolimax columbianus. The sequence continues at coordinate 143,466,580 of JAVGWX010000002.1, read as the reverse complement.
TCAATTGGTAGCTAGGGGACGGTCATTAGGGCGCTATAATTTCTTACATTCAATTAGCCACAAACTCAGTAGACCTGCCTGACAGAAAGTGTTTAATTTCAAGATCCCAAAATGGATTTCAATTGTCATTTTTGTGCAGTTTTGTGACTGCGATTTACATTTTATAACTGTATTGAATTGCATGAAGTTGTGTTAAATTTCGTGTCCTAATATCATTAATGTTTTCGGATTTAGTGAAGCGCCGTAGACAAAACAACTATTCAGCTGACTGTTTGTTAACAAAATGAAAACGATGCTTTTGTTTTTGAACACAAACTTGCATCGGAAAGAACAATAGGAAGACCAACATTATATATTTCACTGAAGGATGGGAAATACGCAACAACGGTTCAAGAAATGTGTTATTTGAACTACAGATGTATAACGGGAAACAAAACAAAACAAACCTATCATTTATACTTTCGCTGAATGTGGGGAGGAATTTTGTACAAAGGATCATTCGACATTAAAATATGTTGAACTTGAAGCTTAAAAAAACATGCTACTAAGAAATTACGCATTGTAAATGCAAAATCTGTTCATATGTTGGGAAGAAACAGCTTTTTTTTTCTTCTTCATTTAAGAAAGTGCTCGAATGCAATATGTTAAACATACCAGCGATGCTTTGTGTAATCGAACAATTGTAAGGCGTCTCCTTGATTTAGGAAAACAAGTATAAGCTTTTAGGGGGCACAATGAAAAGACATTGAATTAATAAACTAAAATATAGACTTTCAAACAAATCATTGTGTCAATCTGATTTGTTTCGTTAATAATTGAAAAGTAAAATAAATAATTACCAAAACCGGAGCCGTATATTCCGGTATACTCAACATTCGTGCAACGGATACAAGATACATGTTGATATTACTGTAAGTCAGAACGTTCTCATCACTCTCGAGCATGGAGTCCAGAACCAGTTCAACAGTCATAGCCAGTTGTGGGTCCTTTCCTGAGCTATACGCAATGTGCTGATGATAAGACAGGAAAATGTTAATTTTGATATTTGTATTTATTAATTTTTTTTTAAAGAGGATCGATTCCATTTACACGTCATGTGGAATTTCGGAAATGCGATGTTCGGCCCATATTTGTTGGCCGACTAGAGGTGATAGTATCAAAATCACACAGATCATCATTTTTTTCTAGACTTCCGGAAATAACCAATAGTTTAAGCTGGGTCAAAACCAGCGCCGTTTACGATCGACAGAACACAATCAATTGGGGACTGATTCGAGATTGCTCACTAGGCAGCAAATGAACTGAACTTACTTACTTGCCGTGTGCTTTGCACCACATCAGACACGATGTTTCCAATGTTCGGCCACGAGGATTGCGTTGTCGTTTTTATTTTTCAACATCCCATCCATATTGTATATTTCCAGATTGTGTGGGCAGATCATCATCTGGTCTGGTTCTTTAGTTGACAGCCCTTCAATGTTGATTGACATCGGCAGAAGGGTTGTTTTATGATCCATGATGATTTGGTAATGAAAGTATTATCCACCTGAAAATACTTTTTGAAGAGACGCCCGATAGCTGTGTTAATTACATAGTTACTGGGTGCCTAAAACCTACACTAACTGAACACAATATACCCCATAATCTGCACAGCGCCATTAGAGATACGAAGAACTGTCGCGTCAGAGATAGAAAAAGAGAAACAGGTAAATGATCCAAGCCACTCTATGTTCGGACATAAGGTGCAGCACGCAAGACTTAAGTCCAGACAAAGTTCCTTACAGTCAACCCAATCCATGTAGACTAGTTTAGGAAAACGATGCATCGACAGTTGGAAACATCTGACACAATTCTCCTTGATCGAGTTACTTGAGGAACCTGTGCCTCGACATCTCTTGTCCTTCGCAAGCTGGAAGTCACTAAATAGTTATCGAACTGGGGTATCACAATGCTGGAAAAAAAACTTAAAAAGATGGGGGAATAGCGATGATGAAATATGTGAGAAATAACACAAGACCAGGAACTTCTGATGATATTGCCAAACCTCCCGAACCCTTGTAATTTTGGATGACCTGCTGAGTGCCAGTGACAGGGTTATCCATGTGACTGAATGCTAAAATAATGATGTGTGCATTATGCCTAGGACAGGGGAAGTAAGTAAATTAGATGTGTTAATTACAGTCGAATTGGGGACTCCTTTGATGTTCCTGGAATACCGTAGTTCACTTTCATTTTATGTATCAATGTTAATTTTATTGCTCCATCTCAAAAAATATATGTAGCTCGAGCAAATGCTTACATAATATAGTTATGAATGCAATAAATGATTCTCAATTACAAGAACCCTGATAGAACTCTGAGAGCTCGAAGTGCTGCAAATCTAAATAGTCAAACTAAAAGCTGGCTGTTAGTCAGCAACTAAAGCGAAACACAATCCTAATATTATTCTAAATTTGTATTATATATTGCCTATTGTAAACTCATATTTATGTTAATCTTCTTCTTCTTCTTCTTCTTCTTCTTCTTTTTCGTACGCTGTCAGACGTCAACCTGTATTTTTTTTTTTAAAAGCAGCGGTCACCCTGAGGCTGTCGACACTGCCATAGAGCTTGTCTAGTGTTGCCACTGGTGATGGCCACATGTGCTTTCTCTAGTCCTCGTATGTCGGGCAGTTTGGCAGCAAATGTTCAGCTGTCATTTTCCCGGTACCACACGTACATTCGACAGTGCCACATATCTTCAATTTATTGAATAAGTGGTACCTCAGTCTATTGTATCCTGTGCGGAGTCTGAAGACCACGACCTGCTCTCTACTGTTCAACTGGTAATAGACATCGTTTTGTTATGTAGCCGGTATGTTCTATTTCCCATTTGGTCATGTATCTGGCTCTAATACGCCTTTTGGACTCTTCGTAGGTCACACTAGGATCTGGTTGTGGTAGTCTTGCACCTTCTTTTGCCAATCTTTCTGCCTCCTCGTTGCCTTGTATGTTACAGTGGGATGGAACCCACTGTACTACTACGCTTTTTGGTGCGGACTGCTGGTATAGTTGACAGAGTACTGCTCTTAAATCATTAAGTTCGGCATTTGTCTGGCTTTTTAATGCTGTGACTATGGCCAGGGCATCTGCAAACATGACTATATGGCTTTCATTTCTTTTGCCTGTTCCTATTTCTTCTATTGCAGCCCTCAGTACCTCTGCCTCCGCTCTGAAATTGCTTGTGAATTTTCCAGTTACCACTGACAGTGTTATTTTTCTACCATGCGGTAGGCTCAGGAATACCCCTGTCCCCCCCCCCCCCCCCGTTCTTTTTTGTGTTTGTTCCAGAAGCGTCGGTGTATGCATGAGTCCAGTCCATGCTTTGGTAGTTTTTCATTATGTACCTCAGGGTTATGTCTCTTCTTTCTTCTTCAGTATGGCTGTTCTTGTTTCCAATACCCGGTATATTTTCTATCACCTGTGACTAATTTCCATAGTGTGTTCCCCTTTTTATTTAGAGTGAGGCTTTCTGTTTTGTTTTCCCAGCTTTATCTTGTTGTTTGGTTTAGAGTGCATGTGTATTTTGCCGTGGTGGCTTTTAGGGCGATATTTGCCTCCATAGATTGTTCTCTCTCTGCCATGTTCCTGGCATTTGAGACTTTGTCTTCCGCTTTCTGGTATTCATTATTCCAATTGGGCTTATAATTTGTCCTTGCCCCTTTTTGGATTTTTTCAGTGGCAGCTTGCATTATTTTTTTGATTAGGCTTTCCACCATGGGCTTCATTTTGTTATTCCGATGGTTGATGGTTTCACACAGCACATCTGTCAGGCTTGCAAATCCTTTTCGGCTCGTTTGTAATTCCAACGTGGGAGCTGTTTTGTTTCCTGTACTTCCATATCAACTTTTAGCTTAATTGGCCTGTGGTCGTTACCTGCCAATTGGTTTAGCACATGGCGGTATATTTTGTGGGCTATCCTCCGGCCTATTGATTAGACAGAGATTTGTGTATATCTCCTGTGTCGGAATATCCCCATCTCTCCGAGTGGCAGTTGACGTCTCCAACTACTATGCAGTTGTAGTCTTTGACTAACATACTCGAGAGCGACAGGTCTTTTTTTGGTGGTCCGTACAGGTTGAAGATGCGGAACTTCGTCTCTGGAGCCATTATGTCAACTCCTACAATTTCTGCTTGTCCGTTGTGATTGACAGCTACCGCGCCATTCGTTATGCAGTTTCTGGTCAGGATCAGAACCCCTCCTTTTGTGACCTTCTCTATCCAGACGGAAACTCTTGTATCCTCTGATTGAGAATTTATGATTGTTGTTGAGGTGTGTTTCTTTGATACATGCCATGTCAATCTTACAAGGATGCAAGTGATGTGTTAGGGAAAGTTTCTTGTTAATGACTCCTTCCACATTCCACTGTAGTATTCTGAGGGTCTTGTGTTTTTGGTCAATAGTTTTTTGCTCCATCACCATGTGCCTCGACTCCACAGTACATGGCTATGGTTTCGCCCCTTCGAGGCGTGAGGCCCATCACTCTCGCTGACTGGCGGGACTCCACATGATTAGCGCCACGCTTTTTTCTATTAGGTCGTACTATCATCATACAGGGAAATACGTTGCACTGTGTTAGTTGTTAAGCCTGTGGCCCAGTGCATCCGCTTTCAACAGGAATTTCTGTAGGGATGCCCTCCTTAGCCTTTAGCTGTCCCCAGCTTATCTGCAAGGCATCAGTTATTTGTGATCAGAGTTGTCTCTCTTATGGAAGTTGTCTTACAGGACTAACGAGTCTTCACTACTCGTGTCTATAGGGTGCGGTTATGATATATGAGATATGATATATGCTATGGACTATGTACTGGTTTGCACTATCCCGGAAGAGAGTTAGTCCAGTGTGTCTGTATCCCAGGATTGTCCCGTCCTGCCAGAAACGTAGCATATGCATGTGAGTAGGGTGTCTCTTGGTTCCCTTTATTTCCTCGGCTTCTCTGCAGTGATGGTACGCCTAGCATTCCCCGCTACCTGGGAGGTTGACACAATAGGGCAGATGTGCAATGTCCGCTATCCTGCATCTCTTCTGCGTACATTGTTAATACTGATAGCATACAGAGGTAGAGAGCGAGGCAGGAGTGCATTTAACCAGTGGACAAGCCTGGTAATGTCACGGAGATGTTGTTCGCCTGGTGAGCGTAAATATCTCATGGTCAGGAGCTGAGTCTCGACAATTCACAGTGAGGTGGCTGCTCTACTGCTTACGACACCCCGACCAAGAACTAAGTCTTATGCTGGTGGTTTCGCACCTCATCGCCGCATGGGGTGAATATCGATCAGCTATCGACCCGCTTTGATCGGCGGACGGCAGAGACCTCTTTCTGCGGCTCGACCGGGTGGGGCTGAGGCGCGAGCCCCAGGTTCCGACCATATCGTAGCCTCCCATCGCAGTGGTTCTGAGATTTTGGGCGGGATTCCAGCTTAGAGGCATTCGGCCGTAATCCCTCACATGGTAGCTTTGCGCCATTGGCTTATCAGCCTAGTACGTGAAGCAAATGTATGTGGCTCATCTCGAATTGAGCAGGATTACCGTAGCAACGCCCTGTCATTAGTAGGAAAAACTGACCTGTCTTCCGAGGGTCAAATACCAGCACCGGTTCACTATTTGACCGAACGAATCAATAGAGGGATTTTTAGTCAGTCATTAACATTTGTCTTGAACCTGCGATTTATGTTGGGTTAAGCAGGATTACCGTAGCATACGCTCTTTTATTAAGAGGGTAAAAACTGGCCTGTATTCCGTGCGTCTAATACCAGCACACATTCCCTATTGGACCCAACGAAAATGCTCTCAATATGTCAGTCATTTTACAGTGTTGGCGTGTTGAGTCAAATTAAGCCGCAGACTCCACTCATGGCGGTGCTCTTCAGTCAATTCCTTTGTCAAATACTGAATGCAGGTTAATCGAGCCACAGAGAGCTTAGCCCAGATTTCCGAAGGTCTAGATATAGCACCCGTTCCATATTAGACCCAGCGAGAGTGCGCTAGGCCTGTCAATCATTTATGTGTTGACCATGAGGAGTCAAATTAAGCAGCATGCTCCACTCTTTGTTGTGCCACTCCGTCAATTCCTTTAAGTTTCAGCTTTGCAACCATACTTCCACCGGGACTCAAACACTTTGGTTTCCTGAATGCTGCCCGCAGAGTCATCGAATCAATTCTTGCGGATCTCTAGTCGGCATCGTTTATGGTCAGAACTACGACGGTACCTGATCGTCTTCGAGCCTCTGACTTTCGTTCTAGATTAATGAAAACATTTTTGACAAATGCTTTCGCAGTAGCTCGTCTTGCGGCGATCCAAGAATTTCACCTCAAGCGCCGCAATACGAATACCCCCGTGTATCCCTGATAATCATTACCTCCAGTTCCGAAAACCGACAAAATAGAACTGAGGTCCTATTCCATTATTCCATGCACCATTATTTAGGCAGCCGAGGCCTGCTATGAACACTCTAATTTTTCTTAGTAAACGCGCTGGCCAGCCGGGATGCACAGCGAAGAGCACCCGTGGGAGAGAGCCGGTAGACGGTAGGGCAGGAGACAACAGGCAGTGAAACGGCGCGAGCCGGACCGCCCACCTGTGACCGAGACCCAACTACGAGCTTTTTAACTGCAACACATTTAATATACGCTATTGGAGCTGGAATTATCGCGGCTGCTGGCACCAGACTTGTCTTCCAATAGATCCTCGTTAAAGGGTTTAAAGTGTACTCATTCCAATTACGGGGCCTCTTATTGTTATTTTTCGTCACTACCTCTCCGTGCCGGGAGTGGCTAAGTTGCGCGCCTGCTGCCTTCCTTGGATGTGGTAGCCGTTTCTCATGCTCACTCTCCGGAATCGAACCCTAATTCCCCGGTACTCGTTACAAATATGGTAGGCATGTCACGTACCATCGACATTTGATTGGGCATATATGGTCTCGCTAGATGGCCGCGGAAAGGCGGGCGAGCGTTTTCGGCAGGTCTGCGCTATCGCTCCGTCTGGCGGGACTGAGATCGCTGTACGAATACTAGATGAGAGTCAATCGTGGCGGCGAGAGACCCGCCCCAGATTATTCTTTATCTAAATTGAGACTGTCTGTTTTTTTTGTCCAGCTGTCTCTTGTTATTTGTTTTAGTGTTCTTTTGTATTTCGCCGAGATGGCTTTGAGGGCGATATTTGCCTCCATATATTGTTCTCTCTCTGCCATGTTCCTAGCATTTGAGACGTCGTCTTCCGCATTCTGCAATTCATTATTTCAATATGGTTTGTAGTTTTTCCTTGCCCCTCTTGGGATGGTTTCGGTGGTTGTTTGCATTTATGCTTTGCTTAGGTTTTGCACCATTGGTTTCATATTGTTATTCCGTGTTGATGGTTTCACTCAGTACATATGTCCGGATTGCAAATCTGTCCCAGTCGGCTCATTTATAATTCCAACATGGGAGCGGTTTTATTTCCTGTGGGCCTACTTCCATATTTATGTTAATCAATTACACACATTGTGTTTGTCTTCTTTGTATTAGAAAGTTATCAGCATTACAATTGTCCGACTCATTCGTCTGAGTACATGATGTGATTTCGATGCCATAACATTGTGTTTTTTAATTAAAATTTTATATTTTGCCAATACTCGTGTTATAATTACAAAAGAATAATACTTGGTGTTGCTTCAAAGAAACAATTAATAGACTGGCACTCAGGGAAAATACACAAACAATCTTATCAATCATGTACAGCTAGCATAAATAGGAGGGACGTTCAAGTCAAACCGGGATTTTAAAAAAAAAGATTTGTGTCTATTAAGTAGGCAAAATGCCATTGATGTTTCGATATAATCTCATGCAACGAGTATGCACTTATACCAGAGTTTAAATAATCCTTGAAACGCTTCAGCGCAGACAGATGTGTTAGCAAGATCCAGGACAACCGGTTCGTCTTCACCATCAGTGCAGACATGCTGGCAACTTAGGAATACGTTTAGGTGTTTAAATATATAGACAACGACTGGAGCGAGACAGGGCTGTAAGGTGACTTTGGCAATTCCTCCCTGCCGAGATGCTGTGGATGGCACATAATGTGGTGAGCCGTATGCGATCGAGTGTAACTTTGCTAAAGCAGTACGCCTTTTCTAATCAAACCAGGCTGTTTTTGTTTTCATCAGTCGGTTAACACAACACTCAAAATTCGAATGTACTGTTCACTGTTGATAGTTGCACCACGCTGTAGAGAATCAACATGAACGATGTCCCAGAAAACACTGGTCATTACTTTGCCTGCAGACACAATTTATTGGTCTGTGGGGATCGCGTATGCTTCCACTGCTTGGATGCTCGTTTCGATTTGGAGAATAATGATGTACCCATGTTATTCGTCTCATGTAATGGAGCTATCCAAAAACATGCCATTCTGTGTCTAAGCGTTCCTTTAACTCAGTGCAAGCGTTAACTCTTCTCTGCTGGTCAAAAGCGGAAAGCTATCTTGGCACCCAGTCACCTTCTGAAAACGCAAATTTTCATGGATTATAATTTTCACCGCATACAAAGAAAGACGTGTATCTTGTGCAATTTAGCGACATGATATGCTGTGATTTACCTGGCTACGACGTTCCACAGTCTGGATATTTACATGAATGACAGTAATGGGCTACGGGCAATTACGCACGGGATCATCATTTCACGAATGTATGGTTTTTTCTGAAACGGGCACACAAACAAACGTCTTACTGAGGCCGTGTCTCATATCCGTGTTTTGATTGCAGCCTTCTGTCAATTTATGCAGGTTTCAAACCTTCTTTCACAAGAAACTTCATCACACCACGCTGATGCATGCAAGCATTAACAGTGTTGTCTGCCATTAGTATGTATTTGTCTGGTCATAACAAGTGGGTCACGTAAGCTGTGACATGACACATGCGCCTCTAATTAATGATAGTAGTTATAGCACCCTATAACCCATTTAGTTATAACTAGAACAAAAAGTATCGGTTTGATTTAAACTTCTCTCGTAGAATCTAAATTATTGAATATGACTTCTGGAAGTCGTATCTGTTGCTGGAATCCACTCGTATGAAATTAATGTATTTTTTGGTAGCGGGATACAATGTTTTTTACTTTACATCCGGAACTTGCTAAATCAGGTTGTATTGGATCCTTCTGGTTTTAGTGCAAATGAAGATTCCTCGGTAAACATTGGTCCCCAACTCGTTGGACAGATGGTTGTGACACTTTCTATTTCCATGGTATCTTTATGGACGGCAGATGAAATCTTCATTAGTGTGTTTTGCCTGACCTTTATGTTAGTCGTTTTCCCGACAGCCGCATGTAAACAAAATAGTCATATTTAGTCAAAGTTTAACAACATATCATATCTTTACTTGTCTATATTGCAGAGCCAACAAGAAATCTAGAAGGCTACAACTATATGTGTAGCTTATTTTAATGGCGTAACTACTTCATCAAACGGGCATTACATGATCCAATGGCGACCAATCCGTAATTACTATGCAACCTGCTGCGTGTGTAGAAGAACCAGATAAGAAGGGTTGTGGATGGAACGAGGTCGCCCCTCATGTTGATATTAAACGGAATTCCGTAGTTATATAAATAGTGTAAATGTTATATACATTTACAAAGTCAAAGTGCATTCTGGAAACAGGCAATTGGGTAAATATTCAGGATTTGAGTAACCACACCAGAGCGACTTAGCATTTTCATTGATAGTGTCACGGAGTACAAGGATTTCCCGAAATCAAAATCGGGACATTTTACTTACCGAATGTATGTGCGTGTGTTAGTTAATCTATGGAAAACATGACTGGCGAGACGAGTTGGCAGATAGTTTTATGCAGGATATGAAGATTTATAGATGAAGCTTAGAGTGACTAAAAAGATACAAAGCCCAATACAATTCGAAAGCCACGACCGATTTTCAGGACGGAGAACGAACATTACGCATCCACTGCCAGTTGTGTAGTTAGAAAACCAGATGGGACCTTTTCGATTACAAACCATGATCTAATGGAATGTCTGCGAGAGGTGAGGTTGCCCATGACGTATTCAACACACTGTATGAACGCCAGAAAACCAAAATTAGAAAACACGATGATCAAATAACGTATCATTTGCTGGGAAATACAAATCAGCTCGGCTTCTATATTTTGCTATCACCAGTTGTAAGTGAATCATGTACTAGTCTGAAAAAAACCACTAAAGGATACAGAAAACACTTATATCCAATGGTAAAAGAGTGATTAAATCATTTCAGAAAGACGAGAATGCAGAAAATGATTGTGATTGTGTTTGTGTTACAACATTTGAGAAATGCACAAAACAACGAAAATAATCGGCGATGTCCGTGATGGGAAACTAGTGCCTTTGGAACACAGAATAGATCGTCTACAAGATAAGGAATGTGAGTTTCCAGCTCTGAAGTGATCATATGATATTGAAATATTAAGTTTCTGGTTTCATGTGGTAAATTTCCATAAATAAAAACTAGAACCGAGTAAGAGTTACAGATACCAACACAAAAAAAGGGGTAAATATTCTCAGATTCTCAGATGAAACATTGAACGGGAATCGATTTGGAATCACAGAAATATGACGCCGGGGATGGTGTTAAATGGAAGGGAATGAATTGGCGTGGAATACAAAAACAGGGGATACTGATTCCAGATAAGCTAATGTTTCAACGTTTGAGAAGACATGCCACACGATGCGATGCCGCAAAGTCTTGATTTTTCTTGTACATACTATTAAAGACGCTTCTCTTGTCGGATTGATCTTAAGATTCACATTCGTTATCTTCACAAACTTTAGTTACATCCATCTTTTCAAAGCATAATTTGTTATTGTCTGATAAGACGGAAAGATGCAATGATTGATTCATTAATTTGTTGATTTATATATAATTGAACATTGAACATATTTAACAACATATTGTGACTTTGTCACACAAAATGAAATATAAAAACTGACGATGTTGTCAATGGCAGATAACTAACATATGCGTCTACTGTATTTACCTTCATCGGGGATTTCTCATTTCTTTCTATATATAACTCTCTCCTCTCTGTGGCTTTCTTTTTCAGTTTCCTAGGCAAATTATTTTGTGCAATAGTTAGTCCTGCAATCTCAATGGCTCGTGAAATCACCATTAGATATGTTTGGTCTAAAAAGCATGCGTTGAAAGACAGATCATATATAATAAATATTAACAATAATAATAATAATTACATATATTGTTTCTGTTGACATATGTGTCCTTATTTTATTGTCAGCAATTAGAAGGAACAGCTCTGATGGTGGTGGGGGAGGGGAATGATACAGACAAGACACATCGGCGCACTAAAACTGTGACATACGAGTCTATCCACTTTAGTGCGTCCAAAAATGCTTGCCGATCTTGAAAATAATATATACGTCGTCACTCATGAGATATAAATTAATACATATATATATATATTTGTATTTATTGCTGATCGACATTATCTTTTATTTTATCAGAGATATAAATTAATGTACATGAGATAATTTATGGTATTTTTGTACACAAAGAGAAAAATATATATTCGCTAAACAGCATTTTATCAGCCATGGCGATGGAACCGCATATTACACATATTTTGTTTTTCTAAAACGATCATTATAAACGAGCCCTACTATTACAACGGGACGCATTGAGATGTGCAACATATGGTGACTACTACGTCGTTATCATACTTATTTTCTGTTTGCAAAGGGGAAACACAGATATCATACTTTATTATTGGAATTGTTTTGGAAGTTAATTATTTGCATTCAATACAGTGACAAATTTGTATCAATATTTCTCAAGTGAGGTAAAAGATAATATTCTGAATATTCGTATATCAAGCTAGAGAAAATAGCAATGCATGCCCTGGGTATTTGTGACATGCCATTCTCATGCTGGACAATAGCACATGGCAGTCTTTCTACAACAACTACCGTACACTTAGGATGAAAAAAATACAAAGAAGTTATTGAACGATAATATTGAAAGTTAGATAATAAAGAAGCATTGACTATAAAGTAGCATTTACTATAAAGAAGCATTGACACTTCGGAAATTACAAGTTTTAATGAGAAAGAACAACATCAATGTATCTACACCATTTTTATAGATACCTGCAATGTGTGACACGTCTCATCTCGTAGCTCATAGAAATAAATATTTACAATTAGGATATTGCGTAAATAGTTGAAACATGCAACAATGATCATCAAAGTAATGACAATTATGACAATATATATATATATATCTAAAGAGAATTGCTACAAGTAACTGAGGACATTGACTGATAGCAGCATTTGTAAGTAGCAGACATAATGGACTGTTGAAGAGTGATGAGCTCATATTTGTTACAAAATATGTTGACAAAAAAGACTATCGTTCAGAAACGAAAGGCCATATATTTTAGAGCGGACTTAGAAACTCTACTTCCATCATTAGATAGACCATCATGTGCACTAATGGAAATGGTTCTTTCCTAATGCAGAGGCACTGGATGATAAGATTTCATCATTAGTATGTACTAAGAACTTGATCAATATGTGGGTAATAAGGGTGCATACTCATCTCAGACAGTGGCGACCAAATATGGATTAAATGAATAGGAGGATCATGTAATGAAATGGGAAGCTAATTATTGTCATTAATATAGTTTGTGATCATTCAACCGACAACAAACTTCAATATATGGGAGTCGTCCGATTCAAATTAGTGTGAGTACATTTTAGATATCTGTATATTTACATCAAACAATACATTAATTACCTACATAAACTGTTTGTTCTGCTGACGTCGGATGTGTTGGATCAAAAAGTGCAAATATTGCAGTCAAGCTGTAAACTACGACACAATGCATTCAGTTTTCTTAACTATATTCAGAAACTCAAAGCCATTTTAGGGATTGGTAACGGGAGATTGAGAACGAAGGAAGCCAAGAATAACTATCGTGAAGCTTGGAACGTGACACTTAATTAAAATCGACCACTGACACAAAATCGCATGCAATAGTCGTACATCGTATAATCTTTTGTTTTTCATCGCACAGCTGTTACTGGAAATTTATATTGTAAATATGAATACACATGTATGAGGATACATAATTACTACTACTGCTATCATAAATGAAGATACGCCTGAGGCTTTGAATGTACTGTCAATTATTATAAGTTCTGCAATATGTGTTGTGTGTATACACGATACATATGTTGTTTATGAAAATTACAAATAATACGTTTGTTTTGATGAGTCCATGCAGTCTACATACTAATTATGCGTAATACAGTAATACATAAGGACACATGCATAATTTCAAGTTGATATGTTAATGAATTGTTTCCGAAATCTATTCATTTCAGCAGCACATATTTCTGAATACCCTACAGTATGTGCGGGTCATCAATTGCAGGTGTACATAACGTTGTGCAACTAGCACAGGTCCTCCTAAGATGAGGATCCTTCTGAGAACATACTGTTTGCACATAGTAAGCTTGTAGAGCAAAATATTGCACATCAGCGTACACTCGTATCCTGATATACAAATCCAATGCCAATACACCCACACTGTCAAGGTCACAGTGTCAAAAGTCATAACACATAAAATATATTGACATGTGAATGTCCCTAGCTTTCTCTAGGTATGCGACACTGACACATCATGCTCCTCCTCACCCCCCTCCCCCTCCCCCATCCCGCTCATCCATTCCTTAAACATGAAGATATGGTGCACGTTATAAAATGTATGTACATTTCAGATATCAAATGGCAAGGTTTAAGGCTGTTTACGTATTCTTGCGTTGAAATACAGACCATTGTGCAAGAACACTGTTGACACCAGGTAAGCAAACATACATCGAGGCAAATTTAATAATCCTTAATGTATAGCAGATGATTTAAAGGCCGAACCTATCAAGAAATGTGTAAAATTATGCATCTACTGGGTAAGTTATGCCAGTGTTTCGCGGCAATCTGGAGCTAATTTACTGCTTTCAGACGAATTCATATGGGAAAGCAGTAGAATAAATATATATTGTTGCAGTATAACACCATGTCTATTCATCCATTTACTTTTCCATTCAATGACACAAAAACACAAAAGCACTAAAATTGTTTCTTTCAATACATAAATACAAGGTAGTTCATGTAATGCATATTGCAATACTTCACAAAATTGTCAACTAAATAATGACTAATCTTTCAAAACAAATGATGTCAGGATGAGCTATAAGAAACATATGGTTCTAACCCAGAATATACTGTCTGTCACTATCCTTCCTAACAATATGCAACTAGTAGTTAAATGATTATCTGACTATTTTGTGGTCTTATGATCTTCTTCATCATCAAGCAATGGGGCTGGTTTTTGCCAGTCTGCAGCAGCTTCCGTTCGTCTGGGTTCCGCTCGAGAATGACAGATTTCTCACTCGTGGTTTGGGACCGTTCTCCCTAGAGTATATGGTACACCTTACTGATTTGTTCGCGGTATGTGATACCTCATACCCGTGATACGCTCGTCTCTGAGAGGTCAAGCTCCTGAGGTTTCATGCAACATCCTACATAATTTGCCTTTCAGGAATAGTATCTCAGTTGTTTGCAACACCTTACTTACACTCGGACAATGTCGCTGTGTTTGGCTCGTTGTCCCTTCCATTTAGGCAGTAGTGCAATGTCCGTGCAACTAATAGCGTTTAAACTCCCGTCCAGCTTTGCATGTGTCGCTTGTTATGGTCCCCTATGCTCCTCCCTATCTAACGTTCACTCCAATCACGAGGTACTTCTATCCCGACGGAGTTGACTGGCAAGGAGCTCGTACTGCTAATCGGCCTGCACCGCCTGTCAATCTGTCAAGTTCCTCCATTCTATAGCCGATTCCAGCTTCCCTGGCTTTCTTGTCTCCCTTTGAATGAATCTCACTGTGACAGTTTGTTATCAAATTATTCGCATTTCAATACCCGCTTCCCATCTCTCATTATTGGAATAGGCATACTCAAAACACCCCTTTCCACTAATACACTAATTATGTCTCTGTCACACATAATCCCTTGCCTCCACCATTTTTACTCGTGTTAATCCTCTGGAACTATCGCACAAACCTACTTAAGCAGCACCGACCATCTTCCTTGACCCTGTCCGGAAAATCCCACAACGACAAATCTATGCAAGATTAGTCAAACAATGCACTACGAGCGTGAACTCTGTACTCTCTCAGCTGAGCTAAAATGCGCTACCATCGTCTCATCTAACGTGTTAAGTATTTCAGTGGCCAAGTTGTAAGTTATAACTCCCACCTTTCATAGATAACATTTCACACATTCCTAACACCAACTCTGTGATTATTTATATATATATATATATATATATATATATATATATATATATATATATATATATATACATATATATATATATATATATATATATATATATATATATATATATATATATATATATATATATAAATATAATTTGTTGCCTGCGAATAGAAGATATTCACACTTTTGTTCTTGTATGAAATATTAAATACGTGAGGTCGGTAAAGCAACCGCTTTTCACGGAAATGGCACCGGGTTCGATCCACACTATTGACATACTGAAATCAACCCTGCTCTAAATTGGTGCCTAGGCACTTGTCTTATTGTTAAGAAAGAACATTCTCAAAAGTGTCAAATGGAACGAGCAGGCACTTTACACTCAAAACACAACTAACGTGTATAAATATCGATGCATATCATTCAAACTGATAGTTCACATATTATAGCAGTCACGCAGGCAATCTGTCATTGTGAGCACCAACTTACCATTTATGAAAGTGTGGTCGCCCTGCGCGTATGACAAGAGACTTGCCAAATCTGTGTCCAATTTTAACACTGGAACGTTTCGCTGAAAAAAGTGGTTGTGATCAGCTGAATACCGGCAATGTGTCTAGGTAGCTCTGGGGATGTCTAACTTTCTGACCATCTAACATCATACACGCCTGGCTACAACCGTCTCGTACATGCATACTCATAATGTTACGGGCAAGGCACCTGATTGTATGTTTGCGTTTCTATTTATGTGCCCGTGTGCGAATAAATCATTGGATGATTTTCATATGTGGTGTTCCTGAAAGATGACTATTTATTTTCAGCTGACAAGAGAATGTGATGTAACATGATATTATATCCCATTGTATTTTGAACACTGAATTTTAGATCACGTTATCTTTTTCGACGGATGAACCTACATAATAATAACTTTCGCTTAGGCGTTTGAGGCTCGTTGCGTCGCTAGATCACATCCATGGACCCACAGATGTGGCGTGGTTCCAGGCATTGTTACGGGTAGAGGAGAAAATTGCTACTTGCCGGAGCCATACTGTTCTGGGACGGCCTCGTCTGCGCCTCCAGTCGTTCGAGGGAAGACTTTTGGCGCTGAGGGACGACTTGTGTAGTATCTTGTGGGCAGTGGTTCCTAGTCCATCCGTTCAATGTGACCGAACAAAGAAACTCGGCGCCGGTCAAGTGTTTCTGAGATTGGGTGGATGCCTGTTTTAGCAGAGACGTCCACGTTGCGGATGAAAGCATGCCATCGGATGCCCAGGATACGTCCCTGGTTGCGCAAGTGAAAGGCCACCAGTCTCGACATGTCATGTGTCAGCAATGTCCAGGATTTGGAGCCGCAAAGCAGGACTGGGACAACGCAGAACATGTAAATGGGGATTTGTGTCCCAATGGAGATATTGCGATTACTACATGATATAATTTGTATTGTTTTTTTTTACGTTCCAGCTCAGCATTCAGTTTCCATATTTTTTACCGCTTTACATTGTCATCAAGGGCACCGACAAATGCATTACAAGTTGTCCACCATTCTAGTGATAACATATTGGCTCGATCGTTTTCTGAGAGATGAAGAAATGGCACAACCTTCCCTACTCATAAAGGGGGCAGAACAGGGCTGCGTGTTCCAATGCGTGATATTTTCAGTAATGCATTATGACGTCACTGACGCATACTAGATATACGATGAGACGTTATTATTCAATTTAAGATATCCCCATTACTACACCTACGTGAAATAAACAACCATTTTAGATATCATTTTACATGTTAACCGCACCATTGCTACGTGAGCAAATCAAAAATGCAGACCACAATGGGTGCTTTTTAGCAGCATGCACTAATTTTGGTTAAACCAAAGTCGAAAAAAAAGGGATGTACTGTGTCAACATTCTCCAAGAATGTCTTATCACTAGCCAAACATCATGTTACAGGACACTTGACATCTCTAAGCAGTTGATTGCTTCCCCGACTAAGGCTTTACAAACACAAACACTATAAAGACACACTGAAAGTGTGTCTCAAAATGATGTCACATTCTCGAAGAGGTTTGGACAGAATGTCCCAATCTGGCGCACTACTATCACAACGTTGAGCAGAGCATACCCACAGAGGCGCAGAGAAAGGCAACTTCATGCAAATCTAGAATCGGCAATAGCTAGATTCCCATAACAGTTCATGTATGTTCTATGTATGGAAGGTCCTTCCGTTCTAGAATACATCTTGAAAGGCATATGTGATCAGGCGCTGCATTCATATGACGATGTTGTACATCCTACCTTGTGATGGGCAACTATTTTGCTGGTATCTCTGGTAGCCCTATGCCGATTATGGGGTATATTTTTTCAGTTGGAGTAGGTTTTATGCATCCAATAAATATACGGCATGTCTCATGTATGTCAAACTTGAGCGGCGTACTCAACTACAGAAACACACAGAGAGAGTGCTGATGTTCTGAGAACAGCTGTCTTTACTCCCCATGTTGTGCCAGTCAGTTTTCGTATGATAATATTTCTCGCATGTATTTACTGTTTTGTCTCCTGGCAATGTGCGGCATCAAACAAAGTGCAACATAATATGGACCTAACACCGTAGGTCACGCGTGGCGTGATATGATCTTTTTTTTTTTAAATGTGCGGCATAGTTCAGTGTACGGACCATCTTTACTCCCAAGTATTTGGTGGCCGTGCTGTGTTCCATATCATATCCTTGTCATTTGATCTGTAAATGTTTGTTCGCCTCTATGTTACTGAGGTGGTAGGAGCATACTTGAGTTTTGTTGATGTTTGGTTTAACGGGATTGTTATGGTAATATAGAACGAAATGGAGACAAGGTGCCAGAAAGCACATGCGGTGACTTATCAGCTGCCCACATTGCTTAGACACCCGCATTAGTTTGGCAACCAAGCAACAGCTGATAAACAGTATATGTATGCCCATTTTGTGCTAAAAATTCCAAACATGGCCTCTGTCAAGGAAGTGCGAGAGCAGAATTTCGACGTGGGAAATAAAGTGTTTGAGGGAAGTCATCGGTGTTACCAGATGAGACAGCATGCGGAATGACGACATTCGAAGTATGGTCGGCACTACGTCTTGTGTCGAATACATTTCCAGGCAGAAAATAAGTTGCTTTGGTCATCTCATGAGAATACAACCTCATCATCTTCCACTAATGGCTTACAATGCTGGTAGATCTGGCTACAGGGCAAGGAGGCGGCCGCGAGGTAGTTGGATAGATGACACTAGAGTGATTGTGCAATGACAAGGGCTCACAATGACCAACTTTTGATTTACCATACACTGCCTGCATTCGGCGATAAATGTCAACTGATCGACATCCTTCATTTGTTAGAAACCAAATCACCACTGGCTAATCAACTCTAGACGAATCCGTGTCGTACCGGTCATGTTTTCAACGGTCTGCTGAGGATACGAGCCGGAAGATAATGCAATTTTGCAAACTTGACGGTTGGTATGTACTGTTACATCAGAAGTGACGTAATCATGCGCATCATATATATGTTCACTTGGTGCAGTTAGATCCGGTTTCATATGAACACGCCTCGTTTGTATGTATATATATATATATATATATATATATATATATATATATATATATATATATATATATATATATATATATATATATATATACATACATATATATATATATATATATATATATATATATATGTATATATATTTATATATATATATATGTATATATATATATATATATATATATATATATATATGTATATATATATATATATATATATATATATATATATATATATATATATATATATATATATATATATACATACATACACACACACACACACACACACGCATTCTAAAAAGGTTCAGGATACTTTACTATGTGTTGCTTGTAGATATGAAACTTTCGAGAGGTAACATGTGAAAGTACGTTACTACGTGTTTTTTATAGCTGCTGAGCAGTAACCAAAGTGCATGTAATATGCCGGTAGACCAGATGAATCAAAATCATGGGAAATAAGCTAAGAACACACCCGCACTCGTACACACCCGTACAACAGTATACATACATGTGATGAGCGACATTTGAGCGACATCTTCAATTATCGTTTGTGTTTAGCTCTGTTATTGTTGTTTTCTACGTCTGACGTTAATGAATCATTATATTGATGACGATGTATATGATACAGCAGATGTCTGAAAGAGATGCTTAGTAACAGAAGCAGGATAGAATTAATGATTGACAATTCAGTCAAATGCTATATTTTGCATGCTTAATATAGGTATGTTTGTCAGTGCCCGTATATATTAATCAATGTATCTAAGTATCAATCTTATATAAACATACTTGAATGTCAAAAGTTCTCTTAGTCATTAAAATCCGATTGAATGCGTTGATGGTAGCCACATCAATATCGATCTTGGTAACATTCAATGCGTGGTCGTTAAACGACTCTATACATACATCAATAGGGGCCCAGACAGTTCGCAGTAAGACACAATCTGTTTTGAAAGATTATACTAGTATCAGTAGGAACAAGAAACAGAGTCTATGTATATACCCTTAACACCACATGTCATATATTGTGACAAGCTCAGACGCACGTTTCTACATTTCAACTCGTTCATATATTGTGTACATCAAAACATAACATTTATGTTAAAATCAAATTTACTTGTTAGCCAAATCACGTAATGCCTCATGTTGAAATGTATCTTTAAAAATGCTTCACCCAACTTGTCTTAAACAAGATAAAATATAACAGGATTGCTCCAAGCAAATAAGTTTTAATGGTAAAATACACGAAGCACTATTTTATTAAAACATATTATAAATTAAATGTTCGTACACTCTAAACAATATGGTACATCATGTGATGTGCGGGAGTTTTATGGAGGATCTCTCCAACTTCAATCCAATCCTCTCACGGTATACTTATCATGTATCTTCTTATAACAATATCTAGCTTCTGGCCTTCATACTATACTCTTACTTATTCTAATAACAAGAGGACGGGCGACACGCGAGATATTTGCCCTAAAACCAGATACATACTTCAGGTAGATGAGACTTGACAGCCTTGGAAAGCAGCTCTTTAAAGAGCACTTGCTGCTTTACATATTGGATACTGACATATCAAAGGCTACATAAGGAAAGCGAAGACAATCTGGGTGAGACTCACTCGCGGAGAGGACGCGCATTTAGGAGAACGAAGAATGTGGCATTAAATCATCTGCTGCCGTGCAGATAGATTGTGGGCAGACAAAGGATATGCAGAATTGATTAGCCGCCGTGGATACGACGCGACGAAGTGACCATATATCATTGTAGAACTATCGAATGTGGCTCAATCTAAATCAAACTCGCAGAAGAACATTTCAAATATTTCGTGTATGGAAAATAAATAGTCACCAGTGGTCCGTCGAGGTCGTTGTGAATAACTACGACAAGAATAGCACTCCGCTACCTCACATAAGACATGTCGTAAGAGGTTACTAACTGTATGGCATGGCATAACACCGATCATGATTAGGTGGTTGCTAAAAGCAACATGGATGATGCCTAACTGGCTAGGAGTCTACTTTGTTCAAGTGTTTTATTCTATTAAGATGGACTCACACATTGGTTAACCACCCTTCTTAGCACTTGTTCGAACACATCGTATTAATGCGTCGCTCGAGCCTCGCCCGCTAAGCTGGAAACCTACCTTTAGTCTGCATGCAGCTCACACCAGAGCTGAGACCTGCACAATGCCAGATATAGATGTACATGTCGACTAAGACTATATATATATGTATACACGGTGTTCATTCCTAGGCATCATGCCATGCAGAATGAATACGAAGAATTAAATATTAAAGAGCTCATCCAGGCTGCAGCAGGCGACCACATTGCTCCTTTCCGGGAATCCAGGAGACCTCAACAGCGGTAAATACTACTTTCCAAAACGCGAACGAATTAAAACTGCTGAAAGTTTTGCAAAGGACTGCTGAAGTATTAACGAAAAATAATCACAGAGGGAAAGCACACATGAGTTGACTTGATCCAAATAAACATGTTGCCAGCAACACAATTGAACATTGAAACATTTGAACACGTTGGTATGGCAGAACATTCTGAAAGTATGTATAACGTACTCGAGGGACATTCATTAAATAACCGCTATTCTATTAATTGTAACAGACCCTCTGCTGCCGTGATCGAACTTAGAACATTTTCACACTCATCCACATCATCATGACCATACTCAGTAAATGACATATCAAAAAGCAGGTGGCATATTTATTATATCATACTCCTATCATACAATGAGTAAGGAAATTACAAACACAATATAATACACATCTTAACTAAACATTCTACTAAAACGGGAATTGTAAGCATTAGCTATTGATGGAATTCCCAACTATCTAAAAAACCCAGTTCTATTGCCTTGCAATTGCATCACACACACATCGCCTTAACTGCGTCTTCAACAAACCTTATCAAATACTCTTCCTCACTGAAATCCCCTCAGGCGGGCGATCTCGACATAGCTCGCTCACAATGTGTCCTTGCTTACAAACACACTTTCAGATTATCCATTAATGCAAAACTCACACACCTATTTGAACGATCCTGTTCTATCACTAAACATTCGTCCAACAGTCTATCAATCACTCCTCTACCTAAGTCGGTGAGTTAAACATACTATCCACATTCAGTCTCTCTCTCTCCTCCATACAGCCTCTCTCTCTCTCTCCAGCCTCACGAGCTAAACTTTGTCTCGAGTTATATATCCTCAAGCAAGACCAGAGCTTGACCAATCAATCTCAGGTGGTGGTCATCTTAAATCCCAATTGGAACGTAACACTTTGCACACCTGTCACTCATTTCTCTGGCAGCAAGCCCCGCTGCCAATTTCGTCTGTCAATCAATCTCCCCCTACCAAAATCGGAAGGCCAGAGGTCAGTTTCTACCTGTCCACATTCCTTAACCCAACTCTGTTCTCCTTTGCTGAGACGGTGAGGGACCTTGACATGCATTCAGGTAGCTTTAAGCTTAAACACGTTCAGGCATCCTAAACTCCCCTTGCTCCGGCGGGAACTGTTACATTACCTCCCTAAACTACAGACCGAAACATGGATAGTCATTTTTTTCATCTGGCAAATGACCACCATTTTCGTCTCTACTATCCAAAATGTAAACCCTACTCCTGTTTACAATTCCACTCAAATTGTACCTGAATTGAAAAGAAAACACTGTCACACATTTCGTCTCCACTATCCATAAATTAAACGCCACTCCTGTTTACAACTTCACTCACATCGTACATGCATAAAAAGACATGTCATTTGATACATATAAACTTTTACATACATACACAATCAATTCAAGCAGAAGAAAAACACCGTGGCTGGTCGTTTTTACAACACAAGCCACAACTTTTATATCGTTGTACAGTCAAATACACCAAAGTCTGTCCCTGTGGGACCTTTAACTCATCAAAACAGAAACACCTTAAGGAATTCTCCTTACTCATTGAGGTCAACATACCTCGCCCTGTTCCCGTGCCTTCCTCTAAGGACACGAACCTTCATTGTTACACTCGACCAATTCAGGTCAATTTTCTCAGGCGGTCTCAGTACACGCCTGGCCGACGATTACCTTCATACTAACTCATGTGAGGCCATGAATTTACGTGGGTTATCCTCGGGCTAGTTATCATTGTCTCTCTTGACAACATATGTCATAGTCAATATTACAACTTCTGATCAATATAGTCTTCTCTGCAAAGACTCCACATACATGTGATAAAATATACACCATAACAAGTCAGTAACTACACACTAAGTCAGCCAGCTCAGTGTTCCAACATGCTATTTCTTGTTCTGGAACTCGTGGTGACCTCTGTTTGCGGAGGCCTACAGTCTGGATGAGATATACTGCTCTGTAGATCACCTTTATAACCTGTATCAAATACCTGTAAACCTTATGATTCAACAACAACAACAAAAAACCAACAAAACACAAGACAAATGCATTGCATACAATGTCGAAACCCAAAACCAAAATATTTGCACGCATACTTATGATATCAATATTTCAGTCAGCAAGTATCACACTGTGATACTGTCAGGATATGTAATCATGTTTAAACAACAAAATAAAGAAAAATTCAATGCATGATATGTTTACCATACAACCCACTAAAAATGCAAATAATACCATTAGTCAAAACCCAAACACCAAATACAAATGTAAAAATATTTGCACGCATACTCATGATATCAGTATTTCAGTCCGTAAGTATCACACCTTGATACTTATGTCAGGACACATAATCATATTTAAACAAACCAGCAACAATCAATTAAAGTGCAAGTAATACGCTTGTCAAAATCCAAATATCAAAATATTTGCACACATAAACATGACAAAGTGCCATCAACCTTCACTCCTGCTCATGCTCCACAGATGAGCACCTGTTAATGCCCCCTTCAAAAGATACTAAACTATGACTAAGTTAGGTACTAAACTATGTCCCTAAACTATGACTAAGTTGTAACTTAATCAGATACTAAACTATGTTACTAAACTATGACTAAGTTCTAATTTAATCAGATACTAAACTATGTCTGAGTCAAAAGTCAAAAACCGAATAGTCCACCAGTCGAATTACATCATGCTGTAACCCTACTAGTCCAGGTGCAGTCTTTGTCACGAGGAATCAAAACCGAGTGTTGTGATCTAACTAATTCACCGCTGTTTCCCCACATCAAAAACTCCCTGGTCAGATTTTGACCGAAACATCACGTCCACGTGTTACCCCGCGTCGCGTAATCATTACCTGGCGCATCCAGCTATCCTGCGTCTCTTGTCCGTTCTGTCCGTTTCTCTGGTCGGAAATGTCCCTTTGATCTCGGTCAGTCTTCGCTTCAGACTGACCGTCCGCTCATTGTCTGGCGTGTACTTCAGACAACGAATTCAAAGGAATTTTTAACATCTGGTCATTATTCCATCTCTATACCCTACCCCCTAATTATTAAAATCTCCGTTTCCCAAAGATAACGGTAGATGAAACAATTTTTATGCAAATGCATACATTAACTGGAGTTTCACATGATAGCCCAACATATGTGTAAGTACTCCACACGACTTTACCTAATTCCATTTCTGAATTCCATGTTTTTGGCTAGCGTCAGTAAACATTGTATCAACCGTTCCTCATCACTACTGCTTATTTTAACCAGACTATGCGCTGCCCCATCAGCTGTCTCTGATTGCTGCGTGATTTCCACCTGTTAAACGCCCATCGTCTGGTCTGTTTGTTTCACGGTTGTTTGGTTCGTACCCACCGGTTCTCTGGTAGTGTTACGTACACTTACATCGTCCGCTACTTCAGTCTTCCGTCCATCTGTATTCACTATTTGTGGGAAAGACTTTTCACACTGTTCGTTTGACTGTTGGCTTATCTCGAACTGAGATCTTTTTATCTTTGCTTCGATGACTGGTTTGCTGTCCTGGCTGTGGTTAACCTGTCTTTCCCTTTTCTTCGTTTTCCTTAGAAACTCTGTTCCTCCTTTGTTGGCTGCACGAGTATTCTTACCCGCTGCGTCCGTTTCACATTCCAAGTGTGCGTCATTCCCACTTCCTTCCTCGGTGACCGAAGGGCTGTCCCTTCTTTCGGTCTGTTCAACAACTTCTCCCGCATGGCTAGAACCTGGCTTGGGTGGGCACGAAACCATAGCTGGTCCTGCCACCATTCCTCCTCCTCTCCTTTCTTCTTTATCTGACGAATCTCTGACTATTTCCTTGTTCGATTCTTCGTCGACTTTAACTAATGTTCTACCAGGCTTTACCACAAGTTCCTGGTAAACTTGGCTCTTTTCAGCACGCCCGACCATGTTAATCGACGTAATTCCCTCTTCCTGAATTCTCGGCCTACACTGTCCGATGCGGTAACATTTTATCTGGACCTCTGAGCGAACGTTTGTCTCGTTTGCATTGCGTAACCTGCTCTCCGTCCCTAACTTTTCTGGATACACAAAACCTGTATCTCTTTCTTTCTGTCCATCCGCCTCGTGCTTAAAGTCTCTTTGATAGCTCCTGTCCTACCTCTCCATCTGTAACCGTGCAAAAGGCCTCTTGTGGGCTAAGAATCTGCCCGATTCAAACTTCTGCCCAACCATTCCTCCTCCCCTCACTTCACTTGGCCTCTCCACCTGGGTTAAACTCCTATACTTTTCGACACCTCTTTCCAGTGGTTCACACACGTCCGTCCTGAGATTTCCACCTCTGTCCCTCCACGGATCGGAATGTGGAAGTTCGATGGGCTTCCTACTCACTTTCCTACCACTCTGTCCCCTTCTAAAATACTGGGCCGTGTTTACTTCTGTGATTTCTTGATTTCTTCTCTCCTTCCTAGCTGGTTTGAAAGCTCCGTTTTCAAACTGTTGCAACAACTGTCGCAGCTTCCATTGGAGATCTTTTTCCTGTCTTTCCAGCCGAATAACTCTGCTTGTTAGTTCTCTTAGCTGGTTTTGTAGTTGACTTTTGTCCTCCCACTTATCGCTAACTGTAGCTCGTGCCATGAAAGGCTTGTTTTTGACAAACAGTCCTCCTCTTCTCCAGGAACTGTTAATATTCCGAAGAATATTAGGGCATCCGATAGACAAATGTCGAAAAGCTAGACAATGATAACATTGTCCAACCTCGACATATTGAATAAACCCGTCTGGCCCACCAAAAAAAATTTACAAGACTGTCAAGTACGCACAAAGTTTTGTCAATAATACAACAATGGGTGGTAAAAAAAATGTCACACTTACCAGTCAGATGATTGGAAAAGCTGTCTATGGTACTAACACTCTAACCACTAGCTAATCCTCTATTCCTAACTACACACACAAGTTATATATAACTGCGACACTTGTGTTAAACAGGCAAATAAAGATATGTAGCTACACACTATATTTATAAAACTATAACTATCCGTGGTCAATGGCACCAAAATAATAATAATGTGTAACAGACCCTCTGCTTGCCCTTGCCGCGATCTAACTTACAACATTCTCACACTCATCCACATCATCATGACCATACTCAGTAAATGACATATCAAACAGCAGGTGGCATATTTATTATATCATACTCATATCATACAATGAGTAGAGAAATTACAAACACAATATAATACATATCTTAACTTAACATTCTACTAAAACGGGAATTGTAAGCATTAGCTATTGATGGAATTCCCAACTATCTAAAAAACCCAGTTCTATTGCCTTGCAATTGCATCACACACACATCCCCTTAACTGCGTCTTCAACACACCTTATCAAATACTTGTCCTTACTGAAATCCCCTCAGGCGGGCGATCTCGACATAGCTCGCTCACAATGTGTCCTTGCTTACAAACACACTTTCAGATTACCCATTAATGCAAAACTCACACACCTATTTGAGCGATCCTGTTATATCACTAAACATTCGTCCAACAGTCTATCAATCGCTCCTCTACCTAAGTCGGTGAGTTAAACATAATATCCACATTCAGTCTCTCTCTCTCTCTCCTCCATACAGCCTCTCTCTCTCTCTCTCCAGCCTCACGAGCTAAACTTTGTCTCGAGTTATATATCCTCAAGCAAGACCAGAGCTTGACCAATCAATCTCAGGTGGTGGTCATCTTAAATCACAATTGGAACGAAACACTTTGCACACCTGTCACTCATTTCTCTGGCAGCAAGCCCCGCTGCCAATTTCGTCTATCAATCATTCTCCCCCTACCAAAATCGGAAGGCCAGTGGTCAGTTTCTACCTGTCCACATTCCTTAACCCAACTTTGTTCTTCTTTGCTGAGACGCTGAGTGACCTTGACATGCATTCAGGTAGCTTTAAGCTTAAACATGTTCAGGCATCCTAAACTCCCCTTGCTCCGGCGGGAACTGTTACATAATGACATTTTTACAAAAGTTCAAACCAACATTTATTTGCCTTATATTTAAAATTGAAAACAGTGGATTGAATTTTCTAGTAGGAGATCTGGATTGCAACAAAAAAAAATGTAGAACTAAAAGCACAGCAGATGTGTTCCACCCAGGTATGTAGTTCAGATACTCTGCGCAAGAGATAGATAATATATGTGTATATGTGTATATTCAAATGCATAAACATTTTAGCATATTTATGTGAAGCTAGAGTGTGATTTAATTCATACTCATAATCATCAATGGAAACAAAATAATAGTAACATGGTCTAACCTCGGATACACACAACAAGAAAAAATGTGTTGTCCTTTTTGTAATCTCTGGCTGTGAAATGTTGTCATGTAAGACTGGTTTGATAAGAACTAATTCGCGTATTGGCAAAACGATTGGCTTCGTGGCCGATTTCTTAACGTTATTTGCCCACTATTTCTTGCGTGTCGTGTCTAAAACCCTCAAAAGACGCATGCACAAATGGAAAAGTACCATCTTATTATACTTTTGATAATGTACGCAGGAAAGTGTGAAATGTTTGAGAAACAAAATGACGAACAATACTTATACAATATAAATAATGTGCTTGTGTATGCAACAAGGAAATGCTGCTGCTTGAGTAGTGGCCAAACCTAAAGTCTTAGTAGCACCAAATGTGACATTGCAATACACGTTGATCCATGTACGGTTGAAGTCAACATGAGAATAGGTAACCTACACACAACATTTGGATGCACAGTTTTTAAACATGTACAGAGACAGATAAAATGAAAATGAATTATGTCGTCATTGTGTCTCTTGTTCAATATTAACAATGGGAAATAGCGTGATAAATGGTTATGGCATAGTGAACTCGGTCACTGAGATAGACAACTCGGTCAATAGATTGACAACTCGGTCAATGAGATAGACAACTCGGCCAATGGGATAGACTACTCGGTCAATGGGATAGACAACTCGGCCAATGGGATAGACTATTCGGTCAATGAGATAGACAACTCGGTCAATGGGATAGACTACTCGGTCAATGGGATAGACAACTCGGTCAATGGGATAGACAACTCGGTCAATGATTTAGACTACTCGGTCAATGAGATAGACTACTCGGTCAATGGGATAGACAACTCGGTCAATGGGATAGACTACTCGGTCAATGAGATAGACAACTCGGTCAATGAAATAGACAACTCGGTCAATTAAATAGACAACTCGGTCAAACAGATATACAACTTGTAAGATAGTGTTAACATGCTAGTCCCAGAGGGAAATGCACTTGCATGTTAGGGAAATCAGGTCGTTAAAATGCATTACTTGCATAATAATATGTGGCAACTCTGGGTACCTCAGCTAGTATAAAATGTAGAAAAGTATTGTCATCCATTTTATACTCAAAGCAGACTGATTTAGGTTTCAAAATAATACACACCACAGACTAACTCTATCACTTATGAAAGAACCTACACGTAATTGAATTATGAAAGCTGTGTAGACTGTAATACGTCAACGTTACTCTACAATGCATGTCTTATCAATAAGTGCATACATTGGTCCGAAATTGGGACTCCGTAAGGGATGTGGTTTCATTGTAAAACAATTAAGCGAAGAAACAATATAATATCACAAACATTTAAACACCACATTTCTAGATCTACATATGGTTTGCGCTAGAATATATATGAGAAGTGAGATCAGCGTCTAGCCATTTTGGAGATTGGCGAAACACCAAAAAATCACGTACACGTCCTGTGCACGTTAATAGCACAGAAAGTCGATACTAGTAGGCAGTTAACCACTGTAAAGGAAAAATGCTAAAAAATTCAAAAATGCATGCCGAATACGCAATATTCTTCCAGGAATAGTAAGCCGAAGGAAGTATATATTAGAAAATACAGAACGTGCCACGGCTAGCCTTCGACTAATTGAAAGCAAGCATAACCTGCCTGTGTGAATACCAGAATTCCAAATATTTCAATTATTCAAAATATGCCAAAACTGGACACTGTCAGAGGATTATAGAATGCAAAGAGAGTTTTAAGAAAATAAATATAATGAAACCAAAGGATTGAATGACAAGCATGTGGACTTTGACTGGTGATGTTCAACATACACGTAGACATAATAATATTATAATTCAGCCACATTGCATTTCCTGAAGTTACATGCATCATGGAAAGAGAAGTATTCAACTCAGTACATTACCAACTCTTGCACACAATCCTAGCTTAAAATGTGAGACCGAAAGGAAATTAGAAATGACTGTGAAAGCACTTGGTAGATCATGTAAAATATGTAATATGAAGGTTGGCTCGAGAGAACTAGGAATATTAACAGAACATCAGTTCCACTGAACATAAATGTAAACAATGTAAAACATATGGAACGTATTTTTACAGAAGATGGATACGTGATACATACACCGAAACTAGATGTTAAGTAAGAAGCCTATGCTATAACATATATACTGACCTTAGTCCTAAAAGACTAGACATTCAGATTGGCAACAAAACGACAGTTGATCAACATTATATTTATATCAAGTTTGATCTACCAATGTCAAACGTCGTCCTTATCAAAGTTACATAAAATGAAATTACAACGACTACGATGACATTTCTATGAAACAAAAATGTGTGTCATCAGGAGAGATAATAATGAGAAATGATAATAACAAAATGGTGAAAACTACTCACTGTGCTGAATATATTTCAAGACAGAAAATACGCTGGTTAGGTAATCTCGTGAGAACGCAGTTAATCAACTACGACTGAACGTTAAGAAAACAAAAGGACCTGGCTTCATGACACGATGAAGATCAGGAATGGATAGAGGGCATAAGAGACATCCCACAAAAACACAAGCTTGCACCAATTGATAAACACACTTGCAACATAAGCTCCTCATGATGCTTAACAACAGCTATGGATATTTAAGAAATAATATCTTTCTCGTTCACAAAGAGGAGGGCATTCTTTTGCATTTTGCACTGGGTGACATTAACGAGATGGGCGAGCGGTTTGAGTTTCTTATTCACATGTAGCATCACGCATATCTGAATAGGTCGTATATGTGTCAGCGGACAATAGTCTTCACAATGGTTTATAATAATCCACACCACGAGTGAAGCTCGGCTCGTACGTTATTATATACCGCCAAATAGTTTTGTAGCAGAACACAACAACTCACTACTGCCTAACTGATATTGTACGATTATATATGATCACTTAGTGATGGTCATATGTAAAGAAATGGAAGTGAGGATGACAAATCAACTTTCTCAAACAATAACACATATAAACAGCAACGAAAAACTGCACTAGACGTAGATACTAGAACTAAGTCAATTGGATATTCGTGCTTCACTACAAATAAACATAAAAATACCAACTTCTCTTTGCTGATAGCCAACCACCAACAGAAAGCTCAGAAAAACAACTACAGGAACACATCATTATCAACAGGTTTAAATAAGTATATACGGGTACATCATCATCATCATTATTTCCGTAACCAATACTGCATTTTGTTGGATCAGTTTCCTCTACTCCGCTCGGTTTTGAGCCAGGATTTTAGTTTAGCTTTGGACCTTCCCGTCCATTCTCTTATGTTGTCTTCCCTTCTCTTTTACTGCCATCCTCTCTTACGTTTCCATGGCACAGTACCTTGCGGGACCGCCTGGGTCAACACAGACGATCTTGATACTTCTTCTTCTTCTTCTTCGTACGCTGTTTACAGCGATATTTACGTTGCACTGATTTAATTTGTTAGCCAGTGGCTCAGTGCATCCGATTTCAACAGGCGTTTCTGTAGGGTTGCCCTCCTTAGCCTTTGGCTGTCCCCAGCCTAACTGCAAGGCAGCAGTTGTTTTTGGTCAGAGTTGTCTCTCTTGGGAAGTTGTCTTGCAGGACTATCGAGTCTTCCCTACTCGTGTCTATAGCGTTTGGAAATGATATGATGGACTATGTACTAGTTTGTACTACCCCGGAAGAGAGGCAGTCCAGTGTGACTTTTTCCCAGTATCGTCACGTCCTGCCAGAAACGTAGCATATGCAAATGAGTGAGGTATCTTTTTGCTCGCTCTATTTTCTCGGCTCATCTGCAGTGATGGTACGCCTAGCATTCCCCGCCACCCGGGAGCTTGCCACCATAGGACAGTAGGTGCAGTGTCCGCAGGACTGCATCTCTTCTGCGTCCATTGGAATGACTGATAGCAGACAGATGCAAAGAGCGAGGAAGGAGTGCATTTTACCAGGTGCATTCCTGCGGCTCGATCGGGCCGGGAAACAAGCCCCAGCCATGTCGTAGCCTTCCATCTCAGCGGTGCTGAGATTTTGGGCGGGATTCTGGCTTAGAGGCGTTCGGCCGTAATCCCTCAGATGGTAGCTTATCAGCAAAGCACGTGGACCAAATGTCAGCGACCTGTGATTCCTCTCGAAATAGTGCGTTTGACCAGGTGACAAGCCTAGTCTTGCACGGAGATGTTGTCCGCCTAGGGAGCGGACATGGTCAAGGGTTGAGTCTCAGCAGTTCGCAGTGAGGTAGCTGATCTACTGCTTAGGGCACCCCGACCGAGAACTAAGTCTTCTACAAATGATTTCATTCCTCATCGCCGTATGGGGTGAATATCGAGCAGCTTCCCGCCCGCTTTTATCAGCGGACGGCAGAGACCTCATTCTGCGGCTTGACCGGGCGGGGCTGGAGCGTGACCCCGAGGTCCCCACCATGTCGAATCCTCCCTTTGCAGTTGTGCTGGGCTGCTTTTAAGCGGGATTTTTGGCTTAGAGGCGTTCGGCCGTAATCCCTCACCTCGAACCGTTGGCTTATCCGCCTAGTACGTGAACCAAAATGTCTGTGGCTCCTCTCGGGCTTAGCAGGATTACAGTAGCAGAGCATTGTCATTTGTAGGGTAAAGCTGACCTGTCTTCAGAGGGTTTATTTCCAGCACCCGTTCAATATTAGCCAGACCGTATCAATAGAGGGCTTTTAGTTTGTTAATGGCCCAGTTTCTGGAGCCTGCGATTTCTGCAGGGTGAAGACCAGATTACCGTAGCAGGCGCTCTTTCATTTGGGGAAACACTAGATGAAGACCAACCGAGCCACATAGGGCATAACCCCAGATTTCTGAGGGTCTAAATGCAGCACCAGCTTCATATTAGACCCCAGAAAAGTGGTCTCGGCATGTCAGTCATTTCAGTGTTGGTCGTGTTGAGTCAAATTAAGCCGCAGGCTCCACTCCTGGTGGTGCCCTTCCGTCAATTCCTTTAAGTTTCAGCTTTGCAACCATACTTCCCCCGGAACCCAAACACTTTGGTTTCTCGGAAGCTGCCCGCAGAGTCATCGAAGCAACTCCTGCGGATCGCTAGTCGGCATCGTTTATGGTCAGAACTACGACGGTATCTGATCGTCTTCACGCCTCTGACTTTCGTTCTTTATTAATAAAAACATTCTTGACAAATGCTTTCGCAGTAGCTCGTCTTGCGGCGATCCAAGAATTTCACCTCTAACGCCGCAATACGAATGCCCCCGTTTGTCCCTGTTAATCATTACCTCCAGTTCCAAAAACCAACAAAATAGAACGAAGGTCCTATTCCATTATTCCATGCACCATTATTCAGGCAGCCGAGGCCTGCTTTGAACACTCTAATTTTTTCAAAGTAAACGCGCCGGCCACCCAGGACGCTCAGCGAAGAGCACCCGTGGGAGAGAGCCGGCAGATGGTAGGGCAGGAGACAACGGGCAGTGAACCGGCGCGAGCAGGACCGCCCGCCTGCGCCTGAGATCCTTCTTCTTCTTCTTCTTCTGCGTACACAGTCAGACAGTAACCATTATTTTCTCGAAAAAAGCGGCGGTCGTCCTGAGACTCTCGCCACTACCATAGAGCTTGTCTTGCAGTTCCACTGGCAATGGCCACATCTGCTCTCTCTGATCCTCGTATGTCGGGCAGTTCTTCAGCAGATGTTCAGTGGTCATTTTACCAGTACCGCACGGGCATTCGTCGGTACACCCTATCTTTAATTTGTTGAATAGGTGGTACCTCAGTCTGTTGTGGCCAGTGCGAAGTCTGAAGACAACGACCTGCTCTCTTCGGTTCAACTGGTAATAGGCATCGTTTTTGGTGTAACCAGTATGTTCGGTTTCCCATTTGGTCATGTATCTGGCTTTGATAAGCCGTTTTGACTCTTCGTACGTCATACTGGTATCTGTTTGTGGTAGCTTTGCACCTTCTTTTGCCAGTCTGTCTGCCTCCTCGTTGCCTTGGATGTTGCAGTGTGACGGAACCCACTGTACCACTACCCTTTTTGGTGCGGACTGCTGGCACAGTTTGCAGAGTGCTGCTCTTAAGTCATTAAGCTCAGTGTTTTTCTGGCTTTTTAGCGCTGTGACTACTTCGAGAGCATCTGTCAGCAGGACTATATGGCTCTCATTTTCACTGTGTGTTACCATTTCTTCCACTGCCGCCCTCAGTGCCTCTGCCTCTGCTCTGAAATTGCTTGTGTACTTACCAGTAGCGAATGACAGTGTTATTTTTCTGCCATTTGGTAGGTTCAGGAATGCTCCTGCCCCTGCGTTCTGTGTAGTGTTTGTTACAGAACCGTCGGTGTATGCATGGGTCCAGTCCATGCTTGGGTAGCTTTTCGTTATGAAGCTTAGGGTAGTGTCTCTCCTTTCTTTTTCACTCTGGCAGTTTTTGTTTGCAATACCTGGTATATTTTCTACCACCTCTGGAAATATATCCTGCCTCCAAGTAGGTTTTCGTACAGTAGTGATGGGTTTTGGTGTTGTTAGTGCGTTTATGGGATCTTCGTGCATCTTTGCTTTGGCTATTTCTGCAAAGTTTCTCCGCTTTAGTTTCCCATTTTCCAAATTGTTTAGTCTCTGGTACATTGGATGGTCCGTCAGTCTTCTGAGTTTCTCTGACTGCAGCTGGGCTTTGCAGTCTCTTCTATCGGTCATGGATTGCAGTTTTGTAATCCTTTCAAGTTCTACAATTGGCGTTGACTTCATGCTACCTGTTATCTTCTTCTTCTTCTGCGTACACAGTCAGACAGTAACCATTATTTTCTCGAAAAAAGCGGCGGTCATCCTGAGACTCTCGTCACTACCATAGAGCTTGTCTTGCAGTTCCACTGGCAATGGCCACATCTGCTCTCTCTGATCCTCGTATGTCGGGCAGTTCTGCAGCAGATGTTCAGTGGTCATTTTACCAGTACCGCACGGGCATTCGTCGGTACACCCTATATTCAATTTGTTGAAGAGGTGGTACCTCAGTCTGTTGTGGCCAGTGCGAAGTCTGAAGACAACGACCTGCTCTCTGCAGTCTCTTCTGTCGGTCAACGATTGCAGTTTTGTAATCTTTTCCAGTTCTACAATTGGCGTTGACTTCATGCCACCTGTTATAATTCTCATGGCTTGGTTTTGAAGTTTGTTAACTTTATCGAAGTTCGCCTTCGCTGCGGTTGTCCATGCCGCAATGCCATACTCGAGAACTGGTCTCACTCTTCCAGTGTACAGTTTCTTTAGTGCCTGAGATCCAACTACGAGCTTTTTAACTGCAACAACTTTAATATACGCTATTGGAGCTGGAATTACCGCGGCTGCTGGCACCAGACTTGCCCTCCAATAGATCCTCGTTAAAGGGTTTAAAGTGTACTCGTTCCAATTACGGGGCCTCGAAAGAGTCCCGTATTGTTATTTTTCGTCACTACCTCTCCGTGCCGGGAGTGGGTAAGTTGCGCGCCTGCTGCCTTCCTTGGATGTGGTAGCCGTTTCTCATGCTCCCTCTCCGGAATCGAACCCTGATTCCCCGTTACCAGTTACAAACATGGTAGGCATGTCACGTACCATCGACATTTGATAGGGCAGACATTTGAAAGATGCGTCGCCGGCATATGAGGCCATGCGATCAGCACAAAGTTTTCCAGAGTCACCAGTGGGGACGCCGCAACCCCGCGAGGGGAAACGACGATTGGTTTTGAACTAATAAAAGCGCTCTTTCCGCGAGGGTCGGAGCTTGGTAAGCATGTATTAGCTCTAGAATTGCCACAGTTATCCAAGTAGGATCGTGTCATCTAAGGAACCTCGACTGATTTAATGAGCCATTCGCGGTTTCACCGTAAGACAGTGTGAACTTAGACATGCATGGCTTAATCTTTGAGACAAGCATATGACTACTGGCAGGATCAACCAGATATCTGTCGGAGACGTACGTACAGCACACACCGGTCGGCGGAGGAAGGGTGTGTAAAAAGCTTCACTGGGACGGCCGCAGGGACCGACTGACGGGACGGACGGACGGTTGTTCAACCCGTCCCTCACTCCGTCGACCTAGGACCGCCTGACAGGGGCCTCCCACACGCACCAGACGACCGACCGACCGGGCTCGCTCGAGGAGGGATGGCAGCGCTCTGTGCAGAACGGATCCCAACGACCTCGGCGATGCATTTCACTGGGACTAGGAGACAATTTGGCCTGCCGGCCTGCCCTTCTCCGTAGGAGAACGCAGGGCCTCGAGGCACGATTCCTGCTTTCCATTTGCCGGTCACAAGCTCTTTGCGAGAGTCGGACCACCAGCGAGACGTACTGTCGAGCTCTGATATAAGCCTTAGATAAATCACCACGGACGGACCACGTTTCCTGATACGGACCAGACTAGCGCACCTCGGTGGAGGAGCCACTACAACAAACCGCACCCAATTCGCTCTACGGGGAAAGGCAGGCGAGCGTTTTCCGCAAGCCCGCGCTATCGCTCCGCCTGGCGGGACTGAGATCGCTTTACGAACACTGGTTGAAATTGAGTCGCTGCGGCGAGACAACTACCCCAGATGATCTTGATACAATCCGATACCATGGGAGCTTTTACCATAGTCAATGTGTTTTTTTATGTTGGCCGACCTCTCTCTTTACTGTGCCTTGAACTGCTTTATTCGTGTCGTGGTCTAGATACGAAATGCCCAGGAATCGACGCAGACATTTCGTCTCAATGGCATACATTCTTATATCTATAACCACTGGCAGACTCCAAGTTTCACAATCGTAAAGGTGCACGGGAGTGGCAAGTTCATACATTAAACTCAACTTGGATTACAGGCTGATGGTTTTGTCCCTCTATATTAACAGTTATGGAACTATCTGGATCCATGTGTGCCCGCCAGATATTGAAACTGTTTAAAACGTTGCAAGGGTTTGACTTTGATAACAGTTGAGTTTGTTAGGCCTTTTTGGACGTTGGCCATTATTTTACTCTTATATGCACTAACTTCATGTTTAAAGCATCTGAGCGATATTATCAAGGTTTGAGATTAGACTCGCACGTTCTAGCTCCGTTCCAGCCAGCCTGGTAATGTCATAAACAAACCGGAGATTTGTAAGTGTACGATCACCTATGCTAACAGTAAAAACGTGATCATGCAGAGCTTCGGACATGATACGTTGCAGAAAAACATTGAATAGCGGGCCATTGAATGACTTGGAAGTAGTTTCTCAATGTCGCAGGTAAGGAGACTTAAAACGATATTGTTACACAGCTGCCCATATGGCATCATATCAGACTATGTCGAATGCTTTTATAATGTCAGCAAAGACTTCGTACGGGTCACATTATGAATGTCAACATGGATAAACCTACGTTATGAAAATTGCATAAAATAAATAAAAACAATATGCATACAGCATCAATAACTTAACTTAACGTCTTTAAACTGGTTTAGAAGACCAATAAGTAAAGCAGTTTAACAATTTCAACAGATGGAAAAGGCACAACCAAAATCGAAAATACTTGTAAAAAAGCAAGTCAAATGTCCCGGATTTTATAATGTAAACACGTAAAAATGATTCTTTTTTTTAAACTGCTGTTCACTTCGATATTCTTACCCACGCTGTGATATCAGTCTCAGAATGGAACATTCACAAATATAAACGAAACACCGTTTTAATTAGATATGATATACCGGCGACGACTGCTTGAAGTAATAACAATTGATATGATCTGAAACGAAGATATTAGGAGACATGTAGGTACAGCAGCAGTGCTAGACCTTATCAAGAAACAGGAAACCAAATATTTCGGCCATGTGACACCACAAACACCAGATAGTATCCATCAGAAAGCATTGCTATAAAGATACAATGAATACACGGCCAAGGAACGAGCAGAAATGACAGAAACAGTGCAGCTACCCATGTCAAAGAACATACTAGAATCCGGTCAATAAACATCATCATACCATGACTCTGAAAGGCGCAAGCAGAGAAATTGTCAACATAGAAGAATGAAGACGGTAGAAGCAGTTTTAATTATGATAATAAACAAATAATATTCAGGTGCACACATACGCGGTAACATACAATAAGATGTGATTCTCCAACGTCCTACAAATATGTTGGGACAATTATTAAGAGACAACGTATAAATTATAAGCGAGTGCAGATGTTGACTTTCGCCAAAGTGTCCACTGTAGTAACATATGCTTTATGTACAACTAAGATTCAAACTAACGCTTAGACCTGTCCTATGCAATTGTGGCTATTTGTTAGTTATTGAGTGTGTCAAGAAAATACGCGAACATGTCGGAGATATTACATTCAACACATGCACCAGATAGGGATAGGAAGTGAAGGTTAATGAAACCATCTTTTTACATCAGAAGCCCGTTAGGAGAGCAGCCTATTTTCGAATGTTGACACCATCACTTCATACACACAAACTGGTAACGACATTCACACACACACACACACACAGACACACGCACACATACACCCACCCACTTGTAGGCAGCCACACAACCTAGCGACAACATTTACACACACACACACACACACACACATACATTCACACACTCACAAGTAGGCCGTCATGCAAACTAGCAATACCATTTACATACACACACATACACACACACACACACACATACATTCACACCCTCATTTGTATTCACACACTAGTAGTGATAAAGTAAACACTTACTGCCATCGTCAAGTTTCTGAGATATTGAAATGGTAACCGGGAAAATGGAAGCTGTTTTGACAGCTTTGTAAAGGGATATGTTATATCGTGGAAAGTTGACAGCCAAATCATCTGGCTTGACTGTTGTCATTTTCTGCGATGCTGCGTTGATAAAAACAAACATGCATAAAATGAAGGCATTTGCAGAGCGGGGCAGAACATCTGCCCGTATTTCTAACTGGATAATTTGAAAACAGTTTAACAAATGAAGGCACCCGTCTTTTTTCCTGAACTCTCCCCTGATTCATATCTCCCTCTTTCAAATCATTCCATCTCTTCCTACATAATCCTCCCCTACCCCTTTCTCAACCCGCCTATATCTTCCTTCCTCAACCTGACCATCACCATAACAATATCCTCTATCCTAGCGTGTGCCCATCTCTTCCGTTTTTAACTGCAAAGCCTCCTCACATCAATAACCCCGTCCCCTGTGCCTTTGTGTCTAAAAAAATAAACCCGTATTCTCTCCCAGCTATCTGAACCGGTCCATGCCAGAGTTCAAGTACAAGGGCAGATGAGCAAAAAGGTGACACTTCAGCAGGGAGTACCTCAAGAGGAAGTACTGTCACCCACACTTTTCCTGGTAATAACATAACAGAGAATATACCAAGAAGAGTCCATAGTTCAATGTTTGCAGACCCTCTGGCTATGTGGACCTCTGAAAAGAATCTCATCATAGCAAGTAATCGGATGCAGCAGGCCCTAACATCGCTGGAAGAGTGGGCGAACTCATGGCTGGTCAAAATAAACGAGGAAAAAACAACATGTACTATATTCTCGCATACAAACAAACCCCAAAACATCAAAATAAGTCTTAACGGCAAATACCTGCAGCCAAACGACAACCCAAACTACATGGGAGTCACATTTGACCGGCGCATGCCATGGAACAGTCAGATCGGGAGAAACCGTATGAGAGCCATAGAAAGAATGGCAATCATGAGGAAACTTGGCACAAGCTGAGGAGTAGACGAAAGTATACTAAAGAAACTGTGCCCCCATCGCCTGCTGTGGATTCCTATTGCTATATTAATGGCGGGCCGCCAATGGTGGATTTTATTTGAATACGTTTTGTACACCATATATTTAATTGTGTTGTGTTACTCACTTCTATGGAATCAAATACATGTTATGCCTAATGGTATCAATAACAGCAATGCAGTTATTGAAGTCAATATCGTTCTTCTATCATGTATTCAACTCTCGACCGCATTCGCACAATATTTTATGTCATAATACCAATCAATATCAATTTTTATTGTTGTATTTGAGCATCGGAATCCTCAACTGTATTCATCATTTAGTGTGATGTTCATTTTGTACGTTTCTTTTCCTCATACTCAACATTCTAAATCATCCATTCAAGATGTTTTTTGTGGTCTACGGCATTGACTGCTGTAGGCTGCTGAGACCTAGTCAGCTACTGTCTTGCAATCAATCTCACACGCATTATCTCTACACAACCCGTTCTCATACATATGTCATGCGGGGAATCTATTAAATCTATGAAAATCATCCAGCAACATCAAAAATACAAATCTCACGGGGCAGCGAATTTCCTAGGAAACAACACAGAGTGGAGGCAGAAGGGGTGGTATGCATCCAGGGTAGAACTAGTGAAATCAAAATACATCTTCAGTACTGGCCCTCTGATCTGACAAATCGTGTCTCCCAACTGACACATTTTTTCGCCTATAGTAACGCGCAAGCGCAGTTGTGTTCTTGTATTAATTTAGAGGTGGGCCTTTCTTCTGACCGGACCACTCACGTCGGCCAATCTTTCCCTTCTCTCTCTTATTCCCTCACTCAGTTTCAATTGACTCTGTCCTACAGTGACACTCTTGTACAACTTTCACAACAACCCTCATGGTGAGGCCCTTCCATTGCACTTTGGTTGGGCTAGCTTCTGAGGGTGCACAAACCTATCATTGGTACATACAGACGCACACATGCATCCAAGAACTGGTTTATGCGTCCTGATATCGCCCAATGGACAACGGTCTGGGGTGGAAAATGGCGTGTAGAAACTAGTGAGGCAAACATCTAAGCAACAACAACAAGAGCTATAGATGGACTGTACGCGATTTGCAGGGCGCAAGACATTTGAAGAAAGGAGAGACGTTACACGATTTTGCAGAGAGACGAGCATTACACGATTTGAGGAAGAAACGTTACAAGATTTGCAGAGATACGAACCTTACGCGATTTGCAGAGCGCAAGAGATTGTAGAAGATAAATTCTACGATATGCAAAGAGACAGGCGTCCGCGATTTGCAGAGCGATGCACTGAAATGAGTGATTCTACGATTTGCAGAGCGATACATTGAATAGATTGTCAGCACGAGTTGCACGATGTTTTCCAGCGACTCCTTGAATGAGTTGGCCACTTTATTTTGAACTCGACGTCAGAACGTCTGAACTCCAGTGGGGGTGGGGGGGGGGGATGTGGGTGGGGGGTGTGTGTTCAGTTTTAATTGTGAGTAGCATTTCATCTAAGTTGGGGTGTGACTAGCACCATCCACGTGGGTGATATTTTGAATCGTTGTCAGTCATAATTTCCCGCTGTGGGAGTGAACGTTGCCATCTGAAATATGTGTTGACCCGCGACAAGTTGTCAAGTGGTCATCCGGCCCTTGTTCAACACACGTTGTTCAAACCTGTGGCTGCTTTATTTAGTTTTTCCTGACATACACAGCGAAGTTCAACAGGCGGCACTGAGGAACATGACCAAGGGAGATCTACCTGAAGGGGTCACAGCACGAAGTACCCATCAGCGTTGTTCCGCCATAATGCGGACTTACGTCACGGCCGTCTAAGTACGGAAAAAGTGACTGTTGACAATAGTTTAGGTGTAGCGGTAGGGATAGTGTTAGGTGACGTAATCCCTGGATGGAGTGAGTGAGTTGTGAATAGAAGAGTGACAGTGTAGAATGGAATAACGAATTTGTTTACCAATGTTCGGTGATAGTGTTCTTTAGTAGTTTATTTTTAGTTGTGGTAGATTTTTCTGGTTAAGGTAGAAGGACGAGGAGCGGCCTTAGATACGTTAGAAAGAGCAAGATCCTGTTCCATCTGCTACAGTAGCTCCCTTTTCAGCGTTTGGTTTTTTTATGTCGATGCCATTTTACTTTTCCGTGTTGCATGATCTTCTGTTCACCAAGGTGACCTTTCAGGGTATATCTTCACTTAGATCGGTCATTAGCTTCGTCTTCCCAGGATGCCAGACTCCTGTCCATGGTCTTCATTTCACACTTACACACTTATCTGAGCCTCAACTGTGCTCGGCCGACTGTTCTCTTACCATCGTCCAACTGTCCGTAGATGATTTCTTTAAAAATGCTTTCATCTTCCATTCTACGAACATGACCAACCCGTCGTAGTCTGCGCTGCCTAAGGAGAGCTTAGATGTTTGGGATACCGGTGCGAAAGTGTACTTCTGAATTTGCCACATTGTCCATGCAACTCCGAGAATGGACCACTCATACCGTAGATCGAATGTCTTTAACGTGTGCGCTTGTTAGGCATATGTTGTCTATGTTTTGTCACGTTATAAGAACGTGCTGACGGCACATGCTTGTTAAACCAGGACCTTCGTTTTTATTGTCAGTTTCTGGTTTTCTCAAACACACGTCGCCTGGCGAGCAAATGTCGCAGCAGCTTTGCCAATGAGATGGTAAATTTCTGGGTAGTAGAATGATTTTGACATTGATGAATTATTCTAGATATATGAATTGGTGGACATCTGACAGTTCTTGATTATTGCTGCTAAGAGTTGGCTCAACATTTACTTCCTGTTTCAGCACACTCGTTTTGTTGAGACTTATTACGCGACTTAAATATATGCACGTTTGTGAGAACAGACTTATCAAACTCTGAAATTCTTGCTGACAATAGCAGCATCATTAGCGAAAAGAAGTCCAGGGTGGCGATTTCTCTGATCATCATTGTGTTTTGATCCTTATGGGTTAAACAGATGACGACGCGATCTAATGTGAATGCAAGATTCCTCCATTTGCCTTACAAATGACATTATTCACTAACATAGCCAAGAAGATTACAAAGTGTCCTGCCCAGAATGCATCGTTCCATTACACAATTGAACATACAATTGGTTGTGATATGTTTTCATCAAAATTGCCTGATCCTTTCATGTCTTCATGGATTTATAGTATCAGTAATAGCAGTTTGCATGAATAGCTTATGTTTGAGAGGATTTTTAAGTGGCCATCCCTGCTAACCAAATCAAATGCCGTTGCAAGATCAATAAAGGCGATCTAAAAGAGCTC
This sequence comes from Ariolimax columbianus, assembly GCA_036924085.1. NCBI lineage: Eukaryota > Metazoa > Mollusca > Gastropoda > Stylommatophora > Arionidae > Ariolimax > Ariolimax columbianus. The sequence continues at coordinate 143,423,969 of JAVGWX010000002.1, read as the reverse complement.
ATTCTGCTCTAGTGACTTTTCCTGAAGTTGATGTTGATGCACAATACTTGCAATTATTGATCTTCCAGATTTATCTGGGGTAGTTGTCTCGCCGCAGCGACTCAATTTCAACCAGTGTTCGTAAAGCGATCTCAGTCCCGCCAGGCGGAGCGATAGCTCGGGCTTGCGGAAAACGCTCGCCTGCCTTTCCCCGTAGAGCGAATTGGGTGCGGTTTGTTGCAGCGGCTCCTCCACCGAGGTGTCCTGGTCTGGTCCGTATCAGTAAACGTAGTCCGTCCGTGGTGATTTATCTAAGGCTTATAGCAGAGCTCGACAGTACGTCTCGCTGGTGGTCCGACTCTCGCAAAGAGCTTGTGACCGGCAAATGGAAAGCAGGAATCGTTGCCTCGAGGCCCTGCGTTCTCCCTACGGAGAAGGGCAGGCCGGCAGGCCAAATTGTCTCTAGTCCCAGTGAAATTCATCGCCGAGGTCGTTGGGATCCGTTCTGCACAGAGCGCTGCCATCCCTCCTCGAGCGAGCCCGGTCGGTCGGTCGTCTGGTGCGTGTGGGAGGCCCCTGTCGGCAGGCGGTCCTAGGTCGACGGAGTGAGGGACGGGTGGAACAAACCGTCCGTCCGTCCCGTCAGTCGGTCCATGCGGCCGTCGTCCCAGCGAGGCTTTTTACACGTAACCCTTCCTCCGCCGACCGGTGTGTGCTGTACGTACGTCTCCGACAGATATCTGGTTGATCCTGCCAGTAGTCATATGCTTGTCTCAAAGATTAAGCCATGCATGTCTAAGTTCACACTGTCTCACGGTGAAACCGCGAATGGCTCATTAAATCAGTCGAGGTTCCTTAGATGACACGATCCTACTTGGATAACTGTGGCACTTCTAGAGCTAATACATGCTTACCAAGCTCCGACCCTCGCGGAAAGAGCGCTTTTATTAGTTCAAAACCAATCGTCGTTTCCCCTCGCGGGGTTGCGGCGTCCCCACTGGTGACTCTGGATAACTTAGTGCTGATCGCATGGCCTCATGTGCCGGCGACGCATCTTTCAAATGTCTGCCCTATCAAATGTCGATGGTACGTGACATGCCTACCATGTTTGTAACGGGTAACGGGGAATCAGGGTTCGATTCCGGAGAGGGAGCATGAGAAACGGCTACCACATCCAAGGAAGGCAGCAGGCGCGCAACTTACCCACTCCCGGCACGGGGAGGTAGTGACGAAAAATAACAATATGTGACTCTTTCGAGGCCCCGTAATTGGAATGAGTACACTTTAAACCCTTTAACGATGATCTATTGGAGGGCAAGTCTGGTGCCAGCCGCCGCGGTAATTCCAGCTCCAATAGCGTATATTAAAGTTGTTGCAGTTAAAAAGCTCGTAGTTGGATCTCAGGCGCAGGCGGGCGGTCCGGCTCGCGCCGGTTCACTGCCCGTTGTCTCCTGCCCTACCGTCTGCCGGCTCTCTCCCACGGGTGCTCTTCGCTGAGCGTCCTGGGTGGCCGGCGCGTTTACTTTGAAAAAATTAGAGTGTTCAAAGCAGGCTTCGGCTGCCTGAATAATGGTGCATGGAATAATGGAATAGGACCTCGGTTCTATTTTGTTGGTTTTCGGAACTGGAGGAAATGATTAACAGGGACAAACGGGGGCATTCGTATTGCGGCGTTAGAGGTGAAATTCTTGGATCGCCGCAAGACGAGCTACTGAGAAAGCATTTGTCAAGAATGTTTTCATTAATCAAGAACGAAAGTCAGAGGCGCGAAGACGATCAGATACCGTCGTAGTTCTGACCATAAACGATGCCGACCAGCGATCCGCAGGAGTTGCTTCGATGACTCTGCGGGCAGCTTCCGGGAAACCAAAGTGTTTGGGTTCCGGGGAAAGTATGGTTGCAAAGCTGAAACTTAAAGGAATTGACGGAAGGGCACCACCAGGAGTGGAGCCTGCGGCTTAATTTGACTCAACACGGCCAACACTGAAATGATTGAAATGCCGAGACCACTCTTCTGGGGTCTAATATGGAACTGGTGCTGGACTTATACCCCCAGAAATCTGGGGTTATGCCCCCTGTGGCCCGGTTTTGTCTGCATCCAGTGTTTGATAAAGAAATTGAAGAAAGAGCACTATCAGGAGTGGAGCCTGAGACCTAAGTTAACTTAACACGCCAATACTGCAGAATGACTATCAAAAAGTACACCTTCGTCGGGTCTAATAGAGAACATGTGCTGGAATTAGACCCTCGAAAATTTTGGGGCTACCCTCTAAGAAAATTGATTGTCTCGCTAAGGGAATTGACGGAAGGGCACCACCTGGTGTGGAACCTGCGGCTTAATTTGACTGAACACGCCAATACTGTAGAACAACTGACAAATCGAGAGCACTGCCGTTTGGGTCTAATAATGAACGTACGCTGGTATTAGACTCAAGTCAGCTCTCAAACACTCAAATGAAAGAACGCTACGGAAATCGTGTTTAACTCCGCAGAAACCGCAGATTTCAAATACCTGGTCCTTGACAAACAAAAGCCCTCAATAAATTCGTCTGACCAAATAGTGAACGGGTGCTGGAAATAGATCATCTGAAGACAGGTCAGTTTTACCCTACAAATGACAGGGCGTTGCTACGGAAAACCAGCTCAAATCGAGAGGAGCCGCAGACACTTTGGTTCACGTACCAGGCTGATAAGCCAAGGGTTCGAGGCTACCATGTGGGGGATTACGGCCGAACCCTTGTAAGCCGCAATCCCGCCCAAAATCTCAGCACCACTGCAATGGGAGGCTCCTACATGCTCGGGACCTGGGGCTTGCGCCTCAGCCCTATCAGGTAGAGCCACAGTAAGAGGTCCTTGCCGCCCGCCAATCAAAGCGGGCGGACAACTGCTTGATACTCACCCTATACGGCGATGGGGTGCGAAAACACCAACCAAAGACTTAGTACCTGGTCGGGATGTCGAAAACAGTAGAGCAGCCACCTTACTGTGAACTGTCAAGACTCAAGCACTGACCATGAGAGTTGTCCGCACACCAGGCGAACAACATCTCTGCGACATTACCAGGCTTGTCCTCTGGCTGAATGCACTCCGGCTACGATATCTACCTCTGTACGTTATCAGCCATATAACTATCATACTGGACGCAGAAGAGATGCAGACCAGCGGACATTGCACACCTGCCCCACTGTGTTAACACCCTAGGTGGCGGGGAATGCTAGGCGTACCATCCCTGCATAGAAGCCAAGAAAAAGAGATACCCCACTCACATGCAAATGCTATGTTCCTGGCAGGACGTGACGATCCTGGGACACAGACACACTGGACTGCCTCTCTTCCGGGTAAACCAGTCCATCTCATGTATCATCACATATCATCATTGCACCCTATAGACACGAGTAGTGAAGACACGATAGTCTGGTAAGACAACTTCCATAAGAGAGAAAACTCTGATCGTAAACAACTGCTGCCTTGCAGATAGGCTGGGGACAGCCAAAGGCTAAGGAGAGCATCCCTACAGAAACGCCTGTTGAAATCGAATGCCCGGGGCCGCAAGCCTAACAAAACAGTGCAACGTAAATCACAGTATGATGGCAGTACAACCTATTAGAAAAAAGTATGGCGCTTATCCTGCGGAGTCCCACCAGGCAGCAATAGTGCCGGGCCTCACGCCTCGAAGGGGCCCACCCTTGACTACTGGTGGTCACCCACCCATGTGTCGTGGAGTCAAGGCACATGGCTATGGGGCAACGTCTATTGGCCAAAACCTCAAGACCCTCAAAATACTACAGTGGAATGCGGAGGGAGTCATTAACAAAAAACTTTCCCTAACACACCACCTGCATGAAGGTAAGATTGACGTGGCATGTATCCAGGAAACGCACCTCAACAATAACCATAAATTCTCAATCAGAGGATACCAGACCTTCCGTCTAGATAGAGAAGGCCACAAAGGAGGGGTCCTGATACTGACCAGAAACAGCATACCGAGTAGCGCGGTACCTGTCAATCACACCGGACAAGCAGAAATTGTAGGAGTTGACATAATGGCTCAAGAGACGAAGCTCCGCATTTTCAATCTGTACGGACCACCAAACAGAGACCTATCGCTCTCGAGTATGGAGGTCAGAGACTCCAACTGCATAGTAGTTGGAGATTTCAACAGCCACTCGGAGAGATGGGGATACTCTGACACAGACAGCAGAGGTGACGAAGTGGAAGATTGGGAGATAGATGCAAATCTCTCCCTAATCAATAGGCCAGAGGATAGCCCTAGCTTCTATTCAAGAACATGGCATACCACCTCGACTCCAGATTTGGCCTTCTCCACACAGGACATACACTATAAAATAGACCGCCAGGTGCTAAACCAACTGGCAGGTAGCGACCACAGGCCGATCAGGCTAACCATTGACATGGAAGTAGGCCCACAGGAAACAAAACCGCTCCCACGTTGGAATTACAAACGAGCCGACTGGGAAAGATTTGCAATCCTGACAGATGGGCTGTGTTAAACCATCAACACACGAAACACCAAAATTAAGCCCATGGTAGAGAGCCTAAGCAAGGCAATAATGCAAGCCGCCACTGAAACCATCCCAAGAGGAGCTAGGAAAAACTATAAGCCCTACTGGAATGATGAGTTACAGAAAGTGGAAGATGCAGTAACAAATGCTAGGAACATGGCAGAACGAGAAAAATCCATGGAGGCAAACATCGCTCTCAAAGCCGCTGCGGCGAAGTACAAACACACTCTCAAGCAAACAGCAAGAGAAAGCTGGAAAAATAAAACGGAAAGTCTAAACCTGGACAAAGAAGGGAACAAGCTATGGAAGCTAGTCAGAGCCATGAATGACGAAACCCCGTCAAATAAACACATTGCTATCAAGCAGGGCGAGAACTTGATAACAGGTAAGAAAGCCGCAAACGCCTTTGTCGATCACTATGCCAGAGCAAACCACATCGAGGTCCCTGCAGATAAGCATACAGACATTAGCGAAGAGCTAAAGAGACACGAAAATATAAATACGGCTCCTGAAGAGCACATGATTGCCAAACTAACAATGCGCGAAATGGAAGAGGCTATGAGAACACTAAAGAAAAGGAAATCTCCCGGAAAAGACGGGATAACAAACGAAATGCTGATGGGGCTGGGCCAAACAGCGAAGAAGAAACTGCTATCGTTCCTAAACCAAAGCTGGAAAAGGGGAATTGTACCACAGGCATGGAAAGATGCAATACTGGTACCAGTACCAAAAACAGGAAAGGACAAAACAGATCCAAATGGAAACATGCCCATAAGCCTACTGAGCTGTGTCGGCAAGCTGATGGAACGGATGATAAACACCAGACTGATGTGGCATCTGGAAGAAAAACGAATACTAATTCCACAGCAAGCCGGCTTTAGACAGCACAGATCCACTGAGGACCAGGTCATCCTCATAGCCCAGGAGATAGAAGATGCCTACCAGGCACAGAAACACACAGTAGCTGTTTGGGTGGATCTGGAAAAGGCATTTGACAAAGTCTGGAAAGATGGACTTAGAGTCAAGCTAAGAAGAAGTGATGTCTGTGGGAAGATGTACAAATGGATTAACCACTACCTCAAACAAAGAACGGCCAGAGTCCAAATACAAGGGCAGATGAGCAAAAAGGTGACACTCGAGCAGGGAGTACCCCAAGGGGAGTATTGTCACCCACACTCTTCCTGGTATATATAAACGATATCACAGAGAATATACCAAGAAGAGTCCATAGCTCAATGTTTGCAGACGATCTGGCTATGTGGACCTCTGAAAAGAATCTCACCCTAGCAAGAAATCGGATGCAGACGGCCCTAACATCGCTGGAAGAGTGGGCGAACTCATGGCTGGTCAAAATAAACGAGGAGAAAACCACGTGCACAATATTCTCGCTCTCATTAAAACCCCAAAGTACCAAATTAAGTCTAAATGGCATATTCCTGCAGCCAAACGACAACCCAACCTATCTGGGAGTCACATTTGATCGGCGCAAGACATGGAAAAGTCAGATTGAGAGAAACCGAATGAATGCCAGAGAAAGAATGGCGATCATGAGGAAACTTGCTGGCACAAGCTGGGGAGCAGACGAAGGCATACTAAAGAAACTGTACACTGGAAGAGCGAGACCAGTTCTCGAGTATGGCATTGCGGCATGGACAACAGCAGCGAAGGCGAACTTCGATAAAGTTAACAAACTTCAAAACCAAGCCATGATAATTATAACAGGTGGCATGAAGTCAACGCCAATTGTAGAACTTGAAAGGATTACAAAACTGCAATCCATGACCGATAGAAGAGACTGCAAAGCCCAGCTGCAGTCAGAGAAACTCAGAAGACTGACGGACCATCCAATGTACCAGAGACTAAACAATTTGGAAAATGGGAAACTAAAGCGGAGAAACTTTGCAGAAATAGCCAAAGCAAAGATGCACGAAGATCCCATAAACGCACTAACAACACCGAAACCCATCACTACTGTACGAAAACCTACTTGGAGGCAGGATATATTTCCAGAGGTGGTAGAAAATATACCAGGTATTGCAAACAAAAACTGCTAGACTGAAAAAGAAAGGAGAGACACTACCCTAAGCTTCATAACGAAAAGCTACCCAAGCATGGACTGGACCCATGCATACACCGACGGTTCTGTAACAAAACTACACAGAACGGAGGGGCAGGAGCATTCCTGAACCTACCAAATGGCAGAAAAATAATACTGTCATTCGCTACTGGTAAGTACACAAGCAATTTCAGAGCGGAGGCAGAGGCACTGAGGGCGGCAGTGGAAGAAATGGTAACACACAGTGAAAATGAGAGCCATATAGTCCTGCTGACAGATGCTCTCGCCGTAGTCACAGCGCTAAAAAGCCAGAAAAACACTGAGCTTAATGACTTAAGAGCAGCACTCTGCAAACTGTGCCAGCAGTCCGCACTAAAAAGGGTAGTGGTACAGTGGGTTCCGTCACACTGCAACATCCAAGGCAACGAGGAGGCAGACAGACTGGCAAAAGAAGGTGCAAGGCTACCACAAACAGATACCAGTATGACGTACGAAGAGTCAAAACGGCTTATCAAAGCCAGATACATGACCAAATGGGAAACCGGACATACTGGTTACACCAAAAACGATGCCTATTACCAGTTGAACCGAAGAGAGCAGGTCGTTGTCTTCAGACTTCGCACTGGCCACAACAGACTGAGGTACCACCTATTCAACAAATTGAAGATAGGGTGTACCGACGAATGCCCGTGCGGTACTGGTAAAATGACCACTGAACATCTGCTGCAGAACTGCCCGACATACGAGGATCAGAGAGAGCAGATGTGGCCATTGTCAGTGGAACTGCAAGACAAGCTCTATGGAAGCGGCGAGAGTCTCAGGATGACCGCCGCTTTTTTCGAAAAAATAATGGTTACTGTCTGACTGTGTACGCAGAAGAAGAAGAAGAAGAAGATCTTCCAGATTTGAATCTACACTGTGGCTATAGGTACACAATTTATGTCAATTTATTTAACCGTCTCAAAATTATTCTAAGACGTATACAACACCTAGCAGAGAGATCCATAAATAGTTACAACATTCATTTCTATCATATGTTTTTGCATGGTGTTACAATCTGTGCATATGTCATATACTGAGGTATATTGGTTTATTTTCAGAATAACATTACATGATAAATAACGGCAGCAAATGTGCACAATTAAAGCTCTTGAACAAATCATATGTGATCATATATCTGCCTAGAGTCATATCCGGGATCACTGCAGATAGGCATACATACACTAGTGAAGAGCAAAAGGGGCACGGCAACATCAATACGGCACCAGAAGAGCATATGATGGCCAAATTAACAATGAGTGAAATGGAAGAGGCCATGAGAACATTAAAGAAAAGGAAATCTCCCGGAAAAGACGGGATAACAAACGAAATTTTGATAGGGCTGGGCGAAACAGCAAAGAGGAAACTGCTATCGGTCCTGAACCGAAGCTGGAAAAGGGGAATTGTGCCCCAGGCATGGAAAGACGCAGTACTTGTACCATTACCAAAGAAAGGAAAGGACAAAACAGATCAAAATGGCTACAGGCCTATCAGCCTAATGAGCTGTGTCGGCAAACTGATGGAACGTATGATAAACACCAGACTGATGTGGCATATGGAAGAAAAACGAATACTAATTCCACAGTTCAACTCTTTCATACTGGGATAGTTTATCACATCGTCAATGGCCATGAGAGTAACGATATTTTACACTTGTGCAGACCTTAGAATAGTGCTTAGTTTACGCTTTATCTGCATTGGCATATAGCCAATGATATAGTTGAGCGATTCCTTAAAAAAAAAATTAAAGTGCACCGAAAGTGCATTTTTATCAGTTGTAACGCGCGGAAACATTATATAAATGTTAACTTTACAAGGGAGGTAGAAAAAACGCATGCTTCTATAGAACGCGTCTACCATAATAGAAAATATAGTGCTCTAATTTAATGTTAAAATATGAACATTCTACTAAAATTAGAAAATAAGTTATATGATTTGCTGTGACATGATTTGGCAATAAGTGATTATTTTAATGTTGTATTAATTTTAAAAAAAATATAATTTAACAACATCCCAGCATTCTACATTCATATGTTATTTATACAACAGAAATACATAGAACAGCAAAATAAAATGTGCATTTTCTATACCGTACGCATTCTCCATTGTAAATGTATAGAAGTAAATATATATCAACTGAGATTATTTGAATTTTTTCCGGAACCTGATCGTTGAAAAAACAACTACTACTATATAAAAACAGGATACAAAAAGGTTATAAGTTTAGTTTAAATGGTATTACGAATATACACATCGGGTTATTTGTACTTGCTCTTACTAAAGGATTAAGGGGAGTAAGGATTGGTACAGGTCTCATTTTAAAAAATGCGAAATGCCTATGCTGACGTACAGCCTCTGCCAATCAAGCCAACCGTACCTTCTCGAGGGGTCCACCAGCTGGGTCCGGTGCTCCCAGTTTAAACTAACACGGCTATAGCGAACATCGATTATCCGGCGCTGACAAACTGGACTCCTGATGCCTGAAGGGATAAAATAGCGGGCAATGGGTGGGGTAACCCAAACAGAAACCCTCGGGGGAGTGTAACCCCCCTCCTTCAGGTGCAGCAGATGCTCGGCCCACAGGTGTGTGGGCATGACCTGATCCCCACCAAGGTCACACACAGAGAGTTACCCTGGTTAAAATGAAATCAACTGAAGCCGGGCAGACAATGTTTGAATGATCCGGGACATGGATATGAACTCTCAAAAACGTCCCCCCCCCCCCCCCCCCCCGAAGACGGAACATGCCGGCCAGAATGGCGTGGGTACCCAGAAATGGAAAAGGATATGTACGCATATACGGTTAATGAGTATGCTCAGATATATCACAAGCTATGGGGCTGCCTCCGTGGACTGTCACTAGGCGGAGGCAGCGCCGGATCCCAAGCCTCGATTTTGATGACAGCTCTGCGTATCGGTGTACCAGGATTAAGCAAAGTAAAGATTTTGGAAAACACAACGCTGTAAAGATTGCACAATGGAACGCAGAGGGGGTGATGGGGAAGAGGCTAGAACTGCACAACATCTTGTATGAGCACAAGATAGATGTCATGTGCATACAGGAAACACATCTAAGTGAAGATAGACGCTTTGGTACTAGGGGATATGAAACAAACAGGTTGGACATAGAATCACAAATGATGTATCATTACATTAGTAAAAAAAACTCCATAGACGCCACAGAAACCTCCATCAGCATCAATGGGCCTGAATATCTGACAGTCAAAGTACATATCCTCCCAGAATCACCCAAAATTACCAATTATTACTGTTCCAATAGCAAAACCTGGAACTAGATAGAATTCCACTAGCCGATAACAATCGTATAGTTAGTTCTCTGGGACTTCAACAGCCACTCTCCAAGTTGGGGCTACAACACCATGGATTCAAGAGGAGAGGAGGTGGAGGAATGGATGGTAGGAAATCTTATCATTCTAATAAACTAACCAGACACAGAGCCAACCTTCTACTCAAGATGCTGGAGAATACAGAGCACGCCTGACCTTGCAATGGCAACTTATAACATCCAGAGGTGAACAAAAATAGAAGTAATGAGTCAGCTTGGAGGAAGTGATCACAAACCAGCCATGTTCACAATAGCGGATTTAGAACTACCCATAAACAGAAAAAAGGCAGCCAGTTGGAATTATAAAAGAGCAGACTGAAACCTTTACAAGGACTTAACTGAAGACAAATTAAAAACACCCTTCACATCAATCAATGTAATACGAAACACAACAACACTTACAAACATCACTACATAGAAAGCGGAAAATCAATACCACGATGCAGAAGACATAATTATAATCCTTTCTGGACCAAGAAGCTACAAGAACTGCATGACATGGCTACCAAAGCAAGAACCACTGTGGAGCAATAACCATCAGACTTTAACATCACAGAACACAACAAACAGCAAGCTATATGCAGGAAGGAAAAACTCACGTGTGTCAGAAAAGGTTAGCAAGACAAAACCGCATACCTCAACATGGAGAAAGACACCACACAACTTTGGAGTCTGGTGAGGAGCCTAAATGAGGAGAACACCATCAGCCATGCAAAAACGGTACTTGAAGAGAGTGGAGAGACATATAAAGGAAAACAAGCAGCCAATCTCCTAGCCGGGGGTTTTGCAGAAGACACCAAAATAAACATGCTTAAAGTAAGAGTTAGAGAGGTGGAAAATGAACTAAAAGAGAGAAGGACAGGATAGAAAGCAATGAGAATGAAATAAACAAGCTTTTCAGCATCAAAGAATGTAATTGAGCAATAGGAAAACTTAATGTGAAAAGGCACCTGGGCACGACGCAATAACACATGAACTGATAACACATTTGGGACCAATAGGCAGACAACGATTCCTGGACCTGATAAACCAATCATGGACTCAGGGATTGTTCCCAAAAGAATGGAAATAGCCAGAAATAATCGCAATCCTCAAGAGCGGAAAACCAAAAGGAAACAAAACAAGCTACCGTCCAATCAGCCTCCTTAGCTGTTTGGGAAAGACAATGGAAAGGCTAGTGAACAATATGATTCTAACTGTCCTTTGGAAAACATAATCCTGGACGAGTGCCAGTCTGGCTATAGAAAATACAGGAGTACCGAAGACCAGACCGCTTATCCGACCCAGGAAATCGAAGATGCCTTTCAGAAGAAATGCAAACTATTAGCCACCTTCTTTAACCTGACTAAAGCTTTTGATAACGTTTGGAAGAAAGGACTAATGCTAAAATTAGCGGGCTGCGGAATAAGAGGGAAAATGCTTGACTGGATCAAAGACTACCTCCACTCACGATGTGCGAGAGTCAGGCTGGAAGAACACAGGAGGAAAATGGTCAAACTGCATGAGGGGATTATCCAGGGAGGATCACTATCCCCTACCTTATTTATCCTCTTCATTAATGATCTGCCAAAACAGTTCGGACCACACTTCTACAAGGCACTCCATGCGAATGACCTAGCCATTTGGACCCAGGCAGAAAACATTGGAACCGCATAAGCAAAAATGCAGGAAGCAATTATTGCAGTAAACAAATTGGCAGACTCATGGGGTGTCACAATAAACAAAAGCAAGACCATCTCAACACTCTTCTCGCTCTCTACAAAGCCAGAGAACGTAAACCTATATTTAGAAAATAGCCTACTTCCTAGAGAAAACAATTCCACATACCTTGGAATGAGATATGACAAAAGATTAACATGGGGCCCACACATAGAGGATACTCAAAAGAAGGCCACACTCAGACAGAAGAACCGAATTATGTGTTATTTTCTCGCCAGTAATAGTTTTGAATTACGATGTTTTCGTACTTACATGGCCTTGAGTGTTATTTAAAAAGTAACACGCATGTATGATGTTTCCTATTTGTGCTGCAAACTGGATGCTTGAAAAATGAATTAATATTTTTCTGAGCCTGTTTAAGAAATGTCTTCTTCCAATGTTATTTGTGGCCTGACAACTACAGTAAAAGAACCATTGTCGTCTGTCGTAGACACAAGAACCCCTGTCTTCGAGGGCGTTTGACTGGAGTTGAAGAGCCACTTTGCAAGAACTGCTGTAGTCGTCGCATAGTTCTCGAGAAGACGACGAAAAAGAGGAACCAGAAGATCGTATTTCTGAAATCATCTTCCTGTCTTGAAGACGAGACAAGAGGCTGAGAAGAAACATAAATTCCATATGCTGATGGGTGGGACGTAAGACGTCCAGATGAGTGAGGACCGAAAGGTTGCCAGTCAACAAGTTAGCTAGACAGTATTTGATCAACTCAGAGTGAGTCAGGACTGTAAAAGAACGTTAGTTAGAAATCATCAAATGTTAGGACATAGGGATAATTAAATGCAAGAGAAATACCTGTGCTATTTGCACGAAACTCTTGAGAGACATCAGTTAGATGTATATTGATAGATAATAGAAAACGTGTTGCATACTCACTCTATCACCACTTGGCTTTCTTAGTTGCAACTATCAGTTCTTAACCCAGAACCCTAAATAAACGCTAACACTTATATTTAAACAGCATCAACAGCAACACATGCATGTTTATTATAGTAACTGCATACACATTATAAGAATAATACTAGGCACGCGCATCGTTTTCTATTGTCCATCAACACTTATTTAACCATAATGGCTCTCAAGAGTTTCGTGCAAATAGCTCATGCATTTCTCGTATCTAAATTAACTCTTGCTTCTATCACGTGATCAATTCTAGCTAAAGTTCCATTCACAGTTCTCTATCCGTTTGAGTTGATACAATTCTATTTAGCGAATTGTTCTCTATCCTATCGTTTGGTTTTCGCCCGTCTGGTGGCCTTATGTTCCACCTCTCATCGTATGCAACATGTGTCTCTTCTGAGGCTCTTGTCTTCACGTCAGGAATATGATTAAAGCGATTATAACTTAAGTTTCTCATTTTTTGTTTGGCTAATCAGGAACTTTGTGATTGCAGCGGTTCTTGCCATGGGGTAGTTCGCTACTCATCACGTTATTGGAGACAGGGGCTTTCTGCACAGTGGTTCTCGTGTCTATAGCAGACGACACTTGTACTGTTACTGTAGTTGCTAGGCCAAGAGATCATTCGGGATGATAGCTTGGTGTTTGAAGTAACGTGTTTTCTTCTGACGAGTATGCAGATGAATGCCACTCTTGGACTTGAAAGTGGGCGTCATGTGAATTACTGTCTACTCAAGCAGGACACCACACATAGTCTTCTTCTTCTTCTTCTTCTTCTTCTTCTTCTTCTTCTTCTTCTTCGTACGCTGTCAGACGTCAACTTGTATTTGTTCAAAGAAAGCAGCTGACATCCCGAGGCTGTCGACACTGACGTAGCGCTTGTCTAGTGTTGCCACTGGTGATGGCCACATCTGCTTTCTCTGGACAATTTTGCAGCAGATCTTTAGCGATCATTTCCCCTGTGCCACACGAGCATTCGTCAGTACCACCTATCTTCATTTTATTGAATAGATGTTACCTGAGTCTGTAGTGGCCTGTGCGGAATCTGAAGACCACGACCTGCTCTCTTCTGTTCAGCTAGTAGTAGGGATCATTTTTCAACACACACAGTCAAATGCTTTCACGTGTGGTGTCTCTGGTTCACTCTTAGTGCTAATCTGTTTCGGTGACTTCTATCTTTCTATCCTAGTTACTCACTGGCTATGTTCTGTGGTCTATCCTAATCCTAGAAACCTACTCGGCAACCTTCTGCTCTGAAATATGTCTATGCCTAATGCCCTGATCCTACAGCTTATATACCTTTTGTTTCGCTTCCTTTCATTTATTTTATTTGTCCACTATCCCTGACATGTCGTCCTTGGAAGACCGGATGTCATATTGGGAATTCTTAATGTTGACCAAAATAGTCGGGGGAGTTTTACTGTAAGTTCTAATTTGTGGCTATGAGAACTTGATCCTAGTTTGGTACTCTCTTAAATCCCTCATTGTTAACGGCTACGGACATTGCCAATTTTTAATTATCTCTTCCGAACATGATTCTAAAATTATACGTGGGTACTACGAAAGTTGTTTTCAGGGCTTCCCTTTCCCTGGCGCGTTGGCCCCTTGCAGCTATGTTACATACGATTCATGTGTCTAGTTTATTACTATAATGTGTATGCTGTTTGTGTAACAAACATGGATTTGTTTTTGGTGCTGTTAAAATAATGTCTAGTGTTTTAATTGGGGTTATGAGTTAAGAAGTGATAATTGTAAGGAAGGACGTTACGTGGTGATAGAGTGAGTCTGTAACATAAACAGCTCCAGAGATAAACAGCCCCAATCACTACCTCTTATAGCCCCGTCCCAGGAGGCCTGCAGTTAGGTTGGGGAGGTGGCGATCTATTTTAACCAGTTTCTGCTAGGACAGCCCAAAGGGCGTATACATGATGAGCACGTTCGCTTCCCATGTATCGTCCCTACAGCCTACCAGAGCATCTCATGGATTGGATTTCCCGAGGAGAACGACAATGGGGCCGACGTAAGAGAGACGGTGGTGATCAATCGTTGAGGCATGGCCTACACATTAAGTACGTCGATTCTCTTCACTGTTGGAAATCATCACCTTTTAGTTGTATACCGACTGACATATTCACAATTTAGTTATAAATGGCTGAGTGATCTCTAGGTAAGGTGTCCGTCTCGTGTGTGTGCCGGACGTCGCTGGTTGGTACCTGGATTTTATCACGAAAATCTTCTGGTAAAGATGTCATTGATCTCTTGGTAGTGAGATTGGACTTATGTGTTCAGTGTCGATTACGTTAAAAACTCCTTTGGCAGTTAGATTTCGTAAAGAGTTGGCTTAACAGCTGCTGCTCTACAAAAATGTAAGTTCTAGTGAAGAGCCCACCTACCAATGTGCATCTTCCCACAGTCCTAGTAAGCCGAAAGAAATTTAAAATACTTGCTACGTAAAGCCGAAGTCTTCGATAACCCGGCAGGAAATATTGACATGCCTAATTCTTCTTCTTCGTACGCAGTCAGACAGTAACCATTATTTTTTCGAAAAAAGCGGGGGTCATCCTGACGCTCTCGCCACTGCCATAGAGCTTGTCTTGCAGTTCCACTGATGATGGCCACATCTGTTCTCTCTGATCCTCGTATGTCGGGCAGTTCTGCAGCAGATGTTCAGCGGTCATTTTACCAGTACCGCACGGGCATTCGTCGGTACACCCTATCTTCAATTTGTTGAATAGGTGGTACCTCAGTCTATTGTTGCCAGTGCGAAGTCTGAAGACAACGACCTGCTCTCTTCGGTTCAACTGGTAATAGGCATCGTTTTTGGTGTAACCAGTATGTTCGGTTTCCCATTTGGTCATGTATCTGGCTTTGATAAGCCGTTTTGACTCTTCGTACGTCATACTAGTATCTGTTTGTGGTAGTCTTGCACCTTCTTTTGCCAGTCTGTCTGCCTCATCGTTGCCTTGGATGTTGCAGTGTGATGGGACCCACTGTACCACTATCCTTTTTGGTGCGGACTGCTGGCACAATTTGCAGAGTGCTGCTCTTAAGTCATTAAGCTCAGTATTT
This sequence comes from Ariolimax columbianus, assembly GCA_036924085.1. NCBI lineage: Eukaryota > Metazoa > Mollusca > Gastropoda > Stylommatophora > Arionidae > Ariolimax > Ariolimax columbianus. The sequence goes on along the minus strand of JAVGWX010000002.1, from coordinate 143,408,347 downwards.
TTCTTCCTTTTTAGCGCTGTGACTACGGCGAGAGCATCTGTAAGCAGGACTATATGGCTTTCATTTTCACTGTGTGTCACCATTTCTTCCACTGCCGCCCTCAGTTCCTCTGCCTCCGCTTTGAAATTGATTGTGTACTTACCAGTAGCGAATGCCAGTGTTATTTTTCTGCCATTTGGTAGGTTCAGGAATGCTCCTGCCCCTCCGTTCTGTGTAGTATTTGTAACAGAACCGTCGGTGCATGCATGGGTCCAGTCCATGATTGGGTAGCTTTTCGTTATGAAGCTTAGGGTAGTATCTCTCCGTTCTTTTTCAGTCTGGCAGTTTTTGTTTGCAATACCTGGTTTTTTTGTCTACCACCTCTGGAAATATATCTTGCCTACAGTTAGGTTTTTGTACAGTAGTGATGGGTTTTGGTGTTGTTAGTGCGTTTATGGGATCTTCGTGCATCTTTGCTTTGGCTATTTCTGCAAAGTTTCTCCACTTTAGTTTCCCATTTCCCAAATTGTTTAGTGTCTGGTGCATTGGATGGTCGGTCAGTCTTCGAAGTTTCTCTGACTGCAGCTCTGGGCTCTGCAGTCTCTTCTATCGGTCATGGATTGCAGTTTTGTAATCTTTTCAAGTTCTACAATTGGCGTTGACTTCATGCCACCTGTTATAATTCTCATGGCTTGGTTTTGAAGTTTGTTAACTTTATCGAAGTTCGCCTTCGCTGCTGTTGTCCATGCCGCAATGCCATACTCGAGAACTGGTCTCACTCTTCCAGTGTACAGTTTCTTTAGTATGCCTTCGTCTGCTCCCCAGTTTGTGCCAGCAAGTTTCATCATGATTGCCATTCTTTCTCTGGCTTTCATTCGGTTTCTCTCAATCTGACATTTCCATGTCATGCGCCGATCAAATGTGACTCCCAGAGAGGTTGGGTTGTCGTTTGGCTGCAGGAATTTGCCATTTAGACTTAATTGGGTATTTTGGGGTTTTAATGAAAGCGAAAATATTGTGCATGTGGTTTTCTCCTCGTTTATTTTGACCAGCTATGAGTTCGCCCACTCTTCCAGCGATGTTAGGGCCGTCTGCATCCGATTTCTTGCTATGGTGAGATTCTTTTCAGAGGTCCACATAGCCAGATCGTCTGCAAACATTGAGCTATGGACTCTTCTTGGTATATTCTCTGTAATATCGTTTATATATACCAGGAAGAGTGTGGGTGACAGTACTCCCCCTTGGGGTACTACCTGCTCGAGTGTTACCTTTTTGCTCATCTGCCCTTGTACTTGGACTCTGGCCGTTCTTTGTTTGAGGTAGTGGTTGATCAATTTGTACATTTTCCCACAAACATCAATTCTTCTTAGCTTGACGCTAAGTCCGTCTTTCCAGACTTTGTCAAATGCCTTTTCCAGATCCACCCAAACAGCTACTGTGTGTTTCTGTGCCTGGTAGGCATCTTCTATCTCTTGGGCTATGAGGATGACCTGGTCCTCAGTGGATCTGTGCTGTCTAAAGCCGGCTTGCTGTGGAATTAGTATTCGTTTTTCTTCCAGATGCCACATCAGTCTGGTGTTTATCATCCGTTCCATCAGCTTGCCGACACAGCTCAGTAGGCTGATGGGCCTGTATCCATTTGGATCTGTTTTATCCTTTCCTGTTTTTGGTACTGGTACCAGTATTCCATCTTTCCATGCCTGGGGTACAATTCCCCTTTTCCAGCTTTGGTTCAGGACCGATAGCAGTTTCCTCTTCGCTGTTTGGCCCAGCCCCATCAGCATTTCGTTGGTTATCCCGTCTTTTCCTGGAGATTTCCTTTTCTTTAATGTTTTCATAGCCTCTTCCAGTTCGCGCATTGTTAATTTGTCCATCATGTGCTCTTCAGGTGCCGTATTCATGTTGTCGTGCCCTTTTAGCTCTTCGCTAATGTCTGTATGCTTATCTGCAGGGACCTCGATGTGGTTTGCTCTGGCATAGTGATCGACAAAGGCGTTTACGGCTTTCTTACCTGTGATCAAGTTCTCGCCCTGCTTGATGGTAATTTGTTTATTTGACGGGGTTTCGTCGTTCATGGCTCTGACTAGCTTCCATAGCTTGTTTCCGTCTTTGTCTAGGTTTAGGCATTCCGTTTTATTTCCAGCTTTCTCTTGCTGTTTGCTTAATAGTGTGTTTGTATTTCGACGTGGCGGCTTTAAGGGCGATGTTTGCCTCCATGGATTTTTCTCACTCTGCCATGTTCCTAGCATTTGTTACTGCATCTTCCACTTTCTGCAACTCATCATTCCAGTAGGGCTTATAGTTTTTCCTAGCTCCTCTTGGGATGGTTTCAGTGGCGGCTTGCATTATTGCCGTGCTTAGGCTTTCCACCATGGGCTTCATTTTGGTGTTTCGCGTGTTGATGGTTTCACACAGCCCTTCTGTCAGGATTGCAAATCTGTCCCAGTCGGCTCGTTTGTAATTACAACGTGGGAGCGGTTTTGTTTCCTGTGGGCCTACTTCCATGTCAATGGTTAGCCTGATCGGCCTGTGGTCGCTACCTGCCAGTTGGTTTAGCACCTGGCGGTCTATTTTATGGTGTATGTCCTGTGTGGAGAAGGCCAAATCTGGAGTCGAGGTGGTATGCCATGTTCTTGAACAGAAGGTAGGGCTATCCTCTGGCCTATTCATTATCGAGAGATTTGCATCTATCTCCCAATCTTCCACTTCGTCACCTCTGCTGTCTGTGTCAGAGTATCCCCATCTCTCCGAGTGGCTGTTGAAATCTCCAACTACTATGCAGTTGGAGTCTCTGACCTCCATACTCGAGAGCGATAGGTCTTTATTTGGTGGTCCGTACAGATTGAAAATGCGGAGCTTCGTCTCTTGAGCCATTATGTCAACTCCTATAATTTCTGCTTGTCCGGTGTGATTGACAGATACCGCGCTACTCGGTATGCAGTTTCTGGTCAGTATCAGGACCTCTCCTTTGTGGCCTTCTCTATCAAGACGGAAGGTCTGGTATCCTCTGATTGAGAATTTATGGTTTTTGTTGAGGTGCGTTTACTGGATACATGCCACGTCAATCTTACCTTCATGCAGAATATGTGTTAGGGAAAGTTTTTTGTTAATGACTCCTTCCACATTCCACTGTAGTATTTTGAGGTTCTTGAGTTTTTGGTCAATAAAGGTTGCCCCATAGCCATCTGCCTTGACTCCACAACACATGGGTGGGTGACCACCAGTAGTCAAGGGTGGGCCCCTTTGAGGCGTGAGGCCCGGCACTATCGCTGCCTGGCGGGACTCCGCAGGATGAGCGCCATGCGTTTTTCTAATCGGTTGTACTGTCATCATGCTGCGATTTACGTTGCACTGTTTTGTTAGGCTTGCGGCGCCATGCATCCGATTTCAACAGGCGTTTCTGTAGGGATGCCCTCCTTAGCCTTTGGCTGTCCCAACCCTATCTGCAAGGCAGCAGTTGTTTATGATCAGAGTTGTCTCTCTTATGGAAGTTGTCTTACTAGACTATCGAGTCTTCACTACTCGTGTCTATAGGGTGCGATGAAGATATGTGAGATAATATATGAGATATAGGATATGTACTGGTTTACCCGGAAGAGAGGCAGTCCAGCGTGTCTGTACCCCAGGATCGTCACGTCCTGCCATAAACGTAGCATTTGCATGTGAGTGGGGTATCTCTTTCTCCCTTTATTTTCTTGGCTTCAATGCAGAGATGGTACGCCTAGCATTCCCCGCCACCTGGGATGTTGACACAGTGGGGCAGGTGTGCAATGTCCGCTGGTCTGCATCTCTTCTGCGTCCAGCATGATAGCTATATGGCTGATAACGTACAGGGGTAGATATCGAAGCAGAAGTGCATTTAACCAGATGACAAGCCTGGTAATGTCACAGAGATGTTGTTCGCCTAGTGTGCGGACATATCTCTTGGTCATTGGTTGAGCCTCGACAGTTCACAGTGAGGTGGCTGCTCTACTGTTTTCGAAACCCCGACCAGGAACTAAGTCTTATGTTGGTGGTTTCGCACCCCATCGCCGTATAAGGTGAGTATCAAGCAGCTGTCCGCCCGCTTTGATCGGCGGACGGCAGAGACCTCTTTCTGCGGCTCTACCGGATAGGGCTGGGGCGCGAGCCCCAGATCCCGAACATGTAGGAGCCTTCCATTGCAGTGGTGCTGAGATTTTGGGCGGGATTGCGGCTTACAAGAGTTCGGCCGTAATCCCCACATGGTAGTCTCGCGCCATTGGCTTATCAGCCTGGTACGTGTACCAAAGTGTCTACGGCTCCTCTCGATATGAGCTGGTTTTCCGTAGCAACGTCCTGTCATTAGTACGGTAAAACTGACCTGTCTTCAGATGGTCTATTTCCAGCAACCGTTTATTATTTTGCCAAACGAATTTATTGAGGGCTTTTGTTTGTCAGTGGCCAGGTATTTGAAATCTGCGGTTTCTGCGGGGTTAGACACGATTTATGAAGCGTTCTTTCATTAGAGTGTTAGAGAGCTGACTTGTCTTCCGTGAGTCTAATACCAGCGTACGTTCATTATTAGACATAACGGTAGTGCTCTCGATTTGTCAGTCGTTCTACAGTATTGGCGCGTTCAGTCAAATTAAGCCGCAGGTTACACTCCTGGTGGTGCCCTTCCGTCAATTCCTTTAGCGAGACAATCAAGTTGCTTAGAGGGTAGCCCTAAATTTTCGAGGGTCTAATTCCAGCACCCGTTCTATATTAGACCCAACGAAAGTGCTCTCGGCATGTCAATCATGTCAGTGTTTGGCCGTGTTGAGTCAAATTAAGCCGCAGGCTCCACTCCTGGTGGTGCCCTTCCGTCAATTCCTTTAAGTTTCAGCTTTGCAACAATACTGCCCCCGGAACCCAAACACTTTGGTTTCCCGGAAGCTGCCCGCAGAGTCATCGAAGAAACTCCTGCGGATCGCTAGTCGGCATCGTTTATGGTCAGAACTACGACGGTATCTGATCGTCTTCGCGCCTCTGACTTTCGTTCTTGATTAATGAAAACATTCTTGACAAATGCTTTCGCAGTAGCTCGTCTTGCGGCGATCCAAGAATTTCACCTCTAATGCCGCAATACGAATGCCCCCGTTTGTCCCTGTTAATCATTACCTTCAGTTCCGAAAACCAACAAAATAGAATCGAGGTCCTATTCCATTATTCCATGCACCATTATTCAGGCAGCCGAGGCCTGCTTTAAGCACACTAATTTTTTCAAACTAAACGCTACGGCCACCCAGGACGCTCAGCGAAGAGAAATCGTGGGAGAGAGCCGGCAGACGGTAGGGCAGGAGACAACGGGCAGTGAACCGGCGCGAGCCGGACCACCCGCCTGCGCCTGAGATCCAACTACGAGCTTTGTAACTGCAACAACTTTAATATACGCTATTGGAGCTGGAATTACCACGGCTGCTGGCACCAGACTTGCCTTCCAATAGATCCTCGTTAAAGGGTTTAAAGTATACTCATTCCAATTACGGGGACTCGAAAGAGTCCCGTATTGTTATTTTTCGTCACTACCTCCCCGTGCCGGGATTTGGTAAGTTGCGCGCCTGCTGCCTTCCATGGATGTGGTAGCCGTTTCTCATGCTTCCTCTCCGGAATCGAACCCTGATTTCCCGTTACCTGTTACAAACATGGTAGGCATGTCACGTACCATCGACATTTGATAGGGCAGACATCAGAAAGATGCGTCGCCGGCACAAGAGGCCATGCGATCAGCACAAAGTTATCCAGAGTCACCAGTGGGGACGCCACAACCCCGCGAGGGGAAACGACGATTGGTTTTGAACTAATATGAGATGGACTGGTTTACCCGGAAGAGAGGCAGTCCAGTGTGTCTGTATCCCAGGATCGTCACGTCCTGCAAGAAACGTAGCATTTGCATGTGAGTGGGGTATCTCTTTTTCCCTTTATTTTCTTGGCTTCTATGCAGGGATGGTACGCCTAGCATTCCCCGCCACCTGGGGTGTTGACACAGTGGGGCAGGTGTGCAATGTCCGCTGGTCTGCATCTCTTCTGCGTCCAGCATGATAGTTATGGCTGATAACGTACAGAGGTAGGAATCGTAACCGGAGTGCATTTAGCCAGAGGACAAGCCTGGTAATGTCACAGAGATGTTGATCGCCTGGTGTGCGGACAACTCTCATGGTCAGTGGTTGAGTCTTGACAGTTCACAGTGTGGTGGCTGCTCTACTGTTTTTGACACCCCGACCAGGTTCTAAGTCTTTGGTTGGTGTTTTTCGCACCCCATCGCCGTATAGGGTGAGTATCAAGCAGTTGTCCGCCCGCTTTGATTTGCGGGCGGCAAGGACCTCTTACTGTGGCTCTACCTGATAGGGCTGGGGCGCAAGCCCCAGGTCCCGAGCATGTAGGAGCCTCCCATTGCAGTGGTGCTGAGATTTTGGGCGGGATTGCGGCTTACAAGGGTTCGGCCGTAATCCCCCACATGGTAGCCTCGCGCCCTTGGCTTATCAGCCTGGTACGTGAACCAAAGTGTCTGCGACTCCTCTCGATTTGAGCTGGTTTTCCGTAGCAACGCCCTGTCATTTGTAGGGTAAAACTGACCTGTCTTCAGATCTATTTCCAGCACCCGTTCCCTATTTGGTCAGACGAATTTATTGAGGGCTTTTGTTTGTCAATGACCAGGTATTTGAAATCTGCGGTTTCTGCGGAGTTAAACACGATTTCCGTAGCGTTCTTTCATTTGAGTGTTTGAGAGCTGACTTGTCGTCCGTGAGTCTAATACCAGCGTACGTTCATTATTAGACCCAAACGGCAGTGCTCTCAATTTGTCAGTTGTTCTACAGTATTGGCGTGTTCAGTCAAATTAAGCCGCAGGTTCCACACCTGGTGGTGCCCTTCCGTCAATTCCCTTAGCGAGACAATCAAGTTTCTTAAAGGGTAGCCCCAAAAATTTTCGAGGGTCTAATTCCAGCACATGTTCTTTATTAGACCCCACGAAGGTGTACTTTTTGATAGTCATTCTGCAGTATTGGCGTGGTAAGTTAACTTAGGTCTCAGGCTCCACTCCTGATAGTGCTCTTCCGTCAATTCCTTTATTAAACACTGGATGCAGACAAAACCGAGCCACAGGGGACATAACCCAAGATTTCTGGGGGTCTAAGTCCAGCACCAGTTCCTTATTAGACTCCAGAAGAGTGGTCTCGGCATGTCAATCATTTCGGTGTTGGCCGTGTTGAGTCAAATTAAGCCGCAGGCTCCACTCCTGGTGGTGCCCTTCCGTCAATTCCTTTAAGTTTCAGCTTTGCAACCATACTTCCCCCGGAACCCAAACACTTTGGTTTCCTGGAAGCTGCCCGCAGAGTCATCGAAGCAACTCCTGCGGATCGCTATTCGGCGTCGTTTATGATCAGAACTACGACGGTATCTGATCGTCTTCGCGCCTCTGACTTTCGTTCTTGATTAATGAAAACATTCTTGACAAATGCTTTCGCAGTAGCTCGTCTTGCGGCGATCCAAGAATTTCACCTCTAACGCCGCAATACGAATGCCCCCGTTTGTCCCTGTTAATCATTACCTCCAGTTCCGAAAACCAACAAAATAGAACCGAGGTCCTATTCCATTATTCCATGCACCATTATTCAGGCAGCCGAGGCCTGCTTTGAACACTCTAATTTTTTCAAAGTAAACGCGCCGGCCACCCAGGACGCTCAGCGAAGAGCACCCGTGGGAGAGAGCCGGCAGACGGTAGGGCAGGAGACAACGGGCAGTGAACCGGCGCGAGCCGGACCGCCCGCCTGCGCCTGAGTTCCAACTACGAGCTTTTTAACTGCAACAACTTTAATATACGCTATTGGAGCTGGAATTACCGCAGCTGCTGGCACCAGACTTGCCCTCCAATAGATCCTCGTTAAAGGGTTTAAAGTGTACTCATTCCAATTACGGGGCCTCGAAAGAGTCCCGTATTGTTATTTTTCGTCACTACCTCCCCGTGCCGGGAGTGGGTAAGTTGCGCGCCTGCTGCCTTCCTTGGATGTGGTAGCCGTTTCTCATGCTCCCTCTCCGGAATCGAACCCTGATTCCCCGTTACCCGTTACAAACATGGTAGGCATGTCACGTACCATCGACATTTGATAGGGCAGACATTTGAAAGATGCGTCGCCGGCACATGAGGCCATGCGATCAGCACAAAGTTATCCAGAGTCACCAGTGGGGACGCCGCAACCCCGCGAGGGGAAACGACGATTGGTTTTGAACTAATAAAAGCGCTCTTTCCGCGAGGGTCGGAGCTTGGTAAGCATGTATTAGCTCTAGAATTGCCACAGTTATCCAAGTAGGATCGTGTCATCTAAGGAACCTCGACTGATTTAATGAGCCATTCGCGGTTTCACCGTGAGACAGTGTGAACTTAGACATGCATGGCTTAATCTTTGAGACAAGCATATGACTACTGGCAGGATCAACCAGATATATGTTGGAGACGTACGTACAGCACACACCGGTCGGCGGAGGAAGGGTGTGTGAAAAGCCTCACTGGGACGGCCGCAGGGACCGACTGACGGGATGGACGGACGGTTGTTCCACCCGTCCCTCAGTCCGTCGACCTAGGACCGCCTGACAGGGGCCTCCTTCACGCACCAGACGACCGACTGACCGGGCTCGCTCGAGGAGGGATGGCAGCGCTCTGTGCAGAACGGATCCCAACGACCTCGGCGATGAATTTCACTGGGACTAGACACAATATGGCCTGCCCTTCTCCGGAGGAGAACGCAGGGCCTTGAGGCACGATTCCTGCTTTCCATTTGCCGGTCACAAGCTCTTTGCGAAAGACGGACCACCAGCGAGACGTACTGTCGAGCTCTGCTATAAGCCTTAGATAAATCACCACGGACGGACCACGTTTCCTGATACGGACCAGACGAGCGCACCTCTGTGGAGGAGACGCCACAACAAACCGCACCCCAATCGCTCTACGGGGAAAGCCAGGCGAGTGTTTTCCGCAAGCCCGCGCTATCGCTCCGCCTGTCGGGACTGAGATCGCTTTACGAACACTGGTTGAAATTGAGTCGCGGCGGCGAGACAACTACCCCAGATGACATGCCTGTTTGAACAATACGACTTCAAGTGTTCCAAGTTATATTCATTGTTATCCTACATAATAAGGATTCCTATTTTGCATACATGTACCATTTACAACAAGAACAATTTTCATATATATATATACACTCATTTTTAAATGTCCTGACAACTTTGTAATTTGAGACTATCCAGAAGTTACCTGTGACAAGATAATTAGACTGTATCTTTACATCTTTTGCCGCTGGACGAAATCTGAAACGTTTTCCTATTTTGAATTCCTGAATAAATCCGTCTAAAGCTGTGAAACGAACTAAAAAGGAAAAGAAGACAAAATGATATTTTGGTTGATTCATGTTGTTCTTCTCTGACGCAGTCCATCTTAATAACAATTATGGGAAATATAAGTTCAATAACTAACTATGAAGTAAAGTTGAAACGCATACCTATCTCGGATAAAACAATGTAAATCTTTTGTTCGCTCTAAATACATATACAGCCAGCTTATGATTTTATAACTAGGCTTGTTTTTTCTTTTCTGATGTGATCATTTATAGTGGACTCATACCTGGGATTCCATCTTATTTGTATTTATTTATTGAATGATCTATTAGTATGATCGTATTTAAGTTAACAGTTGTTGCAAGTCTAATTTGTCGTAGTGCACGAAACATTCTCCACATTATGTGTGCGTTACTTCTATTTGCTTATTCTCCGTTTCAGATTCATTGTGTTATTTGTTTATTTCTAATGAGATATGGTTGGTTGATTTGTTTGTTTTTGATCCAGTGGCCTATGGGCTTCTGCCCATTGGCTAAATGCCATATCATGGTATCTGCAAGTGTTTGTTAGCTGTTGCTTAATTCTTTAGGCAGTGTTCCATTTGTCTGGCCTCGGCGGAAAAACGATCTTTCCTAACACCTGCAAGGGCCGTGCATTCAAAAATATGATGTTTAACAGTTTCATAGGTATGTGTGCACAGCCGACTGGAGTATGTTCTGGTTGGATTCTGTTCAAGTGGCTGTTAAGTTGTAAGTGTTGAGTGCGAAGTCGGAAAATGGTGCTTTGGTCTCTCATTTTCGGGAGGCGGATGTTGGCTTTGGGATTTGGGATGGCCATATGTTTATATATTTTTTTCTCAGTATTTTCCATTGCCAATCTTTTCAGCCAGGCCTCTTTGTTCACAGTCTTCAGTAGTTGTTTGACTGTCTGTAGGGTTGTTGGTGTGTATCGTTGTTCTTGACTTGCTCCATACTTAGCAAGTATGTCTGCATTGTTACTGCCAGGTGTATTTGAGTGACCAGGGATAATTTGTTTAACTATTCTGACTTCATGGAATGTGCAAAGTTGGTTGGCCTTTAGGGGTATTTGAGTAAGTTCAGACCTTCAGTGGCCACCGTCTTCCAAAGCTTGAAATACAGATAATGAGTCTGTAAAGATTGCGATGATTTGGCATTTTGATGGGAAAGCATCACATACAGTCCTGAAGTGATACAGAGCTACTTCCAGTTCTGTTATTTCTGCTTTATAATTTGAACATCTCTCCCCAAAGGCATCAAACAGCTCATCAGATGTTCTGTCTGGATACTCTATGTAGACTCCATATCCCGCTTTAACGATGACCTTAAAAGCAGATCCATCAGTATAGACATGAATCTTTTCTTCTGGATAGGTATAAATCGTTCTTTGTTATGCTCTCATAAGACTGACTGGATCAGCACTTCTTGTTGTTTTCTGTTAGTTTCGTTTGATTTTCTGGCATTTTAAACATGTAAATTGTAGTACATTTCTTTTTGCTCTCTGTGTTTCTTGTCTTTTGTCTAGCACGTGATATCCGTCTTTAGCCTTATTGACGTGGTGGAGGACTGACTTTTGTTTTATTCTCTGCTTTTGCTGCCATTTCTCTACAAGCCTTCTATTGTGTTGGTCTTTACTCATTTTGTTACTCCTCTCATGAACTTCAATACCAGCCACATCTCTTCGCATCTCAAGAGGTTCTACATTCGTTTGAATTGTTCATGCCGCAGTGGGCGTTTAGCTCATTGCTCCACTAATAATGCGCAGACCATTGTTCTGCACTTTGTCTAGGGACTCCACATTAGTCTGTGAGTATGCTGTTAGGAGTAAATTGCTGTACTCTAAAGCAGAGCGTACATATCCAATATACAAGCATCTCAGAGTTTCCTTGTTTGATCCACATGCTGCACCAGCGAGCCTTTCCAATATATGTAGCCGCCTCAATGCTTTATTTCTTAACATTTGTAACATGTTTTTTGAGACTGAGCTGTCGGTCGAAAGTGACTCCAAGATATGTAGGCTCTGCCTCTCTGGACATGTAGGCTTTTCCTCTTTCTGTTTGCAGAATCGCAGACTGATATTTTTATTTGGCTGCTTTGTGGTTATTGGTAAAGGAAGTGTAGACAGTCTTTTCACAGTTGTTTTTTCAGTTTCCACATTTGACAATACTTATGCAATCTTCTCATGTCTCCATTTAATCATTATGTTTTGCACTTTCGACATCTTCATGGCTCTTCCATATTGGCAAACCATCATCATACATGGTTTTTTTCAGCTTTTATGTGCTTGTCCAGGTCATTTATGTAAATGAGAAAGAGAGTGCAGCTCAAAACAGAACCCTGTGGTAAACTTTCATCTAAGACTTCTTTAGAGGAGACACTGTTCATCTTTTTCTGGATTGATCGGTCAATGAAGACATATTTTATTCAGTTGTACAGTTTTCCGCTAATCCCCACGACAGTCATCTTCATCAAGTGACCTTTTCTATGTAATCGATCGAAGACCTGTTGTAAGTCGAAGAAGATTGCTACTGTATGTTTCTTATTTTGGAACTCATCGTGAATTGTGTTAACCTGAAAAGCTGGTCTTCTGTGCAACTACTTTTTCTGAAGCATGCCTGTTCATGGCAAAGGATTTCTGAACTCTCAAGGAACCAGTAAAGGCATGCATTTACAATTATGTCTAATAATATTTCATCGCATGATGTTAATGAGATGGAACGACATATTTTTGGTTCATCTAGAGGCGTGTTGCCTTTCATGATGGGGATACCATGCGCAGTTGTCCACTTCTGTAAGTCATGTTTATTTCCTTGAGGACTGTTTCTTTTCCTATTGAGGCCAGGTATCATTTCAAAATAGATTATGTCTGGCCCAGAAGACTTTCTAGGTTTTAATTTCTTCAGACATTGTTGAAATTATTGCATACGGAAGTCATCTTTAAATATGGAGGCATTAGCAGTTGGCGCTTTCTCTTAATGTTTCAACTATCCTAGACAATCTTTGTTCAACTCAGAAAACTTTCCAATATGATATCGGTGTGGAAGCTGCAGTTTTATCTCAAGAATGCATATTTTGCTGTTAGAATGGCGATTAATTACAATAATCTAAATTCATCTCCCACGTCTCCATTGTATCATGTAACAAAAATTGGTTGTTTCTGTACCTGCGATATGATAGTTTTTGAGGTAGCATTAAAACTGATTGTTCGAACCGTACTGCAATTTAAGTAGCAAAACCGGATAATAAAGAATGTGCGATTGATGAGATAAAGAAGATGACACACGTTGGAAGAAAATATAAGGACGGGCCGTGCATCAAATGTCATAGGTTCATATATCAATGAAGCCTGAGCGATCCAAGTGTTTGATCTATAATCACCATTGGACATATTCTTTCCAGAACGCAGCATTCCTTACGTCAGCTCTGTATGCATCTCGGTTTCGGAGGAGTAGGTCCGCGTCGTAAATGGATATCTTTGACTGTTCGTAATTTCCTGATGACATCTTCGTTGCGGATGAGGTGTTATCTCCTTCCAGGAACCATGACCTTCACTTTTACTTTCTCCAGATAATTATTTCTCTTCACTTGATCGAAACATCTAAGGTTCTTTTTTTTTTTTTACCATATAGTCTAGGAGCTAATTGTCTGCAACATCCAGAGATTGCAAAATGTCTTTAATTTGATTTGTTTTTGTCAATTATATTTTCAGGAGACAGACGAGTTCGTGAAATAATATGTTTCTTCTGACTTTGAAGTGTTTTATGTCTTCAGTGAGATTATCTCAACTATCTGCCTCAGACATGGTGATGTATGACAAAAACACAGAGAGTATATATTCTTCATAATTGTTAGATTTCTTGCAGCCTTTGATGTTAGTAAAATGCAGATCGTTTTGAAATGATATGTGGTTTCAAATATGTGTGTAAGTCTCATGCAGTGCTACCCCAACTTCAAATGTATAACGATCTAAGAAGGGCAAAACACCTATCAAGGTGAACAATCGGATATGTTATGTTCAGAATCGATGTTACTGCACTCCGGGCAGCCTCTTAGGTGCTCATTTCTGCGGCAGATGACGATCAACGGTTTGATGGCACTTTATAGTGGTCTACTCAGGCGAGACTAAGGTAGGTTGCCAAGCAAGCATTGTAAATACGATTCAATGATGTCACGTGTTAACGTAATTTGAATTAGCCAGCTAAGAGGTCATGTCTTCTTCTCCATCTTCATTCTCATTTGATAAGTTGTTGTCGTGGTACAGGCATCGATCCGCTGGGCCACCACCTTACTTTTCTTTATAACATGTATACGAAACGTCAAGCATGTTTCTCAAATGGACAGGGCGTAGGCGGGGTTTTTATAGCAGAGTAGACTGACAGAAACCTAATGGTTCTCATGTAGGCCACACATTACTCGCCCCATGAGTACTGTACAAGTACACAAAACCGTTATGGCTCTATAGATATTTTGGAAAAATATAATACTTATATATATATATATATATGGATATATTTGTATGTGCCTGTATTTGTGAAAAGATATATGTATGTGCAAAAATAAATAGGTATGTATCAGCAAGTACAAATGTGTATTCATTTATATGTGCATTCATTTAAATGTACATTCATTTATGCTTTCACAAATACATATATGTCACCTTTCACCTCACATAGTGTAACTCCCACCATCTAACGTTTCATCTCATGGGAATTTTCACCTCACTTCACCTCACATCCCACAAAATTGTGTTTTAAAATTGTGCAATAAATAATTTTTCAAAATTAAAAAAAGCAGGTTTCTCTAGCTACAGCACCCACACATCAGTATACACAAGAGCATCACCATCCAGACTAATATGGCGGATTAGATGTTCAATTTCAAGCTTTCCCGTTGGATCATTCAGTGCATCCCATCTCCAGGATGGTGATGATTCAGATGAAGTCCGTCATTATCTCGTCAATGTAGATTATTGCTTTATTCTTGATTATTCGTAATCTTAACTGTGGTACAAGCGTATAAGCCTGCCTTTCATACATGACATTCATCTCTTAATTAGTATTTGTGTATTTGCATGTGTGGACACGAGTAAGACTAGGCCAACTCATTCTTAATATTGTTAAAAGAAACCCCCAAGCATGTATCTCATTTCTTAAGGGTATCCAGTTTACAATCTAAAACAAGTCGCTCTCCAACATTCAGAATGTGTTTCATTGTTTCGCACAGAGAGTTTTATAGTGGGGGAATGACCCGCCAATAAGTGTCAATCTGCGGGACCAATTAATGGTATAACTGAAAATAAAATTCAAATTGGTTGTCACATGCTACATTGACGATCAAAATAGTAAGCGGACTCATTTTGTAATTATTCCCCTTGTTGAGTAATATATGCTGTAGGTGATCTGACTAATAAACCTGCTCCAATTAAATGTAAGACATTTCCCAGAGAGTATGACGTAAATGAAGGTCAGGCAACGAGCAGAATTCGGAGCTGGTTGTGTGGACAGCTTGATAAATATTTCAAAGAGCACAGTGATTTAGTCATGTACATTTCTGGAAGGTGAGGAATGCACCACAACACAGTCGCTTCCACTATGGTCACTCTAAGAACAGGTACAGTCTTGTACTATACCGGGACACAAATGGAGATATGGGTCTTTTGTCTCCAACTCAATACATTGCGGAAGGGCAGACAGTAAATATTAAATACTAACGTTCAGTAAATAAACCACACAACGCCTAAAGTTTTTCTTCTTCTTCTTCTTCTTCTTCGTCCGTTCTCAATCTCCCACAACCAAACCCTGAAATAGCTTAAGTAGCAAAATGTAGTCCAGAGAACGGAATGCGTTGTTTCGTAGTTTACAGCTTGGCTGCGATATTTGCACCATTCGGTATAACACATCCGACTTCAGCAATCATTTTTTGAGTACCGGGATAGCATTCCCTCTTCGATCCCTTCTCCGTATTCAGTCTGCCCTGCTGCAGCCTGTTATCCAGGATCACCACATGGATGTTGAGATAACAGTCTCAATTCCTATCTCGTTGACCAGACTGCATGCCACAGCCTGTTTTCAGGAGCACGAACGAGGACGTGAGGTGGGGTCAAAAGCAGTGTGTTTGATCTGGCATTGATTACTCTTCGCTTACAGAACCAGGAAGTTAAAATAATAAACAAATATGTATGTACGCACCGAGTAAGAAATAAACTAGGAAGACACAGAGCAAAAGGCTAATGGTTAGATTGACATAACGGTATTTTAGTGAAATCCACAGGTAATAAGAATCATAGTTGTAAATTTGGTGACATCTATACTAAACCATTGACCTTTTTCAATTGACTTACATAGGAAAGGGCATATGTCAACGGCTACAATGCTTCTATGTCAACCAAATACAGAAGCAAACTGCGTAGGCGTTGGACTCCATAAATCCCTGATATATTTATGTATTAGACTTTTACGGTCTTGATCAGTGAAGATAAACGTACCTGTAAGTCTGATAATAAATGTATCATCATACTGGATACCAAAATGTATCACTTGCAGGTAGAAAGTATCCTCAACCATTTGTGCACTGATGAGAAAATGTACATGCCAGATATTATTACTTTCGCGAAGGATGTAACTGACAAGTTGTCACACAGTTTACAACATGAGTAGATGCTGTCATTATTTCAACAAATACGGTTCAAGCACAGTTCAAACGAATATAATATTGCACTGTGTGATTCAAGATCTTTTTATTACCTCCCTGTTGATATACGAGCAAGCTGGAATGATGATAACACTTATGAGTCAATAGTTGTAAACAAAATCAACACGTGAACACACCTAAAGTCATATCTAAAAAGTGGATTTCATGACATTTAACAGTAATTTCTTTAGTGAATTAAGATTCTAGTTTATCACCCCATCCGCCAATCGTCCTTACTGTTCGTATTTTATCTATAACGTGTTCCTTCTTTAGTGTTCTATATCCCCTATTATTCTCTATCTTTCTCCGTCTAAATGTATTTTCCATTTGGAAACAATATCCGTTTCTATTCTAATCCTCTTTTGGTTTATTTTCCTTCTACACACTATAACCTTCTGAATTGTCCTGTCTTTTTCTAAGTTAGTATCGTTAATGTCACCTGGTTATTTAATATATAGTTCTTTTTTGAGTAAGCTAAACCGGTTTAGGTCGATGCGCCTAGATCATTTGTATTAGTTTCCATTAAGATGACTTTAGTTGTATGCAGATCTGGCGTTTTGAGGAAATATGCCATTGTTTGTGCCTTCTTTGTTATATGATTCCTATTTTCATCATTAACGAGTACAGCAGTATCTAAAAACAAAACCTGATGATAATGTCTCACTGGCTTGTTTGTCGCCTCTCTAACGTCTAATGAACAAGCACACACATTGCGCTCTATTCACAATACATTTGGCGCGCAATCTTTCATCTAAGAAAAAAAACCATGAGGTTATAGAAGGCCGAATCCTCCAACCTATTAACGTCCATCAGTAAATTATCTAATCTGTATTAGCGAGCGTGTAATATGTAGATATAATTTACATTATGGTAAATTGAAATACTTGGATGAAAAGAGAACGATAGAGATAAGAGAGAGATGTTAGGAAGAGATTGAGAATAGAGAATGAGATTATCAATACAATATACATGAGTAGCTACAGGTTTAACGAGAGAGTTTTTCTTGAACTTCGCTCAAACGCCAGCCCAAATATTGTGGTATTTGGCTACTTGTAATGCTCAGTGTGTTTTTTAGATACTTAGCTTAACGTCTGTATACTGGTTTAGATGACTTTGCAGGCTATATGCAGTCACTTGTGTTGTAGGGTGCTGTAACCGATGTGCGAGTCCATCTTAATATACTCAAACACTACAGAACAAGAGACCCGTAAACAGTTAAGCGACATATATTATGTTCTTAACAAGGTACACATCATTTTGGGTAGATTCATAGGTTTAATTGTTGAATTGTATCCGGGCTGCAGCCGTTAGGCCTAATCTGTTCTATTTCTAACTGTCAATGGATTTGTAACGAATCCATACTGAACGGCAGTCCGTTCTCACTGACCAGATATCGCGGGATGTTTTACCAGAAGATTCACGTGAAAGCAATCCCAGTTCCCACCGTAAATCGAACCTGCGACCTCCGACACTTGAGGCGGATACCTTACTTTGGAACCACTGGTTTGAATATCCTTAACCGCGCTCTTGTATATCGTGTGCCAATAACTGAACATGTCTCATGCTCTCCAAGTAAATAAATTAATATTTCTCCCACGAAGGTAGCTCTCCCACATTCTGCGTTTGTTCTGGAAATTCTTGACGTTCCCGTCAAATCCGTAACGTTGGTTCAGCATCAACTGTTCTTGTGTCTATAACTTGAGATTAATATTATTCAAATCTTGCGTCGAGTAAACACGGAAGGTCTGATACTTCTTTGACCAAGCTGCTCTCCTTATACATTACAATTTCGATTTCAGTTTCATTTATATATGGAATGCGTTGGCAGGTAGTTATTTAATGTATTTTATTGTTACGTGCTTGGATGTGTGGGTGGCTGCCCTATCCAGTAGAAACATTAAGCCACACAACGTCAGTAGATACGGGCAAGTCAACAAGTGTGTTTGTTGAAGTCCTCTTCTACACAGCGTGTCAAAAGGTCAGGCTAGTTAATGGCTATTAGGCGCTTATACATGCACACATTCGATTCTCAGATACGAAACTTTCATCGTTTGTGAAATCATTTTGGAAAAAAAAACTGCAAGGGAAAGTTACCACCAATAATTAATCAAACTCAAATGATTTCTTCAACAAAGTTATTACAATTGACGTGTGACCTACTCTGCCAGACCATGTGACGTCCAGAATAGTTTCATCTGTCGTGTTCGTGTTTGTGTGCAGTAGTCACAATCCAGTCCAAGTAATAACGGTTCATTTCGGTTAACGTAATACCAGCAGTTCAGATAACATCTGTAAATATTGAGCGAGTGGGGTAGTTGAGAGGAGGATTATGTTAGGCAAATATAAAACAAATGGTAGATTTCTATAGGTGGATATTCATCAATCCTCGTTTATTTGCCTGAGAGATGCCGTATTCTGATGAATATTATGGTCCCCACCCACTCCCCATTTCCTGATGAATGTTGCAGTTCCCCCCACCCCCATATCCTCATGAATTTTGCATTCCCTTTCAGACTCCCCCCGGTACCTCCATATCCTGATGAATGTTGCAGTTCCCAACCCACTCCCCATTTCCTGATGAATGTTGCAGTTCCCCCCACCCCCCATCTCCTGATGAATGTTTTAGTTCTCCGCACCCCATATCCTCATGAATTTTGTATTCCCCCCAGACTCCCCCCGGCACCTCCATCTTCTGATGAACGTTGTAGTTCCCCCCACCCCCCTCTCCTGATGAACGTTGTAGTTCCCCCCACCTCCATCTCCTGAAGAACGTTGTAATTCCCTCCACCCCCATCTCCTGATGAATGTTGTAGTTCCCTCCACCCCCATCTCCTGATGAATGTTGTAGTTCCCCCCACCCCCATCTCCTGATGAATGTTGTAGTTCCCTCCACCCCCATCTCCTGAAGAATGTTGCAGTTCCCCCCACCCCCATCTCCTGATGAATGTTGCAGCCCCCCCCCCACCCACATCTCCTGATGAATGATCTAGTTCCCTCCACCCCCATCTCCTGAAGAATGTTGCAGTTCCCCCCACCCCCATCTCCTGAAGAATGTTGCAGTTCCCCCCACCCCGATCTTCTGATGAATGTTGCAGTTCCCCCCACCCCCATCTCCTTATGAATGTTGCAGTCCCCCCACCCCCATCTCCTGATGAATGTTGCAGTCCCCCCCACCCCCATCTTTTGATGAATGTTGTAGTTCCCTCCACCCCCATCTCCTGAAGAATGTTGCAGTTCCCCCCACCCCCATCTCCTGAAGAATGTTGCAGTTCCCCCCACCCCCATCTTCTGATGAATGTTGCAGTTCCCCCCACCCCCATCTCCTGATGAATGTTGCAGTCCCCCCCACCCCCATCTCCTGATGAATGTTGCAGTCCCCCATCACCCCCATCTTCTGATGAATGTTGCAGTCCCCCCCACCCCCATCTCCTGATGAATGTTGCAGTTCCCCCCACCCCCATCTTCTGATGAATGTTGCAGACCCCCCACCCCCATCTCCTGATGAATGTTGCAGTTCCCCCCACCCCCATCTCCTGATGAATGTTGCAGTTCCCCCCACCCCCATCTT
The DNA here is from genome assembly GCA_036924085.1 of Ariolimax columbianus. Taxonomy (NCBI): domain Eukaryota; kingdom Metazoa; phylum Mollusca; class Gastropoda; order Stylommatophora; family Arionidae; genus Ariolimax; species Ariolimax columbianus. Next base: position 143,388,763 of record JAVGWX010000002.1, on the reverse strand, counting down.
CTGATGAATGTTGCAGTCCCCCCACCCCCATCTCCTGATGAATGTTGCAGTTTCCCCCACCCCCACCTTCTGATGAATGTTGCAGTCCCCCCCACCCCCATCTCCTGATGAATGTTGCAGTTCCCCCCACCCCCATCTCCTGATGAATGTTGCCCTTCCACCAACTTTCAGTTATTATAATAACAAAATGTGGGGTGGCATGGTCACGCAGCTAATGACTCTGCTCACGGCCTAAACATACTTGTGTTCCAATTCGTGAAAGATTGAAAACGTAACCTAATGGTAAGTAAATACCGGTTTCAAATGTGTGCTAAAGTCGGATGCACTATATCGCTTCACTTAAATCAGAGAACAACGTATCCCGAAAGGAACAACAATATTAACATCATCAGAGGTGACTTAATACATGTTTAGGGAATAATCAAAAAAAAGTAAAATATACTAACAAAAATATACAACCACATATAATAACAAGAGAGCATAGCTACACATTAACTAAAGAATGGTCCACATTACATATTTAGCCAAAAAGTGGGGAATGATTGGAATACGTTGCTACAAGAACTAGTGGAGGCAAGGACAATTAATACATTTAGGAATAGATTGGATACGCAGAGCGTTTAGAGCAAGAAAATGCACATGAAACTGTATACATACTCTGCATAGTTTTCTAAACCAGTATGAAGACGTTAAGTTAAGTAAAGAAACACGGCACAACAGAACAAAGTGTGTAACATTGTTAAATTCAAATAAAAAACATTTAGTCTCGTGGCCTTTGCTTCTATTCTTTTCTGTTAGGACTGTAACATTTCTTGTGTTATGTATATTGTAATATTCTTTCACGGAATCACAAGCAAAATGTGCTGCTTTCTCTGCATACAATTGCCATTAAAAAGTTTTGGTCTAAATCTCAATTCATATTTTGTTTTGAAATTTCGCAGATAGTTATCGCTTCTAGCTTTGACAACAAAACCGTTCCTTGTAGGAGTGTCCATCAGTTTAGCTACATCATATTTCAATTGCGTTTTTTTTCTTCGTTAGCCTTATTTCTATATTCCCACAAGGCGATGTGCGTTGCACTATGGTTTTTTTTTGTTACGCTTGTCGGCCCAGCACATCCGTATCCAGCATGAGTTGTATGCAAGGGTCTGCTTTCTCCTGCATTGAGGGTTTGCTTCCCCGGGGTAACGGCGAGTGCTGTGATTGGGATCGAACCCAGCATCTTCGGGTTAGGAGCCGTGTCACTTAACCACTAGACCCCACCGTCCCCACTTCAATTGCGTTATTACTTATGCTCCTGTAGCTCTGACCTTCACATGTATTATAGATAATACTAGACGATGACCATTCCTTTCTTCTGAGCCTCCTCTTACATTGGCATCGTGTAGCGAATGCCGCTACATGCTGTTGATCGTTCATTAAGTGATCTTTCTGTTTTATGGCACGACCGTTTTGAGAATTCCATTAACGTCAGTAGATATTCTTTTGTGGGAAGAAGAACTCCCCCCCCCCCCCACCCCCTCCCCTCAATCACTAAGTCGTTTAAGGTGATACCGTTGATTCACTTTTTCTCCATCTCATTTAGCGCCGCACAGCCTCATGCCCCCATTACTGTCTGATGTTTTAAAACATACTTATGCATTGGTTCAGATGTATTTAACATTGATGTATCCCGTTACTATTGTGAAATTATATCTGGATTTTGGATCACGATTGTGAGCAGTACATGAGCTGCAGCGGTCAGCAACAAAAAAGATATCGAGACCAAATGGTCTTGCAAAAACGATCGTGTTCGGAAATGTGCAAGGCGGACGACGTGGGAGGACAACGTAAAAGAATGGACAAATCTCCGATCAGAAACGGCAGAGCAATCGGCCGTTAACAGAAAGAGGTAACGTGGGGTTCTGTGTGTCTTTAATCGATGCCCCAACGACCTCACCAGTTACGGGATGACTTGACCTGAGGGTAAGGCCAACTACCCAGATCCGTCATTATCCCTCTCGACCTCTACATGCTGATCCTGGATAACAAAGGTTCAACAGGGCAGAGTATTTATGTAGAAGGCATCTAAGAGGGAAGCCTAACCAGATACTCACAAACGCCTGCTGAAGTCGGATGTGTTGGATCGAAAGGTGCACATATCACAGTCAACCTGCAAACTATAACTCAATACATTCCGTTCTCGCGACTAAATTCTGCTTTCTGCAAAGTCCTTTCGAGTAGTTTTTAATAACAGTTAGAGAACGAAGAAGAGTAAACATTTGTCTGGAAATTGTTTCTATTTTTGTTTGCGGCTATGCAGGTATAAATCGTATGTGTCTTGTCATCACTGTTGTTTATTGGCGTCTAGTGACACTGCAACCTTTTCCTCGAAACCTCGTCCTTATAAGCCTGTTGTTGACTTGTTTCTGCCCGAGCAATGTTCTCTCTATTCCACTAGCGTGCATCATGATCTTGGCTTGACTGATATCCGTCCTCGGTTCCAGAGTAGACTACTATTTCTCATGTTATTGGCGTATCCTTCCTATTCCTGTCCACCCATTCTCACTTATCCTCAAAGTGTGTAATATGTAACTCCCTATTTTTGATATAATATGTTTTAATATGCCTGCCACGTTCGTATTAATAACGTTCCAAAATATAATGATGGTGTTATGTTCTGTGCACTGGACGCTCTTGGGCGTGCCAGAGGCTTTCCTCCGGATGTCACACATGTCTTGTGAGCATTGTACATTGGATATCCACCCCGCAACAAAGTAGGTTTATGTGTTGTGTTTCCGTAACACCGTTCTGTTTTCTTTATATAGACATTAAAAAAAACCAAAAAAAACAACATATGGGGCTGTTCTCTCGGTGACTCGATTGACTAGCATCCAGAGTTCGTACATCTATCTCAGTCCCCGCCAGGCGGAGTGAGAGCGCTGACTTGCCTAGCAAGCTCGCCCGCCTAGCCCCGGAACTGTAGCAGGCCCAATTTGGTGGAATCGTTCCACTGGTAAGGGTGCGTTACTGTAGTCCGTATCGAGAAGCTTTCTAAGTCCGTGTGGTTTGCCAAAGGCTAGCGCGTATAGCAAATCTCGACAGTTTTTCTCGGCAAATGGAAAGGAGGAATAGTGCCTAAAGGTCCTGTCCTCGCCCGACCAACTAGTCGCAGAAGGTCAGGCCGGCAGGCAAAAATCGTCTCCAGTCCGAGTGCAAATTTCGCCGGGGCTGTTGAGATCCTTTCTGCAATACCTCCTCTAGCGAGCCCGGCCAGTCAGTTGGTGTATGTACGGGCCCCTGCCAGGCGGTCCTAGGTCGACGGAGTGAGAAACGGAACAACCGTCCATCCGTCAGTCGGTTCCTGCGGTCGTCCTGAAGAGGCTTTTTACAAACCCATCCTTTGCCGACCGGTGTGTGTGGTTCGTCCGTATCCGACAGATATATGGTTGATCCTGCCAGTAGCCATATGCTTGTCTCAAAGATTAAGCCATGCATGTCTAAGTTCACACTGTATCACGGTGAAACCGTGAATGACTCATTCAATCAGTCGATGTTCCTTAGATGACACGATCCTACTTTGATAACTGTGGCAATTCAAGAGCTAATACATGCTTACCAAGCTCCGACTCTCGAGGAAAGAGCGCTTTTATTAGTTCAAAACCAATAGTCGTTTCCCATTGCGGGGTTGCGGCGTCCCGACTAGTGACTGGATAACTTTGTACTGATCGCATGGCCTTATGTGACGAAAACGCATCTTTCTAATGTCTGCCCTATCAAATGTCGATGGTAGTGATATGCCTACGATCTTTGTAACGGGTAACAGGGAATCAGGGTTCGATTCCGGATTGGGAGCATGAAACGGCTACCACATCCAAGGAACGCAGCAGGCGCGCAACTTACCCACTTCCGGCACGGGGAGGAAGTGACAAAAAATAACAATACGGGAATTTTTCAAGGGCAAGTAATTGGAATTAGTACACTTTAAACCCTTTAACGAGGATCTATTAGAAGGCAATTCTGGTATCAGAAGCCGCAGTAATTCCAGCTCCAATAGCGTATATTAAAGTTGTTGCAGTTAAAAAGCTAGTAGTTAGATCTCAGGAGAGGCGGGTGGTCCGGCTCGCGCCGTGTGTCTCCTGCCCAACCGTTTGCCTGCTCTCTCCCGCTGGTGCTCTTCGCTGAGCGTCCCGGGTGACCGGCGCGTTTACTTTGAAAAAATGAGAGTGTTCAAAGCAGACCCCAGCTGCCTGAATAATGGTGCATGGAATAATGGAATAGGACCTCGGTTCTATTTTGTTGGTTTTCGGAACTGGATGTAATGATTAACAGGGACAAACGGGGGCATTCGTATTGCGGCGTTAGAGGTGAAATTCTTGGATAGCCACAAGACTAGATACTGCGAAAGCATTTATCAAGAATGTTTTCATGTATCAATAATGAAGGTCAGGTTAGCGAAGACGATCAGATACCGCCGTAGTTCTGACCATAAACGATGCCGACTAGCGATCCGCAGGAGTTGCTTCGATGACTATGCGGGCAGCTTCCGGGAAACCAAAGTATTTGGGTTCTGGGGGAAGTATGGTTGCATAGCTGAAACTTAAAGGAATTGACGGAAGGGCACCACCAGGAGTGGAGGCTGCGGCTTAATTTGACCCAACACGCCACCACTGTAATGATTGACAGGCGTAGGGCATTTTCGTTGGTTCTAATACGGAACGTGTGCTTAAACTAGACCTTCGGAAATCTTGTGATAGTCTCTATGTGGCTCGATCGGCTCGCATCCAGTGTTCGTTAAAGAAATTGACGGAAGGGCACAGCCAGAGTTTGAGCCTCAGGATAATTGACTCAACACTGTAATGACTGATAGACTGAGAACATTTTTGTTGTGTCTAATAGGGAACGTGTTCTGGAATTAGACCCTCGCAAGACAGACCAGTTTTACCCTTCAAATGACAAAGCGTTGCTACGGTAATCCTGCTCAATTCGAGAGGAATCGCAGGTTTCAGACACTTGGTCATTGACTGACAAATGTATCTCTCTTAATTCCGTACCATGATCAGGCTTGTTCCTTGGTTAAATGCACTCCTGCCTCGCTCTTTACCTCTGTCTGCTATCAGTCATCCCAATTGAAGCAGAACAGATGCAGGCCAGCGGACATTGCACCTCTGCCATATTGTAACAACCTCCCATTTGGCGGAGAATGATTGGCGTACCATCACTGCAGAGAGGCCGAGAAAATAAATGGAGCAAAGAGATATCCCACTCGCATGCATATGCTACGTTTCTGAAACACAGACATACTGGACTGCCTCTCTTCCGGGATAGTACAAACTAGTACATAACCCATCATATCATATCATATCATCCCCACACCCTATTTACACGAGTGGTGAAGCCTCGATAGTCCTGCTAGACAACTTCCCTAAGAGAGACAACTATGTCCAAAAACAACTGGGGACAGCCAAAGGCTAAGGTGGGCATCCCTACATAAACTCCTGTTGAAATTATATGCACTGGGCCATAGGCTTAACGAAACAGTGTAACGTGTATCGCTGTATGATGATGGTACAACCTAAGAAAAAAAGTGTGGCCCTCATCCTGTCGAGTCTCGCCAGGCAGCGAGAGTGCCGAGCCTCACGCCTAGAAGGGGCCAAACCAATGCTACTGGTGGTCATCCACTCATGTGCTGTGGAGTCAAGCCACAAGGTGATGGGTCAAAAACTTTTGACCAAAAACACGAAACTCTCAGATTACTACATGGAATGCGGAGAGAGTCATTAACAAAAAGCTTTCCCTAATACATCACCTGCATGATGGTAAGATTGACGTGGCATGTATCCAAGAAACGCACCTCAACAACAACAAAAATTATCAATTAGAGGATACCAGACCTTCCGCCTGGATTGAGACGGTCACAAAGGAGGGGTTCTGATACTGACACGTATCTACATACCGGGTAGCGCGGTAGTGTTCAATCACACCGGACAAGCAAACATTGTAGGAGTCGACATAATGACACAAGAAACGAAAATCTTCATCTTCAACGTTTCTTGCCCACCAAACAATGATCTGTCGCTCTCGAGTGTGGAAATCAAGGACTCCAGCTGCATAGTAGTTTGAGACGTCAAAAGCCACTCAGAGACATGGGGCTTTTCGGACACAGACAGCAGAGGTGATGAAGTGGAAGACTTCTTAACTTTTCAATCGGAGGACAGCCCTAGCTTCTATTCTAGAACATGGCATTCCACCTCAAATCCAGATTTGGCCTTTTCCGAGGTGGATATTCACCACAAAATAGACCGCCGGGTGCTAAGCCAATTTGCAGGTAGTGACCACAGGTCAATTAGTCTAGAAGTGTATATGGAAGTAGGCCTACATGAAATAAAACCGCTCCCACGTTGGAATTATAAACTAGCCACCTGGGACAGATTTGGAATCATAAATGACGGGCTGTGTGGAACCATAAACACACGGAATAACAATATGAAACCTATGGCGGAAAGCCTAAGCAAAGCACTAATGCAAGCAGCCACCGAAACCATCCCAAGAGGGGCAAGGGAAAATTACAAGCCATATTGGAATGATGAATTGCAGAAAGCGGAAGACGAAGTTTCAAATCATAGGAACATTGCAGAGAAACAACAAAATATGGAGGCAAATATCGCCCTCAAAACCATCACGGCGAAATACAAAAGAATACTAACCAAAATAACAAGAGACAGTTGGAAAAACAAAACAGAAAACCTCTATTTAGATAAAGAAGGGAACACACTGTGGAATTTAGTCAGAGCCATGAATGACGAAACACCATCAAATAAACAAATTACCATCAAGCAGGGCAACAACATGCTCACTGGAAAATAGCAGCGAACTCATGGCTGGTCAAAAGAAATGAGGAACGAACAACATGTACGATATTCTCGCTTTCAAACTAACCCCAGAAAACCAAAATAAGTGTTAACGGCAAATATCTGCGGTCAAACGACAACCGAAACTACCTAGGAGTCACATTTGATTGGCACATGACATGAGAAAGTCAGATCAAGACAAACCGAATGAGAGCCAGAGTTAGAATGGCAATCATGAGAAAACCTGCTGGCACAAGCTAGGGAGCAGACGAAAGTATACTAAAGAAACTGAACACTGAAAGAGTGAGACCAGTTTTCGAGTATGACATTGCGGCATGGACAACAGCAGCAAAGGCGAACTTTGATAAAATTAGCAATCTCCAAAACCAAGCCATGAGACTTATAACAGGAGGCATAAAGTCAACGCCAAATGTAGAACTTGAAAATATTACAAATCTGCAATCCATGACCGACAGAAGAGACTAGAGTCCAGCAGCAAGCAGAGAAATTCGGAAGACTGACAGACCATTCAATGCACCAGAGACTAAATAGATTTGGAAATGGGAAACTGAAGCGGAGAAAATTTACAGAAATAGCCAAAGCAAAGATGAGCGAAGACCCTATGAACACATTAACAGCACCAAAGTCCATCCATACTGTACGCAAACCTTCCTGGAGGCAGGATATATTTCCAGAGGTGGTAGAAAATATACCAGGTATTGCAAACAAAAATTGCCAGAAAGGAGAGATACTACCCTAAGCTTCATATCGAAAAGCTACCCAAGCATGGACTGGACCCATGCATACACCGACGGTTCTGTAACAAACAATACACAGAACGGAGGGGCAGGAGCATTCCTGAACCTACCAAATGTAAACAAATAACACTGTCATTTGCTACTGGTAAGTACACAAGCAATTTCAGAGCGGAGGCAGAGGCACTGAGGGCGGCAGTGGAAGAAATGGTAACACACAATGAAAATGAAAGCCATATAGTCCTGCTTACAGATGCTCTCGCCGTAGTCACAGCGCTAAAAAGCCAGAAAAAAAACTGAGCTTAATGACTTAAGAGCAGCACTCTGCAAACTGTGCCAGCAGTCCACACCAAAAAGGGTAGTGGTACAGTGGGTCCCATCACACTGCAACATACAAGGCAACGAGGAGGCAGACAGACTGGCAAAAGAAGGTGCAAGACTACCACTAACAGATACTAGAATGACGTACGAAGAGTCAAAACGGCGTATCAAAGCCAGATACATGACCAAATGGGAAACCGAACATACGGGTTACACGAAAAACGATTCCTATTACCAGTTGAACCGAAGAGAGCAGGTCGTTGTCTTCAGACTTCGCACTCACCACAATAGACTGAGGTACCACCTATTCAACAAATTGAAGATATGTGGTACCGATGAATGCCCGTGCGGTACCGGTAAAATGACCGCTGAACATCTGCTGCAGAACTGCCCAACATACGAGGATCAGATAGAGCAGATGTGGCCATCACCAGTGGAACTGCAAGACAAGCTCTATGGCAGTGTCGACAGCCTCAGGATGACCGCCGCTTTTTTCCAAAAAAAAATGGTTACTGTCTGAATGCGTACGAAGAAGAAGAAAGAAGAAGAAATGCTAGGAACATGGCAGAGAGACAATAATATATGGAGGCAAATATCGCAATCAAAACCATCACGGCGAAATACAAAAGAATACTAAACAAAATAACAAGAGATAGTTGGAAAAACAAAACAGAAAGCCTCAATTTAGATAAAGAAGGGAACAAACTATGGAATTTAGTCAGAGCCATGAATGACGAAACACCATCAAATAAACAAATTACCATCAAGCAGGGCGACAACATGCTTACTGGAAAACAGCAGCGAACTCATGGCTGGTCAAAAGAAATGAGGAAAAAACAACATGTACGATATTCTCGCTTTCAAACTAACCCCAGAAAACCAAAATAAGTCCTAAATGCAAATATCTGCGCCCAAACGATAACCCAAACTACCTAGGTTTAACTGCTAATGCGTGATATTACTTATACTGTTGAAGCTGTCATGGGGCGCAGATTAAACCAAGCACATCACAGACGCCTTAAGAACAGCGGCACATCTTTATCAGCACGCTCGGGATGTGATGAACGCTACAGCAACCCCCCTCCAACAAACGGCATTTTGTGGACAAAATCATACTTTGAAGGATTTCAACAACATAAACTGATGGACATGACAGTCGTATTTGAAAGGATAGTTAAAACTGTGATACAAATAGTCATCACAAAAATGAGATTGTAAAATTAACTTCTGCTCCACGGAGGTTATTTTGGACATCTTTAAAAAAAAAGGCTAGTTATCACCTCTGATTATAAATCATGGCTTGGAAATGTGCATACAAGTTAGCTATGGCGTGTAAGTGGGTGTCCGGCATAGACGATCTAGCTAGGGCGTGTAAGTGAGTGTCCGGCACAGACGATCTAGCTAGGGCGTGTCAGTGGGTGTCCAGCATAGACGAGCTAGCTAGGGCGTCAGTGGGTGTCCGGCACAGACGAGCTAGCTAGGGCGTGTCAGTGGGTGTCCGGCACAAACAAGCTAGCTATGGCGTGGAAGTGAGTGTCCGGCACAGACGAGCTAGCTATGGCGTGGGAGTGAGGGTCCGGCACAGACGAGGTAGCTAAAGCGTGTGAGTGGGTGACCAATTCAAAGGCATCCGCGCTTCTTGATTATCTGTGGATTTGCTGTCCTGGTCATTCTGGAGTTAGGTGGAATAAAAAAAATGGACATACTGGCCTCATAAACGGCCACAGTGGGATGTGTCAATGGATATCGATGACGTTTTGATATTGATCAGCGATCGCCATTTGGATGAGGGTACATTAGTTGCTGAAAAATCAGTGCAGATTAAAGCATCTTAAAACCGTATAAAGCAAAAAAAGGCGCAGAAGTGTGCATGCCATCGAGCTACAGGAACCATCAATATATATCGTCTTCGCAATTTATTGAGATGGTCTGAACACCTACATGTCTATTGTAATGTCGCCACGGCATATTCTTACCAGTTTATATATCTTTAGGCTCGACATAATGTCATTATTTTTAATTTATCGTATCTACGTGATCACCGCTGCATGTCTTGGTTGCTTGTGTTGATGTTAATAATGCTCTTTCCTACAAAATTATAGTCTCTACGAAACGTTTAAAATATTATTTTACTATCGTTCATGTACATTTCTGGAAACTACCATTGCTATAGCAAATAAACTAAACGAATCACACTAACCAGAATGTATACGGCGAGATTATCAGTTGTATAAAACCATAGTTTCGAGTATACATTATACAAGTACACTATTAAACTGTGACCATATATTTCCAAATATAGCACGTTGGAAAAGTCATTTAATGTATATGAATACAATAAGAACGGTTTCTCCAACACAACATATATCTCGTCATATGTATTTGGATAATAGTTAAATGTTCAATAGTTAATGGGATCACTAATGGTCACAAATCTTATCTTACAGAACAATCATGTTAAGAATTGTAAGGGTGTAATCTAATAATGGAGGACAATGCGTAATAGATAATTAGTATGTTTTGTATGTCATGTAAACATACACATTTATGTAACATATAAAGACAGAGCGGAACAGGGACAGAAACTGCTGTCCAGTTTAACGTCATTGTAAGAACAAAACGGTCATACTTACATCATAGAGACACGACTAATGAGATTGAGTTATGTGATAAACACGATGTCATTTGCCAGATGCAGTGAAGCAAACTACAACATATGTCATTTAATGTTTGATTTTAAGTGGTCTCGAGGTAAGATGTTCGTTTCGGGGGCTGGAGGTCGCGGGTTCAAATATCGGTGGAGACAACGCGATTTATTCACGTAGATCATCCGATAAATATTTCTTCTGATCTCTGAGTAGCGAGATCAGACGCCTGTGTGCAGTGACAAGCAGTTTAAACATTCCTTAACAGTTGGAAATCGAAAAGAGTAGGCCTTACAGCCGCTGCTCTGGGAAAATTCCAGTCAGAAATCTACTCAAATTATTCTAGAAATTCTTGCTCCACAGAGAATATGTCGCAAAATAAGAGGACTGTGTGGCCATAACAACAGGTCTTGGTTATGTGGTTAGCAGAGCGGCTTAGCTGATGGCTGACAAGCTGCGGGTCTACGGTGCTCTAATTTACGCTTCCATCTCCATCGGTCTAAAAAATAGGCGAACTTATATTCCACGAGCTAACAGATGCTGGGATTGACCTGGCAAGTCACCAGTGAATTTACACCTGCCAAAAAATATGAAACAAAGGAGGTCCCACCTCCCCACGACGTCTAACGATATAAGTGAATAGAAGATAGATATATCGAATTGAACTACTTAAACATATTGGTACCTTATACTAGCATTTATATAGTGCTTCGACACGAATGTAATGTTTCGCTCTGCATACCCACTGCAATCAAATTCTGAACGTAGAGGATGATGATACATCAAGGTGAACTTTAACGAAGTGGACGAGTTCTGTTTCATGTAGTCTTTTGGTATGAATAATTTTGGTCCTGAAAAAACACGGAGGCCCGGGAAGACACATCTACTTTTAGTCAGATAACATAAATATAAAATAGACAGTGTGCTTACAAATTATATCACTCATATAGTTATACAACTCACAGGTTATCATATAGTGTTTAGCCTAGCTATTGCACATGACTAACACACAACATTAATACATCACCGACGTGCAGAAAAACAAGCGAACTCGTGTCTTATTTAGAAATTCATTATTTAAATTGTGTTACTACTGTCTCATCAGAAATAAGAAAGGTTGTAAAATAAGTTTTACATTTCACAACTAACATCGTGAAGGGAACACGGGGGGTAAACACATATTCTGCTAACAAGTTTACTACATGGACAGAAATAGAGTATGTGTTAGTACATGCTAAACAAGACATGGCCTAACGTCGATTTAGAACTAGCATTCTGCTTCCTGTTCGAAAATGTCGATATATTTCCTTGTATGTTTCCTTATACATTGCTTGACCTCTTAGTCTGTAACGGTACACTGTCTCTGCCCTTCTGCTTTTGTGAATGAGGCTCGACAATTGTTGAGTATAGCTTTCTTCTTTCTCCTTTTATTCTATTATATGTAATTTCTCTGGTTTGATCCATTCTTTGTTCTGGGTTCACATGTTTTATTCCACATCGCTGTTGCCTGTCCCTCCATATTATTCATGTCCATCTCTTTGTCATCATTTAGCTCTCGCAGAACTTGGTATCTGTTATTAAGTTGTATGCTGTACTATGTCTTCTATGTCGGACTTGAAAGAGGTGAACGTTATATACGGTTTTCCTTGCCCCCTGTAATAGGTACTTCTATAGTTTGAGCTATAGGATTCACGGCAACCTGTGGTGGTATCAGACCACTTCTGCAGCTCCATTTACTCTTACTTCTTGTAGTATACTTCTGCACGGTTGAATAGCACAGCTGAGGTTAATTTGTTTTGCCGTAATCTAGTCTGGTGATCTCCATATGCCCTTATGAACCTTCTTGTGTGGAAACGTACTTCCTCCAATTATCAATTTATTTTCGTCCCTGTGTTCCATACCTTTTCTTACAATAATATGTTCGTAACGTAGGTTGTATGCTTCCATTTTAGCAGTGAATTCTATAATTAATATTGAGATAGTTATTGTTCCTGGGAGTCAAGGACTTCTTCTTGCTCGTTTTAAAAAGTTTGCTTTTTATCTTGCTCATCCTCGTTAGTTGGGTATAGCATTCAATGACATTGAAATGTATATTGTTGTTCCTAGTTCTAAGGCTTCCGATCATGAAATTATAGTAATAGCCTCCGGCCTTATGCGCACGGTCTGTGCTTCTTTGTGAAAGTATAAGTGCCAAACAATATGTGTGTTTCGCATTAGTAACCTCGTTTCCAGAAAACATGACCATTTTTCCAAGTTAACATATCTATTTAGCTATATGTGCTATTTTCCCTGCCTAGAACATTGTTCGAACATTCTTTGACGCTATGTCGGTTCTCATCTTGGTATTCAGAGAGGGTCAGCCAGCCGTGGAGTTTCTCTTCACTGTCATATTTTTCTCACATCCAAACTCACTTTCTTTTCAAAAACCGATTATTTTTACTTTTGTGCCAATATTTTCATATCCACCATGGTTTTATAAATTTGCGTGGTCGATCCTAGTCTAACCATTTATACACTAGGTGAGTTATCCGTGTTTAGGTTATTCCCTTCTCTCATGACCTATCCAACTTGGGTGACTTTTTTTGAAGCTTTCGCTTCCCTTGCTCTAACTGCTTGCATCATTGGGACATGCAAGCTCCCTCATCCTTTCAACGTAACGGACTCTGAGGAGTGCCACATGGGCACGCACGTGCTATTGTATCAACTCAAAAACTATCACATTTAGTTTTGGTTGGGTGGGGTGTCACTAACAACCTCTCTAGATAGTGTCGGTTGTGTGGAGCACCACTAACATATTATCTAGATAGTTCAAAGCACTTGTTTCACTTAAATAATATGTGTACCTTCGTTAGAATTGATGTCCATGTCAACTTGTTTAGTGAATGTGTTGTTTGCTCGCAAATAATCACATACCAGGCCACCAGTACATGTCCACGTGTAACTGATGAAGTGGGAAAATACACACTTCACAAAGTATTCTTAAACAAAACAAAAACAACTAGTCTAGACATACATGTCGAACTGATAATTATAGATAATGAGGAATGCGGTGGCATTTATAAGTATAGGGAGTCAGCAGCAAAACAGTAATACATAAATAATAATAAATATAAGATTATGTATGGCAAATATATACCTAATAAATGATACAATCGTCAGCAACTTGACATATGGAATACACTCTAGAAAAAATAGCAGCGTGGGCTTATTCATACTCTAGTACTCCGATGACGATAATGGTGATTACGAAGATTATGATAAGTGCAATGATCTAAGTGCAGTATTACAACACTGGCTAACGGGTAATACTTTTGTATCAACAACATGAAGATTATATGCATGTATATATTATATATATATATATATATATATATATATATATATATATATATATACATATGAATATACACACTCGTAAATAAGTGTACGAGTCTGCTGAGCGACTTGAAGGCTGCTGTTATTTCTCGTTCCCGATGTCAGTGTGTTCTATGTGTGTTTCCAGGATTTTTTATTATACTATCGATACTCCACAGCTACAAGTGAATATATTTGTGAAATTGTGTGTTAAACACTCAAAACCCGTGTTCTTCGGCCATATATTTGTTTTTTAAACATCGAAATCTACATTCCAAGACTTAACTTAACGGCAACCATTAACGCACCACTGACTAGTTGAGTGTGAACGTGTCATCAGTGAACAAAGACACTGACCCTCTAGAGGTCATCTTGCCCCAGGCAGTTATCAAATACTCCTGAAATACGCTGTTGGCCCTACGACTCGCAGCAACAATATGCGAGATTCAACTACTAGATCAGCTACGAGAAGTGCATGTGCTCAAAAGATGTGTGTCTACTGACAGCAAACTGGATAGGACAAGAAAAGCAAAACCTACTAGGGAAAGCAGAGGCGGAACTAGAAGAACGAAGAAGTATGGTAGACAACTAGGTCCTTACCCGCGTCGCCGCATCGAAAATATGCAATACAAAAAAAGCCATACGCGATAAACTTGTGCAATTAGGCAACATGCGGACTGCATCTGAACTCCACATTGGACCCTGACAATGTCTGGCCTTCAGAAAATGTCGGGTTCGGACGAGAGTGTGAAGTTATCTATGAGCGAGCTACCATTACTATGAACCAGCAAACGCGTAATTCACTACATCATCCGCACTCTACTAACCATACCCTGACCAGGGAATCCTACTGTAGGCTCGCAAACCAAACTATACCGGCAACACATTAGAAAAGCGCGTAAAGACATCAGCCATTACACTGCTGACATGGAATGTTCGCCCACTGATTGACAATGGTAAGGCAGAGAGAACCGAGCGACGAACTCCACTGGTCAGGTACAATATCAACATAGCCGCTCTGAGCGAGACAAGACTTGTAGAAGAGGGACACCTCACTGAGTAGGATGCCAGCTACACATTTTACTGGTGTGGCCCCACGAAAGAGGAGCACCGCGAAGCTGAAGTCGGTTTTCCAATCAGATTAAACATGGTCTCCAGACTAGAAGACCTACATAAGGGAATCAATGATCGCCTAATGTCTCTGCGCTTCTCTCTGGTTGGAAATAACAGACCACCATTATCAGTACCTACGCACCTACTATGACCAACCCAGATGAGATCAAAGAAACATTCTACAAGGATGTTGAGCTGGCCATCGCTGCAGTTCGAAGCACTAAAAATTGATCAGTATCGGTGTATTTAATGCAAACGATGTAATGCTAACACTGCTTAGGAAGCAGTCATTGGTAAACATGGAATTGGAAAATGCAACAGAAATGGACTGCTACTGATAAAGCCATGTGCCACAAAGTAGCTTATTATTACCAACACCATATTTCGATTCTTAGCTACAAAAAGAACAACGTGGATGTACCACATGTCCCGTCTCGGGCATCTTATCTGCTACTGCAGTGTCAGTCGTCTAGTACGAAGTTATGTCAAATCAGCTAAGAGTGTCTTTGGCGCAGAATGTTAAACTGACAATCGTCTCGCGATTGCCAAGCTGACTCTAAACTTCCAACACAAGAGGAGTTCTTACGGGACTAAACCTCCAGGGATACTAAATCTGCAGCACTGTAAGCGGGAATCCACTAGAAACAGTTCCACTGCTGAACTGGAAACTCAACTGAATGAGATTCACTTTAGAAACTCTAGCATAGACAACAATCGTAAACCTTGATTCATTCACACGAAAGAAAAAAAACGCGTTCGCCAAAAATGATACGACAATGTTGGCGAAAATAAAATTCTTCTCGACACAAAGCGTTAAGCTCACCATGATCTTCAAAAGAACCCATCGTCTGTATCTAAGAACACGGCCTTTACCAATGATCGAAGAATAGTCTAGACTCAGCGAGCTAAATAATTTTTGGTTATACATGAGGGCAGACGATTGAGAAGCGTTTACTGTGTGCCATGACCCCAAAGGGTTTTTAGCGGCACTGAAAACATGTTTTGATCAACAACCTTCTAGTAACTCTCCAGTTCGCAGTGCTGATGAAATGCTGATAACAGGCACAGCTGAGATCCGCGACAGGTGGGCAGAACATGTCTGCAACATTCTTGACAGTCCATCATCCATAAATATAGAGGCCATCCAACGTATGCGTCAGGTAGAAGTGAACATGCAATTGATGATATCATCACTGAAGATGAAGTAGACAAGACCATCACATCTCTTTCTCCAGGAAAAGCCCCTGGAGCTGCCGCAATACCTGCAGAAGAGTATGCCACATCATGAACACAGATCACGAGAAGGCTCACTGAACGTTTCCGTTCCATGTTGACTGAAGGACTAGGCTCACAAGAAATGAATATAGCGTTGATAGTATATATATATATATATATATATATATATATATATATATAAAAGAGAAACGGCATTCGCCAGAATTACACTGCTATATATTGACGGCAGGATTCTCGAGCGCGTACTACTCCATCGCTTGAACAACGGTCTTGAGATAGACCATCTTCTCCCGGAAATTCATTATTGATTTAGAGTTGGTCGAGGAATTGGTCTAGACATTTGCAGCGCGCCAGGTACAGGAGAAATGTCGGAAACAGAACTGAGAGCTCTATATTACGTGCATTGACATCATACAATCATTTGATACAGTCAGCAAATGTTTAACTGGTGAAATAGAGGGAATACGCCCACATGTAATTGACTGTGGCGAGACCTCTTTTTCGTTTGATGTCAACAACGGTGTGAAACAGGGATGTGTATTTGCTCTGACACTGTTCATTATGTTTTCAGCTGTGCTGATCCACGCCTTCAAGAATACAAAGTATGGCATACACATGGACTACCGCATGTATGATGCTCAATTCAATCTGCACAGACTGAAGGCGTATACTAAGGTGATGCGCTACACGATTTGTCAACTCTTTGCGGATGATTGTGCTTCGAACAGTAGCTAAGAACTGAATATGAAGGAATGTATGGACCAGTTCTCTACTGCGTGTGACAAATTTGGCTTGACAATTAGCACACAGCAAACTGAGGACATGTATCAACCAGAACCAGGCATATCGCATAGGAAGACAGAGGTTACAATGAGGGGTGAGCAATTACAAGCCATTGAAAAATGTGTCTACCTCGGAAATCAGGGACTATTACCGTAAATCTACGTTGTCGAAATCAGGGACTTTTACCGATGAGCTAACTAGCGGGATAGCAAAGACCAGTACATCGTTTGGCTGAATGCGATCAACAGTATGGGATGTTGATGAATAAGCCTAATGACTAAGCTGAAGGTCTAGCGTGCACCATTGTTCCTACCTTGTCCATGATATGACGCCAGGAGGCTAACAAATGTTGAACTGTCTGAGACTCTTACCGCATATACGATGACAAGAGCGTATTACAGATACTGAACTGTTATCTAGAGCAAACATGGAAAATATCCATCCACTTTTGCAAAAATTGCAATTACAATCGGCTGGCCACATTGCTTGAATGTCAAGCGAATGGATTCCCGATAAGGCTTATGAATAGCGAACACATTGAAGGAGAAAGATCACAAGGACGTCCAAAAAAGCGTCCCAAGGACGGTCTGAAGGAGTCCCTTAAGTGCTGTAAAATAGCCATCATGGAAATGGCTTATGTGATCTTATCTCCGAGGCGGAGATCGCAAATAGCCAACGTACCAGCCAGCAAAAACACTGCACCAGTTTCTGATGGAGAACAGTACTGCCACATCAAGCAGCTGGATGAGACTGAGATAAGAAATACGGTGAAGGAGTTCAATCACACTGTGCCTGAGGACTGGCATCATAGCTATATGTGCCCACTACCTAAACCTGGTAAGGACTCAAGGGTCTCACCGGTGCTGTTCAAAATCTTCAACCCACAGGTATAGGGCGAACGTTGACATTTGCACATGACATCCTAACTTACAAGACTGGCTCAGACAGACAAGAGTTGGTCAATGACATCCAGGAAACGTTGCAAGTAATCTCATAGAGGTTGCGGCGACTCAAACTCCAAGATCAATCAGAATAAGGCCTGCATAATGTGGTGTGCTCCTTTAATAATTCCATAGTAAACGCTCAACTCCCGGGCATCATATTTGATTGTTGCACCATTGACAGGTGTGACAAGTTGAAATACTTGGGAGTGACATTCGATCGCTATGCTGACTACATCGTACAAAGATTTAAGCGTGGGCTAGGAGCACTCACGACCATGGCTGGTGCCAACTTGGAACAACGACTTCTGTTCATCCTATTTCGTCAGGTCGTGTTGTTTGTAATCGATTACGGACTGTACATCCACACACTATCAAGAACACAGGTTGAAACCCATTCAGAATGAAGGTATGGAATTGGTTTTGGGCTACACTTGAGATACCCCGATTGTGATGATGCGGTACATATTGGCATTTGTATCGGTGACATCCAGACATAAACTTGCACAAGTCAAAGCGTATATGCGTGTTACCACAGACAAGCGGCACCCTGTGCACAGTAGTATATCATACACCATGGGATCAAGAACTATAAAAGGGCGTCAATCGGACAAGTCAATCCAGCTGAGACGATAACCAGTTGGAAATAATGGGTACACACTGGTGATAGAACGATAGAATACCAAAGAGCCATTATAACCTTCGACAAGTAATGCAGAGAATGCATAAATGGGAGAGCAGATCAAGAGGTGAATCAGCTGATAATTGAGAACACGCATGAGAGTGATGGCGTGATACACACCTACGGATTAGTGGGCCATTAGGCTGGGACTACTCGACTAGTGTGAGAGGACATGTCATTGCTGAGCGCAGTAAGGCATACACGTCAACAACCTCCAGTTTGAGAATGGAGACAAAAGCAGTGACTTCAGAACTCACATGTATATCTGAGACTTCTATAACAAGGGCAGTCAACGTGACAGACGCGCAAGCTGGACTTCAGAAGGTACAGAAATGATGGCTTACGGTTCCAGTGGATAATAGCTGTTAAGGCATCAAACTTCCATGGATTGGTTTAAATGTACTTTACTGTTCATGCTGGGGTTCAGGGCAATGAAAGAGGTGACATCATTGCTTCACAATCTCTTATTATAAGTACACCAGGCATGTATACAATTGACATTCTGAAATCAATCAATGACCGCCTGTTAGATGAGGACACTGCAAACTATGAAGCAGCAATCCACATGCTGCATAGTTTCTACAATAAATGAGATTCGAGCGTAGTAGGGCGCGTGAGAGGACGCATCAGGAGTGTGTACAACCAGCGAGCTACAGGTACCATCAGCATCCATACCCTACGTAACTTTCTGATAAAGACTGGGTATGCCCGAGTGCAGTAACGTCGATTCTTAAAATCAGAAACATGTATTACAACACACGATAGGGAAAAACACGGGGGTTGAGTTTATTAGTGCATCCAGAGATTATAACACACGGGGTTTGGTTTTATTAGGGCATCAGTAGACAACAGAACTCGGGGTTTGGTGTATCATTAATTCACCAAGAGACCACAATACACGGCACATATTAGTGCGTATAGAACAACAACACGCATGACAGATAAAGAGCACATTTAAGAAAAAGCCGTACAATTAAAAATTGCAGAAGGAACATAAAGAACACCAGTGCAAAAAGTGCACGTGCTGTTAACGACAGCCACAATGAAGAAGAAACAGGAGTTTGTTGACAACTATTCAGACATAATAAACAAAGTAATAGGCAAACAGAAACTAATTGTAATGGGTGACTTAGCGGAAGAGAAGGACGAAGAACAAAGCGGTGGGGATGGTTATCTAGGACCCTACAGCGAACCCACCACAGAGTGCAACAGTAATGGTGAAAAACGGCTGAACCGGTGTGCTGAAAACACACGTATCATCACAAACAGCATATTCGAAAACCGTCGCAGTCAGATCATAACATGCTACTGATGGAACAATAGCAACCAAGCATCGCAGATTGACTTCATACCGTGAAGAACATGATAATATGCTACACAATAATGTCCAAAACAGATATCGACACATAACATCGGCCAGAGGTGATGTCACACAACCTACAACACACAAACATGTGTAGCAGAGTGAAATTTTAAGGCGTTATAAACATACAGAGATTATAAATTGAAAAAGTGAAGAAAAAGTTTTGCTGCGAGATTGACATTGCATACCAAAGCATGCCAGAAGTCAACGACATATAAATTGAATGTGTATATTTCAAAAATACAATTACCAATATCCTTAAGAAGAACTGCGGTCTTCCAAACACAAGACAAAGCAAACAGAAAACAGCGTAGTGGAATGAAGAGGTGAAGATGACGATGAATAATTTAAAATAAAAGCGTAATAAAATATGTGCTCAAACAAAAGCAAGATAATTATGCACCAATACAAATCATAAACGAAAAGGTACCAGTAGCATTACAAAGAACGTAAAAGAGAGTTCAAGACAAACATATTGGCGTTTCAAATTTTTGCTAAGAATCTTTAAGGTAATTCCATAAGACTTGATAACATGACACTAAGACAATTGTTTTGTCCTTTGGCATCAATAAACGGTAAATAAAATATCAAATTACTAAACGAAAACAGTTAAAAATGGATGTGGAAGGAATATTTCAATGAATTGAAATGGAGCAAAGACTTTAAAAAACAGAACAAGATCAATTATGAAAAGACAATTACGACGCTTGGTTTTTCTTCAGAAAAGGAAGCGGCTGCACAGACGCCCTTTTAAGTCTAAGACAGATGTGTGAAATCATTCATGAATACATTCAGGAACAGAACATCCTCTTTGTTAACCAGGAGAAAACATTTGACCGCGGAGAAAGAAACAGCCTATGAGAGATCCTGGAAATATATGGATTGCAAAGACTATTATTGAGAAATATAATAGCAAAGTGTAGAACCGCCAAAGTACACTGAGAACATCAAGCACTCTCACTAAGTGGTTTGCAGTTATGACCAGAGTAAGATATACATGTGTACTATCACCATTTGTGTTTATTGTATACATGGGTTGAGGGCATCCCTACAGAAACGCCTGTTGAAATCGGATGTACTGGGCCACAGGCTTAACAAAGTAACACAGTGCAACGTATATCGCTGTAACCAGCGTACGAAGAAAACGAAGAAGCATACATGGATTGAGTATCAGCTGAATCAAAACCAGAAAACACAACAAGCTTTTTTTTGTAGGTGATTTAGAGTATTTTGTATTCCGATGAACGAGACCGCAAAAAAAAAAATTAATGCTCATCACAATGCCTGCGGTATATATCATGATGATTTGTAAAGCAAAGACGGAGACAATGATGCTCTGAAGATTAGAGAAAACACCAAATATGAAAGTAAATGCACATAACTTTAACAGGTCATGCCATTCAAATACGTGGGTAGCGTGTTCGCACAAGATGGAAAGCTAGATAGATCGATTTACTAAAGATCACATACATCTGATGCGGTTATCTATTATCTCACCATTTCTAAGACACACACACATTCCAATGAAGACAGATAGACAGCTGATAACTCCTATGTGTATACAAATTATGTGCTGTATTCACCATACCTGCAATTTCACTAAGGCACACGACAAAAATCGTGGTATGTGAAATTAAGTATTTGAGAAAGGATGTGTAGAGTGCGAAACGAAGTAATGAGACGAAATGTGGGCACAATACCGTACATTGAATACATTGAAAAGTACATAATAACATAGTTCGGACACCTGAAAAGAATGAAACGAAAGTTACAAGATGCTCGTATCTACATTATCTAGCACCAGGGTTGTAGAGTAAGCGGCAGACCACGAAAAGATATATAGCTGGTGTCAGTGATACGCTGAAAAAACAAGAAATGACAACAGCATTGGCGAAAAAGCTAGCACACGACATAAAACTGCACCTACCCACTTCGTCTAGCGACAGACGTGGAGAGAAGAAAAAAACGAGGATGACATTGTACAATTATTTGTAATTAAAATACCTGTACAGTTTATGTGTGCTATTTGGCCTTTCGAAAGCAGCGTATATATTGTAATAATTGGTGACTGTTAAAATGAGATCTTCCAATGGCCACATGAACTCCTCGGGTTCCGGTTTTATCGTAATGCGTATTGCGTCCATAAATTTCGAACATGAAAATGACGTATTGTCTAGCGCTATAAATATCTATAGAATAAAAGGAACGATTAGCAACATTAGGAATCTTATATTATCAAAATATATTTAAGAAATGTTAGATCATGCATAGTTAAAAGTTAAATTCATGTTTGCTAACGAAATAAATAAATATATGTATAATCATAAGAACGTGCATTACCCTTGTTCATTTATATTCCGCCTTTGCAATTTTTGACTATTTTAAGTTGCATATGTTCTGCTGAAAATCTACGTCGTTGTTTTTAATGACTGGCTCATAAGGCACACGCTTCTTTTTCTGTAAATCTCCTAAGATATGGAGATTGGTGATTCTAGTCGTTTGGCACATGCACATACTCCTTCTTTTTCCTCCCAGGTAACACTGATTGTTGGGTCCAAGTCTGATTTTCACATTTTGCAATATGTTTTTTACCAGTTCATCGATTTCAAAGTTATTACCTTGTATGCGGTCAGTAATTGACTTACAAATGGCGCACATCTCCATTTCCAATGTCATCACAGCTGGGGCTTTCGATATGTGCTTTCCACGCTTGCAGTGCCAAAAATTCCAGTTTGTCCATTTCAGAAGATACCTCTATATCCCAGATTCAGAGCAAACTCGTTTGTACCTTCAGAAATATTTATTGAGAATCAGAAGCAACATCCCTCATTACAAAGGTCTTAGACATCAAGAAACTGTCTCTTGTTATCATGTATGCACATATTAGATCGGCATCAATATTGCATGCTCCTCTAGTAGATGGAATAAAGTACGATTTATCACGGACTATTACACAGCTATCCGCATACTGGTAGCATCGTACTTTCCCAAAAATTATCGTGTATCAGTTATTTAACATCCGTATCTGCATGCAGTAATGATGACCGATGTAGTCTATAATTGCATCTCCAGTGTGGATCCACCGTTCCCGTTTAGCAATAGACAACCGCAGTCAATAGGCCAATCTTCTTTTCTAAGTAGACCATCCATGAGATCTTTCCTTTTTGTCTTGTTGCCTTGTCATGGGCTGTGTTCTTGTTTAGATTGTGCCTCGTATTTGTTGTTATCCATATGCAGGTTGAGCTTTGTACTGTGCTTATCTGGATTGTATAAGCAGAAGTCAAATCGTGTATCTCATCTTCACATTTATATTATCTCTTGTGGAACCTAGTATACGTCACATTCCATGATTTGAGTTGCGTTCCAAAACCCCCAACATACTTCTTTGCAGTTCTTGGAAATATCTTGTTTTCAGTGGTGACCTGGCTATCGAGGTGGACTATCGACGTGAAACTCATAGTGGTGAGCGACGCGCATGCTGAAGCCACTCATAACATAACCCCCTGGATGGACTCTGGTCCACCTTCATCAGCACGCTCAGAACGTAATGAAAGCTAATAAAACCCGCCACTTAAAACCCCTGCTTTAGGGCACACACAAAGTAATCGTACTTAGTGTTGGCATTCAACAACAGTATGCATGCCTCCATTCGTATTGTACCTCCATGACATGGTCGAGTCAAATATGTTAAACTGTAACGAAGCTGACTGATACATCTCTAAATTGTAATGCGTGATGATGTTAAAAAAACACCACATCAAAACATACATTGTATGGATTGATCTAGACGCTGGACTCTCACATCAGTGTGCTATTGGCTATGAGGTTTACGTGATATTTTTGCTAATCTTATGGTTTTCTGTGGCAGTCTTATTTGTGGGTGTGCTTTCCTGAAGTAGTACGGTTTGTCCTGGCTACGTGGGTAGCATTTGTTAAATGTGTTGTTGTTGTTGAAGGAATACACACAATGGGTAGATTTACCCTTTTGTGCGTTCTAAAATAGACGTTTAGTGGAAGTTTGTTGTAACTTTCCTGACATCCCGAGCGTGCTGATGACGGTGGACAATGGTCCTATATGTGTGTGGGATGTGCTTGTCATCGTCTGTGTGTAGCTCACTACTTCGGCGAGCACGTCGATCTTTCACCTTGTTAGCCCGGCTGCCATAAAAACATCCCGTTTTCAGGAAGGGCTACGAGGAAGCCAAGGTGAGGGTCTTGGCTAGTATATATTTTCTGACCCTGACTAACATGTCAGATCAGAATGGTGTGCCTGGCAAGATATTATTCTCTCTTTACAGATTTAGTGCTAATCTGTATTATGAGAATACATCTAGACATTTTTTATTTAACATGGTTTACATCATTTGTTCACATGCATAGACATACTAATGGTATACTATAATACATGTCAAGAGTGCATGGCCAGATGGCCGTTGCAGAGACATTAGGCCTCATGAAGCTGGTGTGGATATGCTGTCCTGATCATGATGGGGTTCCGATAAATAAAAGAACTGATATCTTGACTAACCAAGCCACCACATTTGACATATTAAAGATAGATATGATCGACATTGTGAAGTATATCGATGGCTGCCTATTCTATGAAGACACTCCAATATGCCGATCCACAATTCTCATTCTGCAGAGCTTTGAAATAAAATGCGAATCGAGTAGAGTCGTGAGAAAATGGAGCAGCAGTGTTTACAACCGAAAAGATACATGAACCATCAGTTTACACAAAAGTCATAATTAAGTGAGAAATACTCATCACTTATAGCAACACCAGGATTGCGGTTAAGTCGATTCATCAGAAAAATAAAAATTAACTTGTATAGAATTAAATGGGAGCAAGTATGAATGAATTCAATGATATTGACGAGTAAGACATTTGAGACTCTCCACAGTATCATGTACAAGAAAATTACAAGTTTGTTAACATAACATATTAACATACTGGTAGTGTCAGGATTGTTGAAACATATTTGCTCGTTCTCAGCACCATGCTCCCAGACAATCATAAATAAACAACAAATAAGCTGATCAGCATACATGGACACTGCGTATAACTCATCAGTTAATAAGAAGCAAATATACTCCTCTGTTTACTAATTTCCGAGACATATTTATTTCATAAAAACCGTAATACGCAGCAATGTAGTATTTAGCTAGTTCAACTACTTGTCAATGTATGTACAGAGCCGGAAGTCTGTAACTTCGCGCATGTGTACACACATTGGAGAGAGATTAAACAGAAATGACGCCAAAGGAGCATACAAAGTGGTCAAAGAACTGGAAACATAAACAAAATGCAGGAACTTTATTATCCTGGATAAAACAGCAAGTGCCTTATTGTGGACAGTGACGTACTGGCACAATGGACATAGTACTGTTCCAAGTTATACAAATATGAGAGACGGAACGAACCTGAGAAAATAATGCTGCCAACATCAACAACTATAGAGGATAGCCACCTGACAACGAAGGAAAAGGTAACCGTAGCTGTAAAGACATTGAGAAAAGGGAAGACGGCCGGCGAGGACAACATACCAGCAGAGCTCTTACAGGCAGATGTGGAGGTAGTGGTGGAATCCCTGACACATAGCTTCAACAAAATATGGGCCAAATATGGGGCAGTAAACGGGCCGGACTTTTAGACGAAATCAACGGTTATACCGTTACCTTATTATGGAAACCAAAAGCGGTACCAAAATTACAGAACAATAAGCCTGATATGCCATCCTAGCAAAGTCATGACTAGATTATTCTTCGACTGCTTGAAACTCCGAGCAGAAAACAGCATTGCTAAGGAGCAAGCAGGGTTCAGACAGGGAGGAAGCACTACAGAACATCTATTTAATTTAAGGCTGCTAAGTGATAAATATTTAGAATAGCAACAAAAACGGTATCATGTGTTTGTTGATTTTAAGAAGGCGCTTGCTAGGGTATGACATAATGCGGTTTGGGTCACCATGAGCATGTCACGTTGGTACTGTCAAAATAGGGCGCCGAACGATTACCAACCTTGCAGATGACATTGACGAGTTAGCGGGTTCAGAAACAAAACTTCAGGAATGGGTCAGAAGGCTCGATGAAACAGCTCTGGGTTATAGTATGGATATAAACGCTGGAAGGACACACTTAATAACCAACAACGCCGCGGGCTTCAACAGCAGGATAAAAGCTAATGGTCAGGAACTCGAAGATGCTGACAGTTTTAAATAGCTGGGTTCGATTGTCAGTGATGAAAGTTCAACATGTGAGGTGTTGGCCAGAATAGCACATACAATAGCGACGCTTTCACAGCTTAACATAATCTGGCAAGACAAACGGTTATCAATATGTTCACAAATTAAATTAATGCGTACATTGGACATGTCAATATTTCTCTATTATTGTGAGATATGGACAGTTATAGCTGACCTTTAGCGAAATATACATGCCTTGGAGATGAGATATTTCCGAATAATTTTAAATGTCACGTACAAATATCGAGTTACAAATTAGGAAATACGAGATAGAATTATAACAGCGCTAGGGCTATTTGAAGATTTTCTGACATTTGTCAAAAAAAAAGAAACTCGTTTGGTACGGTCACATAAAGAGAACAAATGTAAATACGAGTAAATACGATCTTGCACGGAAAGGTGCAAGGCAAACGACGGAGAGGCTGGCCCAAATAGAGGTGGGAGGACAACAGAAAAGAATGGACCATTCTCCGACCAGAAGAGGCACATGCATTGGCCGCAGAAGGAGAAGGGTGTCATGATGTTGAGAGGATATCTTTATGTGTGCCCCAACGACCTCACCGGTTACGGTATGACATTACCTGACCTTACTTGACAGTAGAAAAACTTGTTCAAACATTTTCAAAATGCTGCAATCAGCTTTTGGAGTGCTCTGACTAGTCGATCTAAAACATTTGAATGGTTTTCCCGTATCAAAAGTGGACGCCGATCCTTTGAAGATGACCTCCGTCATGGCAGACTATCCACATCCAACACCGACGATATTGTGGCACGTGTTTAATACAATTTACGAGCTGACCGACGTCAGACTATCAAATAGGTTGCTGAGGAAAGTGGAATATGAAACGGTCGGTACCTTAACATTGGAACTAAAGATTTGCACATGAGACGGGCGCGAACTTGTGGCCTGCCTCCTGACTGAAAGCCAAATAAGGAGAACTGCTTGTCCACTTGCCTTGACCTTCGAAGTCTATCACAAAACGAAGCAAATTGCATTGCCACCGCAATCAAATGTGATGAAAGCTGGGTGCACGGATATGACCCGGAAACAAAGCAAAGGTAATCCTATTGCAAATGTCATCTTCCCCTGGACCGAAGAATGCGGAACAGGTCAAGTCAAATGCCAAGACCATGTTTTTGTTGCCCTTTTTACCATTGATGGTGCATCATGAATACGTCCTGGAAGACAAATTATCAATATTGAATTCTACAAACAAACAAAAAGTTAAGCATAGCATCCGCGACGGTCTACACAGACATCGCGATGTGGAGTGTAGCACAGCATATTTGATTTTGCATCATTACAATACCCCTGCACACAAGTCTGCCACCACAAACACATTTTTGACGAAACACAACATGCCACTGCTCCAACAGCCTCCATATTCACCCGATGTTGCTGCGTGTGAATTTTTTTTAAAAGCAATGAAACGTCGCCAATTCGATGACATTTGAAGAGATTCAAGCTAACGGGACGAGACAAATTAGGGATTTTTCGAAATGTACCTCCCAGATGTGCTTCTTTCAGTGGCAAGAACGCTAAAATAAGTGTTTACAATTACAAGGGAAGTACATTCAAGGAAATAGAACCAACTAATCTATAAACATGTGTATTCACTCCAAACAAAACATATGAGTCTCGGAACTTGGTGAACAGCAGAGTACACTATATCAAACTACCACATTACATGTCTGAACCATAATACATGTCGGAACCACATTATATGTCAGAACCCCATTACATATCTGAACCACTTTACATATCTGAACCACATTACGTGTCGGAAACACATTACATGTCTGAACCACATTACATGTCTGAACCACATTACATTTCTGAACCACATTACATGTCTGAATTAGAAAGCATATTAACAAATAAAACATGATATTCAATCGTATATTATATACCTTATAAACTTACACATCGTCTGACACTGACATTATCAAATGGGACTTTGTTACATAAACGATAATTGCCAGGTGGCAGTGAATACGGCTGAATGAAGAATCCAGATTCACTGGTCGGTCCGGGAAGTGGTACAAGTAGAATGTGAGTGATGTAATCAGTAATATTCACCTGGTGGAGGACATTTTAAACTACGATATTTTTTTTTAAACATTAAGTTGTTTAGTAAAGGTTTTATTCGTGCAGGCAGTATATGTTATGATTGAAATTAGTGCTATACTGTGAAAGCAGTGTTTTGAAGATAATACATTTATCCTCTAACATTTGCCATCAACGTATAGTTGATTACTTTGTCAGTTTTGAAATTTGTTATGGTAGATCTTAGACTGTTGCAAAGCTAGTAACGTGTTCAAGTATAAGGTAATACCGACCGATACAGCATGAACGGATCACTTGAACATACGATCAATAAATAATGTGCAAAAATTGATACCATGAAGAGAAGTCGTAAGGAAATATATAATTAATATCATTTAAAGATGAACATACAAAGTACGTAAGCAGTGAGTATGAAAGGAACATGCTAAAAGTATAAACACATCGATGCTTTTAACAATTAAATTAAAGATAAAAGAAGAAATTGATTAATTACATTTTTTGAAAAAAATTAGTGCTACATTTACAAACATTGGAAACGGATTAACAAACTCCGAGTAAATCAATCAAAACAGCTCATGCTGCTTGCGGATCAAACTTATGTGTTGAGTTATCAGTTCCTGCCCTTCCTACATTGTTCCTGTTTCATTGATGTGTGTTTGGTGCCCTCCTTCTTCCTGTGTATTTATTATTTGTTCTGCCTCTATATGTCTTGACTATCCATCTCCTACTTTTCCTGCATTGCTTCCATTATATGTGAATAATTCCACACAAAGAATCCGCGCGTATCCAAATGCAATGTGGTTGACGATAGTTACGTGTATTCGCATACCCTTAGTTTCCTTCTCGGTGAATTATCACAACATATATATTTGACCTCTCATCACATACACATATGTTGTTTCACATCCGAATACGGCAGTGGTAAGGAAGTGTCAAGTTCTAGGAACAGTTATTATTACCAATTTTCTTTGTTGAAGTCCAATGAATTCCTTTTTTTGTGTGGGTGCTGTTGCCTTTATAACCCAGACAATTCCCAACTGAAAGGGAAATAATGATACGAGATATTCCACTCGGATATTAGTACGTTTGGCATAAAGGTAACACAGTTTACCCATATGAGGAACTCTTCATTTGGATTTTAAAATACTTTTTCTTCTTCTTGTTATTGTTTAAAAACAAATTTGTTTGATATTAGTTTTTCTGATTTTTAAATCTGCTAGTTATTATTATTACAGTCGTTATATTTGTGTTGTTAATGAGCTGCACTGATTGTTTTGATTGTGGGATTGTATATAATATAGGATTACTTCGCCTTCGTTTCCATTTCAAGGATAAATCAGAAAGCACCTGTCTTTTCCCCATCCATAGGTGAATCGTCATGTGCACAACTGAGTGCTGAGCTATCAAATCTCATGAGCCTTGGCGAGCTTACAACTGCTACCAACTACAAGGACTTAGAAAGTGTCCTGAATCCGTCAGTTGAAATATATTTCATCTTTGAAATAGGGCAATGGTCACACTCACCGAAATACAATGCTGAGTAGTACACACTCAGTTCAGTGCAATACTGAGCTTTGCACATTCCGAGCTGTGTAGTGCTGATTTGGATACATTCAGAAGCTGAAACGGTACTGGCGCCCTGTCGGTCTAACACCTCCATTAACTCCATAATTGTGATAGCGGACTTCAAGGACACTCACTCTAAAGTAACGCAAAAACCTCCATACTGGTGGTTTAATCATTTAAACACTTCTTTTTGTTTAAGAATCTGTTTTGAAGTGATGAGTTTTGTTCTACACGTTGTTCAACTATTACTTCCAGTGACGTTATTTGGTCTGCACTTCACCTATTTTGTTGAAAGCGTGTCTGGAAATCACTCAACGTTTCTTCTCAATGATACATCTTAATCATCCGAGTACGATCGGGTTCATGTTTTGTTCCCAGACACTAACTATAAGAATATCCATATATAATATTTTCACTGTAGCAGATCAATCGTCTACAAACTTGATTATATATACATGCACTTAGGGGGACAGCGTCAGCTAGTGGTAAGGTGATGGGTTCGATTCCTAACAAAGCACCGGCGTTATCCCGGGTAAGCAAACCCTTAGACAATGCGGAAGGAAGCAGACCCTTACATAAAATGCATAGCCAAGTCGGATGTACTGGGCCGACAGGCGCAAAATAAAAAAACATAGTGTAACGCACTCCGCCTTGTTGGAATTGAGAAATAAGGCGAACGCAAATATATATATATATATATATATATATATATATATATATATATATATATATATATATATATATATATCTTTGCAGTTTTGTTTTAGTGTGGCTTCTATGCTCCAGCTTTTACTAAGTTATTTGTGTGATTTATCTTTCGAGTTGTACATTACTGATTTGTGCGCAGATGCTGAGATACTTTTTAGACCAACAATTCTTATGGATAGTATGCCTTTCTTTATTTCTTCTTTTTTTTTGTTTAATGTAATTAACTTGCAGCTCCGTTTCCGTGATATGTAAAGGAATCATTTGAACTCGTCTGTGTAAAGCTTAATTGAATTAAATTTGTCAGTTACAAGTTGACACACAATATATATTTATGTCAAACGTTGAAACGGACACAACGCAATATGTCATCAAAATAAAGAACTTAAGTACTTTGCTGTTCCATGTAGTCATGACACTTAACATCATATAACATTACTTTGACTGTCTTGGGGCAGGTATACTTCGTCGGTTGTTGTTAGCTCATGATGTTGTGGAATTTATATCATATATCCATCAGACACGCAAAGATCCTCAAGCATTATAGCCAGACGAAATTGTGTTGTAAGCAAACACTGAGGGATGCTCAAGCTGCTGTCGGTGTAAGTGTGTGTATGTGTGTGTGTGTGTGTGTGTGTGTGTGTTTGTGGTGTCGGTGTGTGTTTACATGTGCTTTTTGTGTAGGTATGCTTTTGCGTAGTTGTGTGTGTGTGTGTGTATATGTGTGGTTGATTAAGGTTATATACGTGTGTGTTAGTGTTTATGTAGGTGTGCGTATGTGTGTATGTATGTATATGTGTATCAATGTATGGATGTAGATGTGTATGAGTGGGCATATGTGTGTATTGTTTTATAGGTATGTAGGTGTGTGCATATATATATGTGTGTAGGTGTGGGTAGCTGTTCATGTGTGTGTATGTATGTGGGTGTGTGTGTGCATGTGCGTCTGTGCCTGTGTGCTATCGTGCGTAAATGCGTACATGCTATCGAAGGTGTATGTTTGTATGTATGTATTTAAGCACGCACGTTCGTGTGTAGATACATATTATAAATACGTGTAACATGATGACATGAAATGTTCTCTTTTTAGTGTAACTACAACTGTATTTGTAAGACAACTGTTTGACAAACCTCATATATGTTCAGTGGATTGATGAATGTTCGATTTTGACCAATATTAATTATTTGGTTCACTTTGTCCCAAGCCCAGTCAGGTTTTCTTGTTTTCCAGGTTTCACACGAGTGATTTAACAGGCTTATCTGAGTAAACGGTGTATGACAAGGTGTTATTTTTAGGAATTCTCACATTAAATAAGGTGTTATTATTGGAGATTATCTCATTAAATTAGATGGTATTCTTGGAGATTATCTCATTAAATAAGATGGTATTCTTGGGGATTCTTTCATTAAATGAGGTGTTATTCTTGGGGATTCTCACATTAAATAAGATGGTATTCTTTGGGAATTTCTCATTAAATAAGGTGGTGTTCTTGTGGATTCTCTCATAAAACAAGGTCTTATTAATAAGGTACATCGTGGTGAATAAGAAGTGTGAAGGTGTAATTCAGTATCAGTAAGCTGATCTGAGTAAATAAGATGTTTGTAATGCTGATTTGAGTTAAATAAGGTGTAATTTATAATGCTTTTTAGATTAAAGAGGATGAGATAAGATGTTACTCATAAGGCTTTTTCAGAGTTCATAAAATGTGTCAATGTGTTGAGATGATGGTAATTTGGTTCAGGCTTATTTGTTACGCTAATGGAACTTTACTGGCTATGAAGTGAAGGTTAGCAGATGATAATGTCGCTATTAATGACTTGTGAATGGCATTCCATTTTACAGGAAGAATTCATGAAAGATGTACAATACAATAGAACATATATTTTTGTATGAAAGTGTATTTCATTAGAGAAGCCTGATTTATTTGGCTAAAGTGAGCTAGTGTGCGTGTGTGAGTGGTACGCGGACATGTACTTGTCTGTGACATGTCGGTGTGTGTGCGTGTGTGTGTTCACGCGTGTCTGCGTGTGTGTGTGTGTGTGTGTATGTGTGGTCGTGTACATGTTTGTGTAAGAACACTTATGTAAATCACCTTAATCATCTTGGAGTAGGATTGGACAAACATACCCACAGAAAACAAGAAGTTCGGATCTGTAACAAAATAAATAAATGTAATATCTATATATATGGCATTGTGAAAAAAGATATTAAGAAACTGCGTCGTCAGAAAAACACTTAGCTTAATGACTTAAGAGCAGCACTCTGCAAACTGTGCCAGCAGTCCGCACCAAAAAGGGTAGTGGTACAGTGGGTTCCGTCACACTGCAACATTCAAGGCAACGAGTAGGCAGACAGACTGGCAAAAGAAGGTGCAAGACTACCACAAACATATACCAGTGTGACGTACGAAGAGTCAAAACGGCTTATCAAAGCCAGATACATGACCAAATGGCAAACCGAACATACTGGTTACACCAAAAACGATGCCTATTACCAGTTGAACCGAAGAGAGCAGGTCGTTGTCTTCAGACTTCGCACTGGCCACAACAGACTGAGGTACCACCTATTCAACAAATTGAAGATAGGGTGTACCGACGATTGCCCGTGCGGTACTGGTAAAATGACCGCTGAACATCTGCTGCAGAACTGCCCGACATACGAGGATCAGAGAGAGCAGATGTGGCCATTACCAGTGGGACTGCAAGACAAGCTCTATGGCAGTGGCGAGAGCCTCAGGATGACTGCCGCTTTTTTCGAAAAAATAATGGTTACTGTCTGACTGCGTACGAAGAAGAAGAAGAAGAAGAAGAAAAAAATATACATGTAAACAACATTCATCTAGGAATACTCAATGCATTGGCACTCTCAAACACCGCAATCTCATAGAAAACAAAAACTCTAACGGAGGATATGATTCCTGGAAACCGACTGGAAAACAACGAAGAGGCAGGACGAGGAGAAGATGGACACACGTCATCAACAATATTCTTAATATTTCACTGGCGGACGCTGGAGATAGTCTTACACAGAAGATGTGACGAGGGCAAAGGACAAGCTACATGGTGATGATGTGTAAATAATTGTCTGAACTGTGTCGTGTTTTTGTTGTTGTTATCTTTCATCACTCTTACCTTTATCATTATATAAAAACTGACCAACTGTATCGCAGGCCGCTGTATTGTCTTTATCTGGTGACTTGACTTTCAATTTCAGAGACTGTGCAATCTTCAATGACGGTCTCTAGTTTCATTTGAAATGTGTAACTCATGTATTCATTGCACATAACTGCTTTAGCAACATGGAAAACGTCAATGCATCTTATACAATTGTTATGATTGTTCTCTACGTATTATGTTAGCTATACGACAGATGACAACATGTTTTCGTCTGAAATATCTGCAGAAGGAACATAATAGCCAAATGCATCCTGTCACTAGAACACAAAATTATGGTTATTTAGTTATTGTTGTCAGTAATGTATGCTCTTGTGTGAATTTCTGGTATCAGTTCATTAAATGAAGCCAAAAATAGGACGTCCGATACCAAGACCAGCGCAAGTCTATGAAGTGTACCACATTTATTGTACTAAGCCACTGGATTTTTTTTATGTGGGAAGATTAGCTCTCTCTTTCGCTGTCTTTTCTTTGCTAACAGTTAACCAGGGAAGTGTGTACACTGGATCAATTAGAGCGTGTCGATAAAGACAAAATAGGTCATTATGTTTTTGCCTGAAAAAGTAGAGTAGCTTTTCTTGAACGGTATCATCACTACAATATTGCCTGTACATTTCAAACGACAGATAACATCTACACACACACTTTCATTGGAATATATAGGGATGTTCATAAAACTGGATCAACTGGATTATATATCTCAATAAGTCGGTTTGAAGGAAAAGACAAAAGTAATTAGGGTCAATGCAGCAAACACAGAACCAATCAGGCTGAGAGTAACGCCACTGGAAGGTGTAGAGGTATCTATGAAATATAATCAACAGGGAAAGTTGGACAGACGAGGACATAAACACAAGGTTACAGAAAGAAAAACAATTTGGCATAATGAAACCCAGAAGGAACTACATGTAAATAAGAAAGAAGACTAAAATACAGCTTGTCAATTTAAATGTGAAGCCAGTCTTGCTGTATCCAGCAAAAACCTAGAGGATGGCCAAAAGCATTGACAGGAGATTTCAGGGTTATGTCAACATATACCTCATAAAGATTCTTGATATACAATAATTTAACAAAGTTACACACGACTTACTGTGGGAGAGAGCGGGACACGGTAAATTGGAACATGACATCGTAGGGAGAAAGTGGAGATGGATAGGTCCCACATTAAGAAAGCTCCAGGACAGTATCACCAGGCAATCCCTATCATTGAACCCCCAAGGAAAAAGAGGTACATACCGACCAAGGAATACATGGAGACGAAAGATGGAGGCGGAAGTAAAGAAAACAGGGACAAGTTGAAAAGACGTGGGAAAGATTGCGCCGGACAGAACTGCTTGGCCAAGGTTGGTTGATGGCGTATGCACCACGGGGTAATAGGCGGCGACAGAGACACACTTTCTGTTGAAAGCTAAGATTTGACTAATATCGTGGATCTATTTTTTACAATTTAACTTTGCTTGTTTGTATATGTTTGATAGCAACAATTACCTGCTCACAGTCATGGTTAACAAATTAGATGTAGCTTCAAAAAGTTTCAGGAATATTCTTCTTCTTCTTCGTAATCTTCTTCGTACGCTGTCAGACGTCAACTTGAATTTGTTCGAAGAAAGCAGCTGTCATCCTGAGGATGCCAAAATTGCCATATAGCTTGTCTAGTGTTGGCACTGGTGATGGCCAAATGTGCTTTTTCTGGTCCTCGTATGTCGGGCAATTTTGCAGCAGATGTTTAGCGGCCATTTTCCGGGAATATTTGACCCGTGTTTGAATGAAAGAGGATATTTTGATACATGTATATATATATATATATATATATATATATATATATATATATATATACATATATATATATAAATATATATATAAATATATATATATATATATATATATATATAGATATATATATATATATATATATATATATATATATATATATATATATATACATATATAATAATAATAAGAAGAATAAGAATAATAATAATAATAGCTGTCCTTCGTTGTCGATGAGGTCCGCCGACATCATCCTTGTCACAGATTTTCCTGCAGGGTGTGGGTGCCCATGTGGCTTAACAGGCCAATGCTACATATCGGGCACACGAGGTTTGTAGAAGGGGATAGTGTTCCCGCTGCTCCGGATTTCCGCGTCTCGCGTCTGCTCTGGTCTTTCACAGCACGGTCGTCTTCACCGGCAGCTACACCCGATTAGACTGCGCTTCTCCAGTCAGATCTGTTTTGCGCAAGACATTCCCAGGTGTCGATGTCTATCTGGCAACATTTTAGTGAGTCCTTCAGACCGTCTTTAAAACGTTTCTTTGGGCGCCCTCTTTCGCGCCATCCCTCTCTTAGCTCGCCGTAGAGAAGCTACTTTGGGAGCCGCTCGTCTGACATACGAACGAGGTATCCGGCCCATCCTAGTCGTTTTTTTTTCTGGCAGTGCATAGACTCTGGACATGTTAGCCCTCAAGAGAACCTCGATGTCAGTGACGCGATCTTGTTATCGGATGTGGAATATTCGCCTCAGGCAACCTGTGTGGAAGTGGTTAAGCCTCCTTGCATGTCCAGATTATACAGTCCAGCTTTCGCAAGCGTATAGTAGGGTTGGAATGATAGTTGCACGGTTGACTTTGAGTTTGGTCTTGACGCTGATGCTACGACGTGCCCAGATCATCGAGCGCATTCTACCAAAGGCTGTGCTGGCCTTTGCTATTCTGCTTGCCACCTCATCGTATAGGCTGACAGATCTCGACAGCGTGCTGCCCAGATATGTGAATTTGTCTACGGCATTCAACGTCTGCTCGCTTACTGTAGTCTCTGGTTTTGTGTACGGCATGGCTGGTGCTGGTTGGTACATGACCTCTGCTTTTTTGGCCTTTATGGTCAGGCCAAAATGTTTGCATGCGGCTGAGAACTGGTCTATTCCAACATACATGTTCAGTTCTGAGTTGCTCATTAGAGCGCATGCGTCAGCAATTACAAGTTCCCTGATTATGTCGCCAGGAACTTTGGTTTTGGCCTTCATTCTTCTGGAATTGAGTAATTCGCCATCTGTGCGGTACTTTATGGATATTCCAGGTTCCAATGATCTGAAGGCGTCTGTCATCGTAGTCGCGAACATCATGCTGAACAAATTCGGGGCGAGTACACATCCTTGTTTTACTCCGTTTGATATTAGAAACGTTTTAGAGATTGCACCGCTGTCCAGTACACGAGCACACATGCCTTCGTGTAGCTGTTTTACCATTGTTATGAACTTGTTGGGGCAGCCAAACTTAGACATTATCATCCACAGCCCTCCTCTGTTAACTGTATCAAATGCTTTTCTCAAATCAATAAATGTGGTGTACAAGGCCTGATTTTGTTCTCGGCACTTCTCTTGAACTTGGCGAGCGGCAAAAATCATGTCCACTGTTCCTCTTCCGGCTCTGAATCCACATTGGCTTTCTGAGAGGTTGTGGCTTTGTTCAAGGTGTTTGTTGAGCCTGTTTAGCAGTAAGCGAGCTAGGATCTTGCCTGCTACGGAAAGTAGCGATATTCCACGATGATTGTCTCATTCCTGACGGTTGCCTTTTCTTTTGTACAGGTGAACGATTGAGGCGTCCTTTAGCTCCTGCGGAATTTTTCCTTCAGCCCTCATGTGACAGGAGAGTTCAGTGATCCTTTTGGTTAGGGTTTGGGCCAGCTGTCTTATATACATCTGCTAGTATTGCATCAGCTTCTGGAGCTGTTCCTATAGATAGTGAACTGATTGCCCTGTCGACTTCCTCCTCAGTAATGACTTCCTACAACGCCAGCTTCAGTTCCACGTGCGGAATCCGCCGGATGGCCTCTTCATTTATGGGCGATGGGTGGTTTCGTATTTTGCAGAAGTGGTTTACTCATCTGTCTAGAATCTGAACCGTATCTGTTAGCAGTACCCCATCCGCACTGCGAACTGGAGTATTACTAGATGGATGTATGCGACCCGTAGAGAGCTTTCAGTGCCTCGTAAAACCGTTTGGTGTCATGACGCTCAACGAACATTTCAATTTCGTCAGCTCTTTTGCTGAGCCTGGAGTCTTGCATCTCTTTAAGCCTGGTCTGGACAGCTTTGCGAGCAGCATTGGATGCAGCTTTTGCTGTCGGAGAGGGTGTGTCCCTCTAGTATTCCCTGTGCGCTTCATATTTTGCACCAAGAAGGCCCTGTATTTCCAAATCGTTCTCATCAAACCAGTCCTTATGATTGCGCGTGAGTGGGCCAATGTGTTTAACAGCTGTAACGTAGAGTGTGTTTCTCAATGATACCCAGTTCTCTTCGATGTCGTTCAAAACGAAGCTCAGATAGTCTGCCCTCAAGCTCTTCCTGGAAGCCTCCTCTCGTGGGTTCGTTTTTCAGCTGAGAGACATCTAGCCTCCTCTGTGGTTTCTTTCCCTGGGGGCGCATTTTGGGCTGGATCTTGAAGTTTACCTTGGCAATGACAAGTCGATGGTCGGTCCCACATTCTGCACCACACATGCTCTTCGTTACCATAGCGTCCGCTCGATCCCTTCGTCTGATGATAATGTAGTTTATTGGGTTGTCAGTGGCGGGACCTTGGGTGCATCCATGTGGCTCTATTTCGGACAGGAAGTCGGAAAGCTGTGTTTGTAATGAGTAGTTCATTTGCGGCACATGTCCTCAGAAGGAGCAGTCTGTTACTATTGCATTTTCCGATTCCGTGTCTGCCAATGGCCCCCTCCCAGGCTGTATGGTCTGTGCCAAACCCTAGCGTTAAAATAACCGAGGATGACCAGTTTGTCAGATTTGGGGACTGCAGCGATGAGCGCCTAAAGGTCCTCATAAAACGTATCTTTTTTTTCCTGAGGATTTGTCATTAAAGGCGCGTATGCAATGATACGTGTTGCATGGCGCCCTCCTATTAGAGGGAGACGCAGTGTAATCAGGGGGGTCATTAATTCCTTTGGGCATGCTTGTGAGCTTTTCGACCATGTTGGTCTTGATGGCAAAGCCAACTCCAGCTTCACGGCGTTCTTCTTTGCTGCGGCCTCTCCAGAAGAAAGTATAACCATCGCCTTCTTCTGTGATCTGCCCTTCCTCTGCCAGTCGTGTCTTGCTCAGGGCAGCTATACATTTGTTGTATCTAGCCAGTTCCCTTGTGATCAGTGCTGTCCGTCGTTCGGGTCTATTTGCTTTGGTGTTGTCCAGTAGTGTGCGGAAATTCCATGTTGCAAGCATGATGGTTAATTTTCGTGATCGTATTCTGCCTGTTCCACCGCTGCAGTTTGGGGGGCCTGCCAGTTGCAAGCTGCTAGTCAGTGTGTGATCTGTAGGGTGATGTCGTGAGTTGCGCAATATGTTTATAGC
The DNA here is from genome assembly GCA_036924085.1 of Ariolimax columbianus. Lineage (NCBI taxonomy): Eukaryota > Metazoa > Mollusca > Gastropoda > Stylommatophora > Arionidae > Ariolimax > Ariolimax columbianus. Next base: position 143,349,641 of record JAVGWX010000002.1, on the reverse strand, counting down.
GAGGGAGATGTGCGCAGGATCTTCCTCACTCTCTCGTCCGGACTCAACATGTTCTAGAGGCAAGACATTGTCAAGACTTCTAGTGAAGGGTTCGGATGCAGACAGTATGGTGTCAGCGTGTGCCTCATTTTCTCGGTAGCCCTTCCCTTCTCTTTTCTCACTGGAGCTGAACTTTGATTTATCTGTTTCTGAGCATTTGTTCGTGTATTTTTTGTCTACCTCTCGTTCCTCTGGTCTTTCGCCTTGAATGTATACTTTTGAGTTCCGATGCCTCCTCGGTTAAGTGTATCTTCAGCACACGCAACAGATGTAGATCTGAGTTTGAAGGGACGTATATATATATATATATATATATATATATATATATATATATATATATATATATATATATATATATATATATATATATATATATATACATATATATATAAAAAAATATAATGGCAGTAACCTTTACAAAAAACCATTGCAGATGTAACCTTCAAATGTACTCTCGAATACACGATACAGAATTATGTTTCTGTGGGGTTAGAAAAAAAATAAGAAAAGATACAAGAAGATACATAGTAGAAACGTGTAAGGATATAAAATACCTACAACAACAAGGTAGAGAAAGAGGTGCATTCAAAGCAATAAGAACACACTGATAAGGACATTCTGTCCGGTCTCACATGTCATCACGGACAAAGAGGATACACATTAATGGAAACCAAAGACATACTGAATAGATGGGGAGAGTACTGCAGAAACATGTATGGAGATAGCACAATGCGCTCAGTTACAATCCTACCAAAGGATGAGAAAGAACCTGAACCAACATTGGAAGAAGTGTGATGTGCAATTAAAAACATGAAAAAGGGAAAGTCCCGAGGATACGATGATTTCCCAGCAGAGCTAATACAAGCAGGAGGACAGGTAGTGCTCGAGTCTATCATAAGCTGTGTAAATAGATATGGCACAGTGCAAAGTGGCCAGAAGCATGGACGAAATCAATTTATATTCACCTCCACAAAACAGACAACCTGAAGCTGTGCACGAATTATCGAACTATCGCGCTGATCAGCCACGCTAGCAAGATACTCTTGCGAATCCCATTAAGAGGGATAGAGAACAGGTTTGAATCAAAAATCCATATAGTCCAGACTGGTTTTAGGAAAGACAGAGGAACCTGGGACCACATATTCAATTTATTGAATATATATGAAAAATGTAGAGAGTTTAATGTAGACCTGTACACATGTTTCATTGATTACACTAAGACCTTCGACACGGTAAAATATCAAAATATGTAGAGAATCATGAAGGAAATGGGGTTTCCTTTGCATATATTCCATCTCATTGAAATATTATACTAAGATCAACAAGCCGCTGTGCGAGTATATGACCACACATCAGATTGGTTTGCAGTACAAATGGGAGTCCGACAGGGATGTATCCTCTCACCTTATCTGTACAACATATATGCGGAATGTATAATGAGAAATGTTCGAGAAGATGAGAACATTCAATGTTTCTACTCATTTACGATTGGAGGGTACGAGATACCAGAATTACGATACGCAGGTGACTCAGTAATACTATCAAGAAGTAAAGACGGGCTAGAACAGCTACTTTCAGCCATTAATAGACATAGTAAAGATCAAAATCTGTTCACAAACATAAACAAAACAAAGAAAATGACCACCGATAAAACACTATGTCAGCATAAATGTACAGTGGGTGGCGAGGAAATAGATCAGGCCACACATTTTGAACATCTGGGCTCCAGAATTGACATAAATGGTGACTGCTCGAAAAAAATCAGATAAAGACTAGCTATGGCAATTCAGAGACTAAACAGCTTGAAGAAATTATGGCAGGGCACCAACAAAACGATAAAAGTAAAAGTCTCGAGAGCCTGTGTTTTGCCTGTTGCAGCGTATGGCTGTGAAGCATAGACGATTTCCAAAACTTCTAGACAAAGAATCAAATCATTCGAGTCAAAATGTTACATAAAGAACATCGGAATACCGTGGACAGAGAAAAGAACAAATGTAGTCATTCGGCAAGAGTTTATCATAGATGAAAACTGGTTTATCAATTCTATTTTGGCTAGAAAATGCAAATACATCAAGAGACACAACGTTCTTGAGAGAACGGTGATGGAAGGTATGGTTCCAGGCAAAAGAGAAAGGGGTAGACCAAGAAGACGATGACACAAAGATATCTAGGAATGCCTGAGTATGACAGTGGAGGAGGCTGGTGTTTTCGAAAAGGAACGAGTTTCTTTCAGACAGACTGTGATGGGAGCGACGTTCTACAAAGGACATGCTACATGATGATGGGGTGCTTATTGCATCGTCGTAGTTAAAAATGTCCTTTTTTGAACAACGTACACTTGTCAAACTTTGAGGTTTGCTTTAGAAGTCAATCTCAGAGATACAAACGTTGCCTACTATATCGTGATACCGCAATGAAGAAATTTGCTAGTATTTGAGTGGCACAAGCGTTTCTGTGAAGGTCGTGTTAGTGTCAATGATGATGCACGTAGTGGGCGACCATCAACCTTGATCGACAATGAAAACTGTGAACGTGTTCGAAGAAAATAGCCTCATAAGTTGCCACATTATTGTCCACAATGAACTACACATGGACCGTGTTTGTCAATACATGGTTCCCAAAATAGTATCTCCTGAACAGAAATAAACGAGATTGACTCTGGTAGAAGACCTAATCACAATTGCATTTCAAGAGAGACATTTTTTCCACAAACAACATCACATGAAATGACACCTGGTGTTTGTTGTGCGATCCTCAGACATCATGTCAATGCTCTGAATGGAAATCTTCAATATCTCCGCGGACACATATTAGTTTGTGTGTGTTGGGGGGGGGGGGGGGGGGGGGGGGGAGGGAGAGATAAAGGAAGAGCAAAGGAAAAGTTATGCTGGAAAAAAGTTGTTTTTTGTTCCCAGGAAATTGTCTACCATATTTTCATTTGTAAAGACGAAAAAGTTAACAAGAAAATGTACGTTGATATCTTCCATCGTTTAAGCGATGCAATCAGAAGAAACGACAATTACAATGGATAACAAACTGTTGTATTATACAGCAATGCGCCATAATATAGATCCCTACTGGTGAAGCAGTACCTCGCAAAGCACAATGTGATTACCTTGGAACATCCCCCATATTCTCCCGACCTGGTACCGCCTGATTTATTATTGTTCCCTCTACTGAAATCGGCACTGAAAGGACATCCATTCAAGGATGCTGAAGACGTTATGACCAATGCGACAAGACAGCTGACAGAGGTGTAACGAATGTGTTTGATGAATATTTCTAGCAGCTGTATGTACGTTCGCGAGGCAACTACATTGAAGGAAATGTGCAGATAATTCTGCTGTCTTTTTTCTATACAAATCACATATTCCTGGAACTTTTTGAAGCGATCTTGTATATAAAGGGATAATTAGAAACGTGTGAACTTTAATATGAAGTAGTCGAGACCAATAGCTGGAAACTGGTGTTAACTTGATTCCTCTGTTTATTCACCATGCAAGGCGATGTACTCCTCTCATTTATTTATCATGTTTCTGATGTCAGGATTGTACAACTCCTTCGTCTGGGCCCTGATCCACGTCTCCAGATCGGTAATCACATTATCGGAGTCAAAATCAGTCATGTTCACAAATATGAATAATCAGCTTCATCGGTCGTAGTTTACCGATATGCAAGTATTCATACTACAAATACATGCATATATAAAGACCTACATTTATACATTATACATTTATGTACAGACATCGGTATATGTATATATTTCCACCATGTCCGCTATTTTGGGGGAAACTTGCATACTTACATGTTTGAGCACATGCATGCAATAGTACACACACACAAGCACGCAAGCCCACACACACACATCAGTGTACACCAACACACATACACACCTCCATGAATATTTACACACATACCTATATGTATATACACACACCTCCATGTATAACCACACATACTTCCATTTATACTCACGCACCCATACACCTCCTTGTATACCTACACAAACACATACCTCCATCATGCACACACATCTCTAAGTACACCCACACACATACACACCTGCATGTACACCCACACTCACACTTTCGTCAATTTTTATCTATACGCACCTAAATGTTACCCACACACACACACATATATGTGCACCCACCCATTCGCATACCCAAACATGCATTTCTACCCCCACTCACACACACCTCCAAAGACACACACAATCACTTCAATTTAGACCCACAAACACATACACACACACACACACACCAATATGTACACCCACACGCACATCAATGTAGACCCATTCACACACACAACTACATGTACACTCACAGCCACACCCACACACATATATACACTCCCACACACACATATACCTCCATGTATACCCACACACATACGTCCATGTACACCTACACACACGCATCCATGTACACCGACACAACGTCCTGACCATCATCGCTCGACTTCCTGCTCATCATGTTTCAACTTCCTGGCCATCATACTGCATGGTTCAACTTCCAGGCCATCATACTGAATGGTTCAACTTCCTGGCCATCATACTGCATGGTTCAACTTCCTCGCCATCGTACTGCATTGTTCAACTTCCTGGTCATCGTACTGCATTGTTAAACTTCATGGCCATCAAGCTGCATGTTTAAACTTTTTCCCCATGATGCTGCTGGGTTCAACGTCCTGACCATCATGCTGCGTGGTTTAACACCCTGCCTATCTTGCTTTAAATTCATGCCTATCATGCTTCAATTTCCTGCCTATTATGCTTCAAATTCCTGCCTATCAAGCTTCAAATTCCTGCCTATCATGCTTCAAATTCCTGCCTATCATGCTTCAATATCCTTCTTCTTCTTCTTCTTCGTACGCTGTCAAACGTCATCCTGTATTTTTTCGAAAAAAGCAACTTTAATCCTGAGGCTGTCGACACTGTCATATAGCTTGATTAGTACTGGTTATGGCCACATGTGCTTTCTCTGGTTCTCGTATGTCGGGCAGTTTTGCAGCAGATGTTCAGATGTCTTTTTTTCCGGTACCACAACTGCATTCGTCAGTGTCACCTATCTTCAGTTTATTGAATAGGTTGTGCCTCAGTCTGTTGTGGTCTGTGCGGAGTCTGAAGACCACGACCTTCTCTCTTCTGTTCAACTGGTAATATGCATCATGTTTTCAGTATGTTATGTTTCCCATTTGGCTATGTATTTTGCACTAATAAGCATTTTGGACTCTTCGTAGGTCACACTAGAATATGGTTGTGGTAGTGTTGCACCTTTTTTTTGCCAGTCTGTCTGCCTCCTCGTTGCCTTTGTTGTTACAGTGGGATGGAACAAACTGTACCACTACTCTTTTTGGTGCGGACTGCTGGCATAGTTTACAGAGTACTGCTCTTAAATAATTAAATTCCGTATTTTTCTGGCGTTTTAGTGATGTGACTACGGCAAGGGCATCTGTAAACAGGACTATCTGGGTTTGCATTGATTTCGCCTGTCATCATTGCCTCTACTGCAGCCCTCAGTTCCTCTGCCTCCGCTATGAAATTGCTTGAGACTTTTCCAGTTGCCACTGAAAGTTTTATTTTTCTACCAATTGGTAGGCTCAGGAATACCCTTGCCCTTTCGTTCTGTGTTGTGTTTGTTGCAAAACCGTCGGTGTATGTATGTATCCAGTCCATGCTTGGGTAGTTTTTCGTTATGTACCTCAGGGTTATGTCTCTTCTTTCTTTTTTCAATATGGCTGTTCTTTTTCCAATACCTGGTATATTTTCTACCACCTCCGGAATGGTATGCTGCTTCCAGGTAGTTTAGCGTACAGTTTGGATGGGTTTGGTGGTGTTATGTTGTTCATAAGGTCTTCGCTAAACTTTGCTTTGTCTATTTCTGCAAAGTTTCTCCGCTTTAGTTTCCCATTTCCAAATCTATTTAGTTTCTGTTGCATTGTATGGTCTGTCAGTCTTCTGAGTTTCTCTACTTGCTGCTGGGCTCGGCAGTCTCTTCTGTCGCTCATGGATTGCAGATTTGTAATCTTTTCAAGCTCTACAATTGGCGTTGACTTCATGCCTCCTGTTATAACTCTCATGGCTTGGTTTTGAAGTTTGCTAATTTTATCAAGTTCGCCTTTGCTGCTGTTGTCCATGCCGCAATGCCATACTCGAGAGCTGGTCGCACTCTTCCATTGTACAGTTTCTTCAGTTTACTTTCGTCTGCTCCCCAGCTTGTGCCAGAAAGTTTCCTCATGATTGTCATTCTTTGTCTGGCTCTCATTTGGTTTCTCTCGATCTGATTTTTCCATTTCATGCTCCGATCAAATGTGACTTCCAGGTAGTTTTGGCTGTCGTTTGGCCGCATATATTTGCCGTTAAGACTTATGTTGGTATTTTGTGGTTTATTTGAAAGCGAGAGTATCGTACATATTGTTTTTTCCTCATTTATTTTGACCAGCCATTAGTTCGCCCACTCCTCCAACGATGTTAAGGTCTGCTGCATCCGATTGTTTGCTATGATGATATTTTTTTCAGAGGTCCACATAGCCAGATCGTCTTTAAACATGGAGCTGAGGACTATTATTGCCTATCATGGTTAAATTTCCTACGTATTATGCTTCAAATTCCTGCCTATCATGGTATAAATTAGTCTATCAGGCTTCAAATTCCTGCCAATCATGCTTCAAATTACTGCCTATCATGCTTCAAATTCCTGCCTATCATGCTTCAAATTCCTGCCTATCATTATGCATGGTTAACTTCATCCCCATCATTGTTCATATTCATCCCCATCATGCAACAGAATTCAACATCTTGCCCATCTCCCTGCATCGTTCAACTTACTGCCCATCATAGTTCAACATACTCCCGATCATGCCGCAGGCTTCAACTTCCTGCCCATCATGGTTTAATTTCCTCCATTTCATACTGTATGGTTCAACTTCCTACCTTTCATGTTGCATGGTTCAACTTCCTCACCATCATGCTAAATGGATTAACTTCCTCCCCATCATGCTCCATGGTTCAACTTTCTCCTAATCATGTTGCATTGTTCTACTTCTTTCCCATCATAGTTCAACGTTTTGCCAATCATGCGGCACAGTTCTTCTTCTTCTTCTTCTTCGTCGTTGGCAGTCAGACAGTAACCATTATTTTTTTCGAAAAAAGCGGTGGTCATCCTGAGGCTGTCGACACTTCCATAGAACTTCTCTTGTGGTTCCACTGGTGATTGCCACATCTGCTCTCTCTGATCCTCGTATGTCGAGCAGTTCTGCAGCAGATGCTCAGCGGTCATTTTCTCGGCACCACACGGTCATTCGTCGGTACCACATATCTTTAATTGTTGATTAGGTGGTACCTCAGTCTATTGTGGCCAGTGCGAAGTCTGAAGACAACGATCTGCTCTCTTCTGTTCAACTGGTAATAGGCATCGTTTTTGGTGTAGCCGGTATGTTCAGTTTCCCATTTGGTCATGTATCTGGCTTTAATAAGCCGTTTTGACTCTTCGTACGCCATACTAGTATATGTTTGTGGTAGTCCTGCACCTTCTTTTGCCAGTCTGTCTGCCTCCTCGTTGCCTTGGATGTTGCAGTGTTGGGACCCACTGTACCACTACCCTTTTTGGTGCGGACTGCTGGCATAGTTGACAGAGTGCTGCTCTTAAATCATTAAGCTCAGTGTTTCTCTGGCTTTCTAACGCTGTGACCACGGCTAGAGCATCTGTAAACAGGATTATATGGCTTTCATTTTCGTTATGTGTCACCATTTCTTCCACTGCCGCCCTCAGTGCCTCTGCCTCCGCTCTGAAATTGCTTGTGTACTTACCATTTGGTAGGTTCAGGAATGCTCCTGCCCCTCCGTTCTGTGTAGTGTATGTTACAGAACCGTCGGTGTATGCATGGGTCCAGTCCATGCTTGGGTAGTTTTTCGATATAAAACTTAGGGTAGTATCTCTCCTTTCGTTTTTCAGCCTGGCAGTTTTTGTTTGCAATACCTGGTACATTTTCTACCACCTCTGGAAATATATCCTGCCTCCAGGTAGGTTTTCGTACAGTAGTGAAGGGTTTTGGTGTTGTTAGTGCGTTTATGGGATCTTCGTGCATCTTTGCTTTGGCTATTTCTGCAAAGTTTCTCCGCTTTAGTTTCCCATTTCCCAAATTGTTTAGTCTCTGGTGCATTGGATGGTCGGTCAGTCTTCGGAGTTTCTCTGACTGCAGCTGGGCTCTGCAGTCTCTTCTATCGGTCATGGATTGCAGTTTTGTAATCTTTTCAAGTTCTACAATTAGCGTTGACTTCATGCCACCTGTTATAATTCTCATGGCTTGGTTTTGAAATTTGCTAACTGTATCGAAGTTCGCCTTCGCTGCGGTTGTCCATTCCGCAATGCCATACTCGAGAACTGGTATCACTCTTCCAGTGTACAGTTTCTTTAGTATGCCTTCGTCTGCTCCCCAGTTTGTGCCAGCAACTTTCCTCATGATTGCCATTCTTTCTCTGGCTTTCATTCGGTTTCTATCAATCTGACTTTTCCATGTCATGCGCCGATCAAATGTGACTCCCAGATAGGTTGGGTTGTCGTTTGGCTGCAGGAATTTGCCATTTAGACTTAATTTGGTATTTTGGGGTTTTAATGAAAGCGAGAATATTGTGCATGTGGTTTTCTCCTCGTTTATTTTGATCAGCCATGAGTTCGCCCACTTTTCCAGCGATGTTAGGGCCTGCTGCATCTGATTTCTTGCTATTGTAAGATTCTTTTCAGAGGTCCACATAGCCAGATCGTCTGCAAACATTGAGCTATGGACTCTTCTTGGTATATTCTCTGTAATATCGTTTATATACACCAGGAAGAGTGTGGGTGACAGTACTCCCCCTTGGGGTACTCCCTGCTCGAGTGTCACCTTTTTGCTCATCTGCCCTTGTACTTGGACTCTGGCCGTTCTTTGTTTGAGGTAGGGGTTGATCCACTTGTACATTCTCCCACAAACTTCAATTCTCCTTAGCTTGACTCCAAGTCCATCTTTCCATACTTTGTCAAATGCCTTTTCCAGGTCCACCCAAATCGCTACTGTGTGTTTTTGTACCTGGTAGGCATCTTCTATTTCCTGGGCTATGAGGATGACCTGGTTCTCAGTGGATCTGTGCTGTCTAACGCCGGCTTGCTGTGGAATTAGTATTCGTTTTTCTTCCAGATGCCACATCAGTCTGGTGTTTATCATACGTTCCATCAGTTTGCCAACACAGCTCAGTAGGCACATAGGCCTGTATCCATTCGGATCTGTTTTGTCCTTTCCTGTTTTTGGTACTGGTACCAGTATTGCGTCTTTCCATGCCTGGGGTACAATTCCCCTTTTCCAGCTTTGGTTCAGGACCGATAGCAGTTTCCTCTTCGCTGTTTGGCCCAGCCCTATCAGCATTTCGTTTGTTATCCCGTCATTTCCGGGAGATTTCCTTTTCTCTAATGTTCTCATGGCCTCTTCCATTTCACTCATTGTTAATTTGGCAATCAATGCTCTTCTGGTGCCGTATTGATGTTGTCCTGCCCCTTTTGCTCTTCACTAATGTCTGCATGCCTGTCTGCAGGGACCTCGATGTGGTTTACTTTGGCATAGTGTTCTACAAAAGCGTTTGCGGCTTTTTTCCCTGTGAGCAGGTTTTCGCCCTTTCTTGATGGTAATTTGTTTGTTTGAAGGGGTTTCGTCGTTCATGGCTCTGACTAGCTTACATAGCTTGTTCCCTTCTTTGTCTAGGTTAAGACTTTTGGTTTTGTTTTTCCAGCTCTCTCTTGCTGTTTGGTTGAGAGTGTATTTGTATTTCGCCGTGGCGGCTTTGAGGGCGATGTTTGCCTCCATAGATTGTTCTCGCTCTTCCATGTTTCTAGCATTTGGTATTGCATCTTCCGCTTTCTGCAACTCATCATTCCAATACGGCTTTTAGTTTGTCATATCCCCTCTTGGGATGGTTTCAGTGGCGGCTTGCATTATTGCCTTGCTTAGGATTTCCACCATGGGCTTCATTTTGTTGTTTCATGTGTTGATGGTTTCACACAGCCCGTCTGTCAGGATTGCAAATCTGTCCCAGTCGGCTCGTTTGTAATTCCAACGTGGGAGCGGTTTTGTTTCCTGTGGGCCTGCTTCCATATCAATGTCTAGCCTGATCGGCCTGTGGTCGCTACCTGCCAGTTGGTTTAGCACATGGCGGTCTATTTTATTGTATATGTCCTGTGTGGAGAAGGCCAAATCTGGAGTCGAGGTGGTGTGCCCTGTTCTAGAATAGAAACTAGGGCTATCCTCCGGCCTATTGATTAGGGAGAGATTTGCGTCTATCTCCCAATCTTCCACTTCGTCACCTCTGCTGTCTGTGTCAGAGTATCCCCATCTCTCCGAGTGGCTGTTGAAGTCTCCAACTACTATGCAGTTGGAGTCTTTGACGTCCATACTCGAGAGCGATAAGGATTTATTTGCAGGTCCGTACAGATTGAAAATGCGGAGCTTCGTCTCTTGAGCCATTATGTCAACTCCTACAATTTCTGCTTGTCCGGTGTGATTGACAGATACCGCGCTACTCGGTATGCAGTTTCGGGTCAGTCGCAGGACCCCTCCTTTGTGACCTTCTCTGTCGAAACGGAAGGTCTGGTATCCTCTGATTGAGAATTTATGGTTTTTGTTGAGGTCCGTTTCCTGGATACATGCCACGTCAATCTTTCATTCATGCAGGTAATGTGTTAGGGAAAGCTTTTTTGTTTAAGGACGTCCTCCGAAGTGCAGTGCTGCATGACGTTCAGGAATCTAAGGCCTTCGACATTAACACCGGAGTTAAACACGGGTGTATCCTATCTCCGACTCCATTCTGCATGTTCTTGTTTAAACACGCCTTTGGAACTGTCACGGAAAGGGATATTTAAACATAATATATCAAATGGGAGACTATTCAATATAACCACACTGCTAGCAAAATGTAATGGAAGGGAGACGGCCATTCGGGATATTCGCTTCGAAGACGAAGCTGCATGGTGGCCCATACGAGAACCGAATTACATAACCTAGTTAATAGGTTGGAAAAATATGTTTGGATCCATTAACTTCAAACAAAAGTGATAGCTCAAGGAGCAGATCTTCCAGACATTGTCTTAAAAGATTCCAATCTGGATATCATATCTACAAATGTTTATGTGAACAGGTCAGGTTTATTAGTAACCTGCTCAATGCCAGCAACACATACATTCTGAATGCCTCACATGAAAAAGAGATACATGTTTCCTTATGCGATGTATGAGACATGTACTTGAAATTTCATTGAGTGATAGAGTGACTAACAGCAAAATGTTGGGCCATGCAAAGTCTGTCAGATTAGATACGATCCTCCGCCAGCGCCGCTTGAGGTGCCTTGGGCATGTGTGCAGAGGTGAGTATGGGCGAATATAAAAAGATATCAGATACGGATAGATGACCACAGATAAGTGTACAAAGTTAGCCCTTTCCTCCACTACAAAACTGATTGAAAGCGTGATCTGAAAGTGTTGGATATGAACACCTGCACTTGGGAGGAACTTGTTAACTACAGACCCAGCTGAAGGAATGCTCTTTGTGTTGGTCTGCACACAGAAAAGCCAGAAGAATGAACTGCCAGCGTGTGCGGCAAAAGCAAGGGAAACAACTAACTGCCTCATTTCTAGCGTGAAGTTCATTGTCTCTCAAAACTGACATAATACCACTCAATATATATTCAAACAGAGATAAACAACGACATACACACAGTCACACACAAACAGTCACACAATCACAGTTACACACAGTCATTAAAACAATCGCAGACACAGCCAAATGCAGTCACACACAGCCATACACAGTCATACACAGTCACACAGAAACACATGCGTGCACGTGTGCATACATCCATGCATCCATCCATCCATCCATCCATCCATACTTACATACATTCATAAATATATATACATAGATACATACATACTTACATACATACATACGTACATACATACATCCATACATATATACATACATATACGTAACTATTCTGGCACACGAAAAACCTGGATAAGTTGATGCACTTCACCTCATTGAACGTGGGGACAGCTTGATGTATGTCACCTTATTCATGGTGGGGACAGCTTGATGTATGTCACCTTATTCATGGTGGGGACAGCTTGATGTACGTCAATTCATTGATGATGAGGATAGCTTGATGTACGTCACCTCATTGAAGGTGGAGAACGCCTGAAGTACCTCACCTTATTAATGTTATGGGCATCTTGGTGTACATCAACTCATTGATGGTGGGGAACGCTTGATGTACGTCATCTCATTGATGGTGGGTAGATCTTGATGTACATCAACTAATTGATAGTTGGGACATCTTGATGTACATCAACGCGTTATGGTGGGTAAAGCTTGATGTACGTCACCTCATTGATGGTGGGGAAAGCTTGATGTAAATACCAAAAGACTAAACGCATTTGAAATGAGCTGACGTGAATGATCAATTACAAAACAATGTGACGTGTATTTGTTGACATTGTCTACTTCATGTAGGGCAAAGGAGAGGTTATATTGGTTTCACTTGATTGATTGATTTACTGAAATATGTTAACAATAAACATGGTACAGATGTAACAAGTGTGAGAAACTCACGCTGTCCTGAACGGTATCGTGTATTTGGTATTTGACGAACGGCATTATCTCAAGATTATATTGTCCACTTTTCTCAAAGGTTGTAACGAAGCACATGACAACGCTGAGGACATATTGATTGCATCAGATGTGTGCATCTACTCTAAGTTGAGCACATACTTTATGTATTGGCAAATATACATTTAGACAAATCGATCAAGCAAGAAACTATTACGGTTGATATGAATGCATAGACTGATGTTTCTTGCAATGCCATTAAGTGTGAAATTCACAGACCAATTTATCACTAAATAGCTAATGATCTATAAAGAATTATAAAAGCGTACATCTATAGAACAACAGAGAGTATTTCAAAGTGTATCCGTGAATCCATAAATCGATGCATTCCAATATACTCATATGCTGAAAAGCACACACGCATGCATGCAATAGACACACACATACTTACACAACGGCAGACACACGTACATACATCCATAAAGAAACACACTGATATATTAATACACAGGCACGCAAATACAGCCAGAATCACACACACGCATACAATTGCCTATAATCACACATACACAGCCACATGCAAAAAGATACCTAAATACACATACATATACGCATTCGCGGTATGACGCACATATATACATACACACATACATACATACATTTATACACATACACGTACGCACACACAATCGCACACCCACACAGTCACACACAATCACACGCACACAACAAACACACTTACATACAACACACATACACTCACGAGCAATGGACTATTAATATAACCTTCCAGATTAAGATTGATCATCTGTGATGTATATTCCCCCTAACTGTTAGACAAAGAATTATGGACAACGAACAAACGCTTTGATGAAAACAATTGATGTCCTCTAAACAATTTTCGGATCACTAGGGAAAACATTTAGGAAGTAAGAAATAATTACTTGAGACATTAGAAGAAACAACAGTTAATTGAAAACGAAATCAGAAAACATATGTTAAGATATTTTTTGTCCCATACAAAGAAATAACAGCTAGCTGAAAACAATTATTGGATACGATTATGATGGTAGGGTATGGGCTAAGACAAATGTGACAGTAGTAAAGTCTGTTACTGGGAAGGTAACTCAAATAGATCTGCAGGTAAAATGATGGTGTAATCTGCATTCAGGATCAGCCACAATTGACTTTGCAGACCTTTTGCAGCTGACCTTCCCTGTAGTGACAGCACCTAAACTAAACTATACTTAGATAAAGACGCATATGCTCAGGAATGGATAGGAAACCAGAACAATGGATACGTATATACTTTTAAATATAATCCTTGGAAAATATATGCTACTTCCAGTACTAACCGCAGGCAATTTTTGCCTGTCTTAGAATAGATCAATGTCCGCTGATATTGGCTTGATCAGTTATCAACCCATCTAGAGGCTCAAGGAAGTGGTATGATAGAGGATTATGTTGACAGTTCCCATCAATAACTACGTGCAATTTTGTTTTTTTTTGTGATCATTTTGTTATGTTTATTGTTATCGTTATCGTTGTTGTTATTACAATTATTTGTATACGTATATTGACAGCAAAAAGATATACCTACTGGCAAACAAACAAACCAGACATACACCATACATGCATACATGCATATAGACAGGCAGACAGACAGACCCATCAACAGACATACATACCGACCAAAAGACAGACGCATAGACAGAACCATAGACAGACAGCCATAGACATACATACGCATAGACAGACATATCGAGAGACAGGCATCCATTCAGATCGGCATGCACATAGACACACAGACAGACAAAACATAGACACACAGATACATAGACAGACATACAGCAATACATTCAGACAGAGAGGTAGACAGAAAGACATAGGTATATATATATATATATATATATATATATATATATATATATATATATATATATATATATATATATATCTATATATATATATATATATATATATATATATATATATATATAGAGAGAGAGAGAGAGAGAGAGATAGAGAGAGAGAGATAGCTAGATATAAATATACATATATATATATATATATATATATATATATATATATATATATATATATATATATATATATATATATATATATATATATATATATATATATATAAATATATATATATATAAAGGTTTTTGGATAGATATATAAATAGATATATATATATATATATATATTAGATAGATAGATAGATATATATATATATATAGAGATATATATATAGATAGAAAGATATATAGATATATATATAGATAGATAGATAGATAGATATATAGATAGATAGATAGATAGATAGATATATAGATAGATATATAGATAGATAGATAGATAGATAGATATATAGATATATGGATAGATAGATATATAGATATATATATATATATATATATATATATAGATAGATAGATAGATAGATATATAGATAGATAGATAGATAGATAGACAGATAGATAGATAGATAGACAGATAGATAGATAGATAGATAGATAGATAGATAGATAGATAGATAGATAGATAGATAGATAGATAGATAGATAGATAGATAGATAGATAGATAGATAGATAGATAGATAGATAGATAGATATATAGAGGTGTATTTACTTGTATGGTCTTGTGTCGTCCTGTATCAAGTTTACCTCTGTTAGTTCTCCAGTATAACTGACGTTACGTTTTGCGCTATTAAATAAAACAATCAGACAGTAGCGTTCCATTTTAAACAGACTAAATAGTGGAACCATTTTGATCAATGAACTGTTGTGCATACTTCTTTAAATGTGTCTTACGCAACTTACATTACTATTACCGCACTGAGAACAATATTTGACTGAACAGTTCACCGTATGTCTAACTCATGTCCGTGCAAAATGCGAACAGTTGACAACACACGCTAATATTAGCAAACAAATACGAAACTGGAGAACACATTTGTGATATTCTCTGTCAGGTTACATAAGATTTCAACGTCTTTTGAGAGTTTATTTTGTCTGAAATTACGAGTTATTTCCTCTGATGGACCACATCTGCTCTATTTTTTCATGAAACTGACTCCTCCTCCTCTCATTAGCCCCACTCCTCCTCCTCGCTTGAGCCCCCACTCTTCCTTCTCTCATTAACCCCACTCCTTCTCTTATTAGCCCCACTTCTTCTCTCATTAGTCCCACTCCTTCTCTCATTAGCCCCACTCCTTCTAACATTAGCCCCACTCCTTCTAACATTAGCCCCACTCCTTCTAACATTAGCCCCACTCCTTCTAACATTAGCCCCACTCCTCTCATTAGCCTCACTCCTTCTCTCATTAGTCCCACTCCTTCTAACATTAGCCCCACTCCTTATAACATTAGCACCACTCCTCTCATTAGCCTCACTCCTTCTCTCATTAGTCCCACTCCTTCTAACATTAGCCCCACTCCTTTTAACATTAGCCCCACTCCTCTCATTAGCCTCACTCCTTCTCTCATTAGCCCCACTCATTCTCTCATTAGCCCCACTCATTAGCTCATTAGCCTCACTCCTTCTCTCATTAGCCCCATTCTTTCTCGCATTAGCCCCACTCCTTCTCTCATTAGCCCCATTCTTTCTAACATTAGCCCCACTCCTTCTCTCATTAGCCCCACTCCTTCTCTCATTAGCCCCATTCTTTCTAACATTAGCCCCACTCCTTCTCTAATTAGCCCCATTCCTTCTCTCATTAGCCCCACTTCTTCTCTCATTAGCCTATTTCCTTCCTACATTAGCCCCACTTCTTCTCTAATTAGCCCCATTCCTTCCTACATTAGCCCCACTCCTTCTCTCATTAGCCCCACTCCTTCTCTCATAAGTCCCACTCCTTCTCTCATTAGCCCCACTTCTTCTCTCACTAGCCTCATTCCTTCCTACATTAGCCCCACTCCTTCCTACATTAGCCCCACTCCTTCCTACATTAGCCCCACTCCTTCTCTCATTAGCCCCACTCCTTCTCTCATTAGCCCCACTCCTTCCTACATTAGCCCCACTCCTTCTCTCATTAGCCCCACGCCTTCCTACATTAGCCCCACTCCTTCCTACATTAGCCCCACTCCTTCCTACATTAGCCCCACTCCTCTCATTATCCCCACTCCTTCTCTCATTAGTCCCACTCCTTCTCTCATTAGCCTCACTGCTTCTCGCATTAGCCTCATTCCTTCCTACATTAGCCCCATTCTTTCTAACATTAGCCCCACTCCTTCTCTCATTAGTCCCTCTCCTTTTAACATTAGCCCCACTGCTTCTAACATTAGCCCCTCCCCTTCTAACATTAGCCCCACTCATTCTCTCATTAGTCCCACTCCTTCTCTCATTAGCCCCACTGCTTCTAACATTAGCCCCTCTCCTTTTAACATTAGCCCCACTTCTTCTAACATTAGCCCCTCCCCTTCTAACATTAGCCCCACTCCTTCTAACATTAGCCCAACTCCTCTCATTAGCCCCACTCCTTCTCTGATGAGCACCACTCCTCCTCTCTTGAGCTCCACTCCTCCTTTCATGAGCCTCACTTCTTTTCCTCTCATGCTATAATTATTCCAGTACCAAAGAAAGAAGAAGAAATAACTGATCCAAATGGATACAGGCCTATCAGTCTACGGAGCTGTATATGAAAACTGATGGAGCGTATGATAAACACCAGACTGATGTGGCATCTGGAAGAACAACACATACTAATTCCACAGCAAGCAGGCTTTAGACAGCACATATCCACTGATGATCAGATCACCCTCATAGCCCAGGAAATAGAGGATGCTTACCAGGAGCAAAAACACACAGTAGCGGTTTGGGTAGATCTAGGCATTTGACAAGGTCTGGAAAGAGAGACTTAAAGTTAACCAAGAAGAAGTGAAGTTTTTTGGAAAATGTACAGATGAATCAGCCACTACCTCAAAAACAGAACAGCCAGTACAAGGGCAGATGACCAAAAAGGTGACACTTGAGCAGGGAGTAGCCCAAGGAGGAGTACTGTCACCCACACTCTTCCTGGTGTATATAAATAACATCACTGAGAATATACAAAGAAGAGTCTATAGCTCCATGTTTGCAGACGATGTGGCTATGTGGACCTCTGAAAATAATCTCACCATAGCAAGTAATCGGATGCAACCGACATTAACTTCAATGGAGAAGTTGGCGAACTCATGGCTGGTCAAAATAAATGAGGAAAAAACAACATGTACAATATTTTCGCTTTCAAACAAACTCCAAAACACCAAAATAGGTCTTAACCGCAAATTTCTGCGGCCAAACGACAACTTAAACTACCTGGCAGTCACATTTGATCGGCGTATGACATGGAAAAGTCAGACCGAGAGAAACCGAATGAAAGCAAGAGAAAGAATGGCAATCATGAGGAAACTTGATGGCACAAGCTAGGGAGCAGACGAAATTATACTAAAGAAACTGTACACTGGAAGAGTGAGACCAGTTCTCGAGTATGGCATTGCGGCATGGACAACAGCAGCAAAGGCGAACTTTGTCAAAATTAGCAAACTCCAAAACCAAGCCATGAGAGTGATAACAGTAGGCATGAAGTCAACGCCAATTGTAGAACTGGAAAAGATTACAAATCTGCAATAGATGACCGACAGAAGAGACTGAAAAGCCCAGCAGCAAGCACAAAAACTCAGAAGACTGACGGATCATCAAATGCATTACAGACTAAATAATTTTGGAAATGGGAAACTAAAGTGGAGAAACTTTGCAGAAATAGCCATAGCAAAGATGAACGGAGATCCTATGAACGCATTAACAACACCAAAGCCCATCCCTACTGTACGAAAACCTAATTGGACGCAGCATATATTTCCAGAGGTGGCAGAAAATATACCAGGTATTGGAAACAGGAACATCCAGACTGAAAAATAAAAGAAGAGAAATAAATCTGAGGTACAAAACGAAAAACTACCCAAGCATGGACTGGACTCATGCATATACCGACGGTTCTGTAACAAACAAAACACAGAACGGAGGGGCAGGGGTATACCTGAGCCTACCAAATGGTAGAAAAATATCACTGTCAGTGGCAACTGGAAAATACACAGGCACTTTCAGAGCGGAGGCAGAGGCACTGAAGGCTGCAGTAGAAGAAATGGCGAAAGGTAAAAGAAATGAATGCCATATAGTCCTGCTTACAGATGCCCTGGCCGTAGTCACAGCACTAAAACGCCAAAAAAACTCTGAACTTAATGATTAAAGAGCAGTACTCTGTCAACTATGCCAGCAGTCCGCACCAAAAAGAGTAGTGGTACAGTGGGTTCCATCCCACTGTAACATCCAAGGCAACGACGAGGCAGACAGACTGGCAAAAGAAGGTGCAAGCCTACCACATCCATATCCTAGTGTGACATACGAAGAGTCAAAACGGCTTATTAGAGCTAGATACATGACCAAATGGGAAACAGAACATACTGGCTACACAAAAAACGATGCCTATTACCAATTGAACAGAAGAGAGCAGGTCGTGGTCTTCAGACTTCGCACAGGCCACAATAGACTGAGGTACCACCTATTCAACAAATTGATGATAGGTGGCACCGACGAATGCTCGTGCGGTACCGGGAAAATAACCGCTGATCATTTACTGCAAAACTGCATACGTGGATCAGAGAAAGCAGATGTAGCCATCACCAGTGGGAACACTAGACACGCTCTATGGCAGAGTCGACAGCCTCAAGATTAACGCTGCTTTTTTCAAAAATAAATGCAGGTTGACGAATGACAGCGTACGAAGAAGAAGAAGAAGAAGAAGAAGAAGAAGAAGATGAAGAAGAAGAAAAAGAAGAAGAATAAGAAGAACCCTATTACTCTTCTTCTCATGAGCCCCACTCCTACTTATCTTATCAGATTTACTCCTCCTTATTTAATACGAACCTCATCATCTCATAACACCCACTCCTCTTCTCAAAAGTCGCTCATCCGCTTCTTATAAACCCCACTTATCGTTCAATCATTAAACTCACTTTTCCTCCTCTCATTATTCCCCCTCCTCCTCTCATTAGCCCCACGTCTCCTATCATTAGCCCCCACTCCACCTCTCATGATCCGCGGTGCTCCTCTATTGAGCTCCACTCTTCCTCACATGAGCCTCACCCATCCGCCTCTCATGAGCCTCACTCCTCCTCATCGCTTGAGCTCAGCTCTTCCACAGTCTATGAGACCAGTCCACCTTTTATTAGCCTTTCTCCTCTCAAGAGCTTATTTTTCGCCTCTTATAAGCCCCACTTCTCCTCCCGATAGTCAGACTCCGCCTCTCATTGGCCCTACTCGTCCTCTCAGTAGCCGCACTCTTTCTCTCATAAGATCCACTTCTCCTCCCCTCATGAACCCCGCCTAACCCTCTCATAAATCATACTCCTCTTCTTCTTACGAGTCTCCCGCATCCTCATCTCTTGAGCTTCACTCCTCTTGTTCTCTCATCAGACCTACTCTTAATTCTCTAATCAGACCTACTACTCCTACTCTCATTAGCCCCACTCCTCATCTCATTAGTTCTACTCCTCCTGTGTTCCATTCCTCCTCTAGTGAGCCCACTCCTACTGTATGTCCAGCTCCTCTTCTTTTAATGAGATCCACTCATCCTCATCCCACGAGCCTTACTCTTCCTCCTCTAAAACCTACTCCTCTTCCTCTCATGAGCCCAAATCATCCTCCTCTCATGAACCCCGCTCTTCCTCTTCTCATCATATCCACTCCTCATCCTCTCATAAGCCTCACTACTTGCCTTTTCATAAGTCTTCACCTCCTCCTTTGGAGCACCACTCCTCCTCAAGTTATGAGCAAGGCTCTTCATCCCTTAATTAGCCTCCAATCTTACTCTTCGCATGATCCCAACGTGTTTGCCTCGCTTGATCCCCAACCATCATACTCTCATGAGCCACACTCTTCATCCAATCATGAGCCACACTCTTCATCCAATCATGAGCACCACTCTTCCTCCAATCAAGAGCCACACTCTTCATCCAATCATGAGCCACACTCTTCATCCAATCATGAGCAACAATCTTCCTCCAATCATGAGCACCACTCTTCATCCAATCATGATCCACACTCTTCATCCAATCATTAGCCACACTCTTCCTCCAATCATGAGCGGTACTCTTCATCCAATCATGAGCCACACTCTTCCTCCAATCAAGAGCCACACTCTTCATCCAATCATGAGCCACACTCTTCATCCAATCATGAGCCACACTCTTCATCCAATCATGAGCAACAATCTTCCTCCAATCATGAGCACCACTCTTCATCCAATCATGATCCACACTCTTCATCCAATCATTAGCCACACTCTTCCTCCAATCATGAGCGGTACTCTTCATCCAATCATGAGCCACACTCTTCCTCCAATCATGAGCCAAACTTTTCCTCCATTCATGCGCAACACTCTTCCTCCAATCATGAGCCACACTCTTCCTCCAATCATGAGCCACACGCTTCCTCCAATCATGAGCCACACTCTTCCTCCAATCATGAGCCACACTCTTCCTCCAAACATGAGCCACACTCTTCCTCCAATCATGAGCCACACTCTTCATCCAATCATGCCCACACTCTTCCTCCAATCATGAGCGGTACTCTTCATCCAATCATGAGCCACACTCGTCCTCCTCTCATAAGCCTATTCTTCGTCCACTCCTGAACCCCACTCTTCCCATTCTCACGAGTTCCACTCATCATTCTCTAAAGAACATCACTTCTACTCCTATCATGAGCCCCACTCCCCCGCCTCTTATAAGCCCCGATTATTCTCCTTTCATAAGCCCTAATCCTCCTCCTCTCATGAGCCCCACTCCTCTCATGAACACCACTTGTTTTGTTTTTGTTTTGAATTGTTTTGTTTGTTCTTCTCATTAAGCCTGCTTATCCTCTTGTGAATCCCACTCTTCGTCCTATCATTAGCCAAACTCCTCGTCCACATACACTCCCCTCGTATACCTCTAATGAGAATCACGCTTCTTCATCTCATGAGGCTTACTCTTCATCTTCGCATGTGCCTCACTCCTCCTAGCATGCGATCCGCTCCTCCACCTCTGAAGAGCCACAGTCCTCCTCCTTTCATAAGCTCTACATCTTATCTACGCATGAACGTCACTACTTCCTTTCATAAGCCCCACTCCTAGTTCTTTCTTAAGCTCTACCACCCCTCCCCTCATCAGCCCGACTCATTATCCTTTCTAAAGACCCACTCATCCACTAATGCGCCTCACTGTTCATGTTCTCATTAGCCCTTCGCCTCCCCTTCTATTGTGAGCCCCAGCCGTCCTCCCCTCATGAGCCCCACTCCTTCTCCTTTCTAAAGCCCCACTCCTCCACTCATGAGCCTCACTGTTCCTGTTCTCATGAGCCCTACTCCCCCTCCTCTGTTATAAGCCCCATTCATCCTCCTCTCATGAGCTCTACTCCTCGTTACACGAAACGCACTCCCCTCGTCTCGTTAGCACCATCCTTCTCTCATGAGACCCAATTCTCCTCTCATAAGCCTCACACCTCCTCTAATGAACGCCACTCATCTTCAATTGTACGCCCCACTCTTCATCGTATCATGAACTAACTCATCTTCCTCTCATAAAATCAACTCCACCTCCTCTCATTAGCCCCACTCGTCTTCTCTCGTGAGCTCCACTCTTCATAATATCATGAGCCCAACTCATCTTCCTCTCATAAGATCCTCTGCACCTCCTCTCGTGAGCCCCACTCGTCTTTATAGCATGAGACCAACTCATATTTCTCTCATGAGATCCACTCCACCTCTTCTCACGTTCCCCACTTTTTCCTCCTCACTTATGAGCCCCACTTCCCTCCTCTGATAAGCTTCACTGCTGATTTTCTCGTGAGCCTCCCTCCTCTTCCTCTCATTAAGCCTACTCCTCCTCTCGTGAACCCCACTCTTGGGTGTAACAAACTACAGATGATACAACAGTTCACTTCAGAGACAGAGGTAGTTTCGAAAAAGACTTTCAGTGGAGAGCAGGAGACGGACAGAGGTAGTTCATATAGGCACGCAACCACTAATGTAACTACTCCCATATTATGTAGTGGTCGTAATTGCAAGTCATCAGCAGCTAGACGCAGTCTTCCAGTGATCCCATAGATCATATTTGACGAAGTCTAACATGATACCGTCGAGATCACTTTAATCTACCTCCGAGAAAGAGGAACAAGATAACCGATGTCATATCTGGGATGAGCTGCTACAAACTCCCCCATCAGTGGCAATCCGCAACAAAGTTCGATCACAACAGGCCATATTAGGAGAGGAAAAATAACCGAGCCATAACAGTATGGACAGGGTTAGGTTTAGCAGTAAGAGTATTTTAGCAAACATGTTAGAGAAAGAATTTAAGTTGTTTATACATCGATAATTGGTAGCGTTACTTGAATAAATAATATGTTGTATTATGTATATATTTAGTGTAATTTGGATTTGTTTAGAGTTAGTGTAGAGTAAAATAGAATAGAGCCGACCGCTTTACCGTCTGCGACATAGCTCCATCAAATCGATCGGCTCTGATGCTCGTGTGTGAGAAATGGTGCCCTGTTCCAGAAAAGTGTATTATGCATCAGTAGCGGGGGATCGCTAATAGCACAAAGTTGTCGCAGTAGGAACACTTGGTAGGCAAAGAGAATAGATCATTTACAATTACCTAAGAAGTGTAGAATGTTCAGAATCCAACAGGTGGAGGGAACGTGTGCTAGTTAGTAGATTAGAGTAATTAAGAAGTGTGCTTTTGTACAGAAGCTGGGAAGAGAAAAAGTAAGATATCATTGTTTTATTTTGCTTATACTTTCAATTGTGTTAAATAACTTGTCTTTTTCACCAGATTCGTTTGTGATAGGAAGTAGTGTCTTTTTTGAAGATATAAATATATTGATTGCTGGTCAACCTCTGTATACATGTATATATATATGTATATATATATATATATATATATATATATATATATATATATATATATATATAGTTTGGGTAATTTTAGCCTAGCTTTAGTAGTAAACAGGGAGGCACACACTTGGCACCTTTCATAAGGAACAAAAAAGCCATGAGATACTACAAGTGCCAGGCATTCGGATATAGCATGGTTTGGTATACGATTAGTGTTCGCATTTTTCTCGCATGATGCTAGCAGCCAGGTCGACCAATGGGGTACTTTGTTGGACAGTAGGCTAGACCATGAGGGTGACATTGGGGAAAGAAATCAGAAGGCGACTTTATAACGAGACGCATCAGCTCAGAAAGCTGTTTAAGATTGCTCGCCTTGAAGGCGACTGACATATTCAGGAGGGAAGAAAGAATAAGGAAGTTAGAGATGCAGGTAGAAGACAGTAAAAGTGTGATAGAAGGTTTTACAAAAAAGATTGCTACCATAGAAAGGCAGACAACAGATTGCACAAATAAGTGCGAACCAGAGACATCTTTAATAGATGAAACATTCTCTGTTGAGGGGACTAGACGGCACAGGTGAGTTAGGAGATGAGAGTACCTTAGGCAAGGATACAATAGACAGTGAGGCTGTCACTGAGGTAGGGGACATAGATGCTACGACATGTGGTAGAATGTTGACTCTCTTCAAGAGGAGCATAGTGACAGCGTAAAAGGGGATTGGCAAATCGAGACGGTTAGCCTTTTTTAAGAGGAGTGAGAGACGGGAGAATTGGTTTAGGGAGAGACTGAGACAGAATGAAGACGGACAGTCGTCGTCTGACGAAGAGACAAGATCGTGGCTTCAGCGAGAAATGAGAAGCTAGAAGACGAGGACTAGGCAGACAGGAGGCACTCGACGAGCCGTCGTCTGACGAAGAGACGAGATTGTAGCATCAGCGAGAAGTGAGATGCCAGAATACAAGGACTGGGCAGACAGAAGTCGAGGTACACGACATAGTACAGCTCGCAAGTGGAGAAGACGAGGAATTAGCGGTAGTCGCTGAATAGAAACTGCCTCAGCAAACAGTGGTAGTTGCTGTAGGGAGTGCCAAAGATAGATGGCCCCAAATGAAACTAGAAGATAAAAGAAGAGGATTAGGCAGAATGGAGTTCAGATACAAGCCGTAGTGCTGCTTGGAAGTAGCGAGAGTAAGGTTGTAAAAGCTGCCGCAGTGGTTGAGGAAATAGTTACTACGCATGTATCATTAGTTACGAAGGAGAGAGTAGTTGCGGAGGGAGAGAGGAGAAACCACCATCCCCTAGAGCAGATACCATTTTGTATAAAAAGGAGGTTATGATGGCCGTTAAGAAGCCCATGGAAGATAGGCTACACCAGTCTTTAGAATGATAGAAGTGGTTGTGGGTATATGAAGTAAAGACTTATGTGTTCGTGGATGTATGCGGCTGTCCTTATTGATGTCTTAGAATGAACTGGTGTAAACTGGGAGCTACCCAGCCTAACAATATTGCAGAAGGACGGAAAGATGTGTAGACGACATATAAATATATGAATCGTGGAAACACTACTCACGTGACAAGGTAACATGGTGGCTGACATGGTGCTCTAGAAAAGGAAAGTATGTCTCAGAGGAAACACTACTCACGTGACAAGGAAACATGGTGTCTGACCATGTGCCCTTGACAACGAAAGTAAGTTCCTGAGGAAACACTACTCATGTGACAAGGAAACATGGTGTCTGACATGGTGTCCTTTATAAGGAAAGTAAGTACCAGACGAAACATCACTCACATGGCGTCAATTTGTGTAACTATAATGTAAAATTTAGGAGGTACTTTTCCGAAAAAGTCGTCGTCGTATGAGACATAAAATACAGACATGGTCCCCACAATTTGGGTAGCTCCGTTAGTTTCTATTGAGAAATCTGTTGAATAATATATAACAAATGTTTACTTTAATAAGCAATTAACTGTATAAAGAAGTATATTGCAAGTTAACACCCAAATAAACTATATTAGTTATCATAAATGGTATCTTCAACGAAACGCTTTTAGTGAGGGTTATTTGGCGGGGCGGTGTTGAATAAGTATTTGAAATATAATCTGCAATATCACTTATTTTCATACCACGCTAAAACCTGTCCATGACTAAAGCATTCCAGGTGTATGCATATCACCAAAACGAACTCCCGTTTTGCAATCAATAAATCATGCTGTCTCATAGTCTTACGGGGAGGGAGGGGGGGGACTAAAGAAGCCTCAACCATTAGCGTCCCCTGGAAACAACTATCAGTTGGCGAATTCGTTCAGCACCAAACCACCATGAATCACACACCAATTCACAAGCCAGTACTCGTGTTGATTTCAATCACCATCGAGGAGGTAGCCAGCGAAAAGGAAGCAATATTTTCGAAGATATGTAAACAGTGCAATTGCGATGTCTTAATGATCCAAGAGACCCATCGCACAATCGCTGGTCAAAGACCGAATATACAGTGAATGAAACTTCTTGCGGAGACACCCCCTGAGAAATATGGAAGCGCTATGTTCGCCTCAACAGACCTAGACATCGAATCAGTATATCAGTCTCATGGAGGAAACATAGAGACTATTACAATCCAAACCAAGGCTTGCACAGTGACGTCGATGTACAAGCCACCCAATGACGATTTCGAGTTTCAAGAACCTGTCAATTTCAGAACCCGGAAAACCCAAATAATCATGTGCAATTTCTACTGCTACAGCACGGCATGGGGATACAATGAGACAGACGTCAATGGTGAAACATTAGAGAGCTGTGCTGAGAATACCGGCATACTTCTCTTACATCACCCACAACTACCAGCATCTTTTCACAGGGACAGATGGAAAAGGGGATATAATCCTGACAATATTGTTATCAGTACTCAAATATTTAATGATGTGACAAAAGACATGGGAGAACCTATTCCAAGAACGCAACATAGACCCATAATAAGTAGTATTAAAGCAATGGTCGAACCAGAGAACGTAGTCTTCAAATGACGGTTTAATTTCAAACGCGTCAACTGGATCCCATTTGCATCTGACGTAGACATGGAGGTGGCCAAGTTAGAGCCTAAGCCTGCAAACTATGACGCGTTTATAAAATAAACCAAATAAATCTCCAAAAGATATATCCCACGAGGATACCTATCACAGTTCATAGTCAACGACAATATACGAGCCAAAAAAACTGCAGCTCGAAACAGACCCCTTCGGCACGGAGGCTGGAGAAAATCTCTTTCATGCCATCTCAGAATTCAAAACGCAAAAGTAGCGTAGCCTGGTGGAAGACCTGGACATTAAGCAAAACAGAGGCGAACATGGAAACGCAATACGAACCTAAGCATTGACCCAAGATAGTTAATCCTGACCAAGTGGTCCACCAATTACTGATAAATGGCAAACCCAACTATAACACGAGACAAAGAAGGACCCAACGACAACGGGTGGTAGAAAGTAATCTACTGGGGGTACCTTTCACAACTGAAGAATTAAGTGCAGCAATAAATAAAATAAGATCCAATAAAGCTGCCGGACTCGACGACTTTAGAACAGAGCAAATTAAACAATTTTGACAAAAAACAACCAATGGGCTATTAAATCTTATGAACATATGTTTCGAATCCTTGAATATTTCCACAATCTGGAGGAAAGCACACTTTGTTGCCCTGTTTAAGCCTGGGAAAACTCCATCAGACCGAAATAATTTTCAACCAGTGTCGCTCTTATGCCAGCTATACAAGGTATTTGAAAGGATGATCCTGTACCGCATCGCTTCCCAAATAGACTCGATGCTGATCAAGGAAAAAGCTGGATTCAGACCTGGGAGATCTAGCAGTATTAGACCCTCAGAAGACAGGTCAGTTTTACCCTACTAATTATAGGGCGTTGCTACGGTAATCCTGCTCAATTCGAAAGGAATCGCTAGTCGCAGACACTTGGTTCACGAGCTTGGCTGATAAGACATTGGTGCGAGGCTGCCATCTGAGGGATTACGACCGAACGCCTCTAAGCCGGAATCATGCCCAAAATCTCAGCACCACTGCGATGGGAGGCTACGATATGGTTAGGACCTGGGGCTCGCGTCTCAGCCCTACTCGGTCGAGCCGCAGAAAGAGGTATATGCCGTCCGCTGATCAAAGCGGGCGGGAAGCTGCTCGATATTCACCCCACACGGCGATGAGGTATGCAACGACTAGTAGAAGACTTAATTCTCGGTTGGGGTGTTGTAAGCAGTAGAGCAGCCACCTCTCTGCGAACTGTTGAGACACAACCCTTGATCACGAAATATGTCCGCACACCATCTCAGTGCCATATCCAGGCTTTTCCCCTGGTTAAAGGCACTCCTGCCTCGCTCTTTACCTCGTCGGCTATCAGTCATCCCAATGGACGCAGAGGAGATGCAGTCCAACGGACATTGCACCTCTGCCCTATTGTGACAACCTCTCAGGTGGCGGGGGATTGCTAGGCGTGCCATCACTGCAGACCAGCCTAGACAATAAAGGGAGCAAATATATATCTCACTCACATGCATATGCTACGTTTCTGGCAGGACGTGACGATCCTGGAACACAGACACACTGGAATGCCTCTCTTCCGGGATAGTACAAATTAGTACACAGTCCATCAGACCATATCATTGTCACACCCTATAGACACGAGTAGGGAATCGTCGATAGTACTGCAAGACAACTTCCCTAAGCGAGACAACTCTGAACATAAACAACTGCTGCCTTGCAGATACGCTGGGGACAGCCAAAGGCTAAGGAGGGCATCCCTACAGAAACGCCTGTTGAAATTGGATGCACTGGGCCACATGCTTAACGAAACAGTGCAACGTATATCGTTGTATGATGACGGTACAACCTATCAGAAATAAAGTGTCGCGCCCATCTTGTGGAGTCCATCCAGGCAGCGAGAGTGCCGGGTCTCACGCCTCGAAGGGGCCCACCCAATGCTACTGGTGGTCACCCACCCATGTGCTGTGGAGTCAAGGCACAATGTTCTGGGGCAAAAAATTATTGACCAAAAACACAAAACCATCAGAATACTACAGTGGAATACGGATGGAGTCATTAAAAAAAGCTTTACCTAACACATAATTGCATGGAGGTAATATTGACGTGGCTGGTATCCAAGAAACGCACCTCAACAACAACCACAAATTCTCAATCATAGGTTACCAGACCTTCCGTCTTGATTGAGAAGGTCACAAAGGAGGGGTTCTGATACTGACTAGTAACTGCATACCGATTAGCGCGGTAGCTGTCAATCACACCGGACAAGCAGACAATGTAGGAGTCGAATGACCAAAGAAACGAAGATGCGCATCTTCAACCTGTACGGTCCACCAAACAAAGACCTGTCGCTCTGGATTATGGACGATAAGGACTGCATAGTAGTTGGAGACTTCGACATCCACTCGGAGAGATGGGGATACTCGGACACAGACAACAGAGGTGTTGAAGTGGA
Source organism: Ariolimax columbianus (assembly GCA_036924085.1). Lineage (NCBI taxonomy): Eukaryota > Metazoa > Mollusca > Gastropoda > Stylommatophora > Arionidae > Ariolimax > Ariolimax columbianus. The sequence goes on along the minus strand of JAVGWX010000002.1, from coordinate 143,320,554 downwards.
AGACTTCGAGATATACACAAATGTATTTCTTATAAATGGGCTGGAGGATAGCCCTATCTTCTATTCTAGAACATGGCATACCACCTCTACTCCAGACTTGGCCTTTTCCACGGTTTATATTCACATTAAAATAGGCCACCAGGTGCTCAACCAATTAGCAGGTAGCAACCACAGGCTAATTAAGCTAGAAGTTGAGATGGAAGTAGGCCCACAGGAAACAAAACCGCTCCCACGTTGGAACTATAAACGAGCAAACTGGGACAGGTTTGCAATCCTGACAGATGGGCTGTGTGAAACCATCACGGAATAACAACATGAAACACATGGTGGAAAGCCTAAGCAAAGCCATAATGCAGGCAGCCACCGAAACCATCCCAAGAGGGGCAAGGAAAAAATACACGCCATATTGGAATGATGAATTGCGGAAAGCGGAAGACGAAGTCTCAAATGCAAGGACCATAGCAGAGAGAGAACAATCTAAGGAGGCAAATATCGCCCTCAAAGCCACCACGGCGAAATACAAATACGCTCTAAACCAAAAAACAAGAGACAGCTGGAAAAACAAAACAGAAAGCCTCAATTTAGACAAAGACGGGAACAAACAATGGAAGTTAGTCAGAGCCATGAATGACGAAGGATGATCGCTTTTTTTCGAAAAAATAAAGGTTGACGTCTGACAGCGTACGAAGAAGAAGAAGAAGAAGACCTGGGAGATCTTGCTCTAGTCAAATCCTAAATTTGACACAACTAATAGAGGATGGTTTCCAGCGCAACCAGGTGACTGGAGTGGCATATATAGACCTAAGCGATGCATGTAACACAGTAAATCATAGTAGGTTGCAAGCAAAAGTATACAATATAACGAAAGACTGGCGTCTGTCTAACATTATCAAATTATTACTTCAAAACAGGAGATTAATTTTAACCTTGGGTAATAAAAAGAGCAGATGGCGAAATCATACCAATGGCCTGGCTCAAAGAAGTGTTCTTGCTCCCATGCTATACAACATTTATACCACTAACCTACCTATGGATGCAGACACAAGGACATGTATATACGCCGAAGACACATCAGTCGCTGCTCAGGCTAATGGCTTCGAGAAGGTTGAAGGTAAACTAACACGCTCTCTGAATTAACTCGCAGAGCATTATCGGGAAAACCACCTAAGATCCAACCCTAGCAAAACTCAATAATGCGCCTATCATCTCAAGAACAGACAGGCAAACAGAGAACTACATGTCAGATGGCAAGGATATGATCTTGAACACTGCCTGGCTCCCAAATACCTGGGTGTAAAGTTGGATCACACATTATCCTATATGACACATTGTCAGGAAACAACGCGTAAGGTACATGCGAGAAACAACATTATCTGACAATTGACTGGCACACCATGGAGTGCTCAGCTATCAGTCTTACCCACATCGGCGATTGCCCTGTGCCTTTCCGCAGCGGACTATGCAGCCCCAGTCTGGAAAAACTCCGCCCATGCAAAACAAGTTGATACAGCAGTAAACGACATGGGCAGGATAGTTTCGGGGTCCCTTAAACCCACCCCAAAAGGAAAATGTATCCCTTAATTGGCATTGCACCACCTGATATAAGAAGAGGTGTAGCTGCGGAAATCGAACGAGGGAAACAGGAAAACGACCCTAGACACCCGATGTGTTGCCATCAGGAACAAGCCACACGACTTAAATCAAGACACATTTTCTTAAAATCGACAGAGACCATCCAGACAAGGCTGGAAGATCTCCACATCTGGAAATACAAAATATAAAATAGTCAAATTACATGTATACTTCCATTGGCGAGTAATACATTTTAAAATATTACTATGGGAATCTTAAATGGGATTTGTATTATCAACACCGTGCAGAAAACAACCTTACCACTACTTGATGTTCAATACAAAACAAAGCTATTAATTGATTGGAAAGAATAATTTGTATGTAAGAAATATGGACTCCCTACAGACAACTGTTTTGAATTGGTGTACTTGAACATTAGCTATTTAAAGAGCTGGCCGCCTATACTTGTCCGATAACCACAGATATGGATGCTGGAATTGTTAGCATTGCATCTCTTGTTTCATTTTAATAAACAATGACAAAAAACAAAACGCAGATTCAGTTTTTTTATGATATTATGTGAATTATGACATAACTGCCGCGTTTCGTTTGATACCATGCTGTACTTGTTCAGTCTCGTTAAAAGAATGCATACCATGGATGACAAACTTCGTATTTAAGACCATCAGATGAAACCATTTGTGCGGCCCAAAAGGCTGCAATCTCGCAGCATCGCTGTAAACTGCAGTACACCGTAGCCGAATGTAAGCTCCAGCGACGGTCCACGCGAATGTCTGCATCAATGACATCTTCTGACGCAACAATATGATCCTGACCTGGTCTCGGAAGATCTTTCGTTAACTCACTTCCTTCTTTAAACATCGTTGGCCAGCTCGTCACTGTTGTCTTCGACATGCTTTTGTCACCATACACTGCCTGCATTTTGCGATGATCGTCAACCTTCAGCTGTTAGAAACCGAATCGCCACTCGCTGATCAACTCAGGACGGATTCCGTAACACACGAGCCATGCTGTCAGCGGTCTGCTAAGGACACTATGCGTCGGAGTATAATGAAAATTTGCAAACTTGGCAGTTCGTGCGTGCTGTTTACATCAGAAGTGACGTCATCATGCGCATAGTGCATATGTTCCCTTTGCGCAGTTAGGTCCGGTTTCATTTGACCACGCCTCGTGTGTTTCCACCTCAGACTGTAGTGTTTTAGGCGATACCGGGTGACATATTAACCAGTGTAGGATGCGCGTGTATTTGTATGTATGTACCTATGATAGTAAGGACGATCTCACTTGTTAAACCTAACTATAGTGGACTGGAAGGGACTCACTGTTATTATTTTACAAGTTGTCAATGTACATATATATATATATATATATTTTTTTGTATGTGTGCTGTTTGTGTGTGTGAGTGAGTGTGTGTATGTATTAATTCATTCAACCTTTCACTTCAAAGTATAACACATACCACAACTGACTGATTTTAAAGTCCATTCAATTGCAACCATTCACATTTTCACGCTAATGTGAAGAATATGTTCATTCCGTAATTTGTCATTTTAAAGTAAATCTATATTCCAGTGCAGTGCCTGCTTATAGTAACAATGTAGTTTACATGATGAGGTTACTTTTTAGTTGCATCCTACGACACGCTGCAGGAGGATGTTTATGGTAACAATGACCATGATGATGTAATCCAGTTGACTGTGAGCTGGTAGCTTTAGACAGCCCAATGCCTCCCGCACATAAACACATGCCATCCTTTCTTTGTTGTAGTGATGTTTAGATTATGTTTGCTTCTATTACGAGTTGGTCCGGGATTTGTTCCGATCTCAAGATTGCTCACGGGGTCGACCCAGACTCACAAATTTGGTACCAGAACAATCTGGTAAGTAAAGGCGGCCTATGTGATAATGACCCCATGTTCCCTAACGTGCCGTTAATCGAGATAATATGGGTCAATATTTCTAGTGTTCCTTGATGGCGGATAACTGATTTCAAAGATAGAAAAAAGGTGGATTGAGGTGGTAGTCGCTGGTGTCGCAGATCGTTAAACCTGGTCACATGGTCAGGAAGTGCTATTTGATTTTTTGACTGTTCCTGTCATAATCTGCAATTTGGATCAGGAGGTGGGTCTAATATTTCCAAAGTTTATTCAGAGATACATAGCATGTTCACAGCTTGAAGATCAAACTAGTCTTTTCTTTTCCATTTTTTGGCTGCATCCTACGGATTTGGTTTTGCTGTGTGCCTTTCTTGGATGTAGCAAACCGATTTATCCATTTCTGTATAGGGTTGTTTCTCAGGATCAACCTGCAGGTCTGTTGTGTGATACAATGCAGTGCTGCTTGCTTTTGCCCAGCTCCACTGGAGCATCACTTCCTGTCCATAAAGTGTGATATAATCGGAAGCTATTGTGATTGTCAGGGCATATTTTGAGTCTAAGAATTGATCAATGTCCGCAGTTTGTTTGGTGCCGATTTGAAACTTATGTGAGATTATTCAGCACAAAGCCATTTTACTGCTTATAAATATGCATGCGCTTGCTTTGCATCTGAGTGGTCATGGGTTGATTCCCTAGTTGAGGCGGACATAGTTTTTAAAATCGCAATGACTTCTGGGTCGACCCAACCTTAAATGGGTACCTGTTCAGTCGGGTAAGTAAAGGCAACAGGCGGGAGGCTGCCCATATCATCCACCAAGTGCCGTGGGTTATTAAACAAATATGAGCCTAACACCATATTTCTTATGTGCCGCATGGCGTAATGAGATCTTTACTTTTACTTTTAATATGTCTGCATCTTAGCTTCAACAGGTTTCGCCGCAAAGGCCGTGGATGCAGGGGTGGTGTTCATTGTACATGTTGTCGAATTTAATTATTGCGTCATACCCAACCTTAATGGTAGCCCTGGTAGCAAATCCATTTGTATAGACATGTATGAATGTTTGTGGATATGAATCTATAGTTTAAATTATATCTATATATCAATAGTTAAACAAAGATGGTAGTTTGTTCATGTCTGCAGATGGGTCTGAGAGTACATTTGTTACTATCGGGGTAAGCGTATGCCCTTATGGTAGGTAATCGTATGTCAGTGTGGAAGGTAATCGTATGTCTTTATGGTAGGTAATCGTATGCCCGTATGATATTTAATCGTATGCCCTTAGGGTAGTTAACCGTATGCCCTTAGGGTAGGTAATCTTCTTCTTCTTCTTCGTATGCTGTCAGACGTCATCCTGTATTTTTTTCGAAAAAAGCAGCGTAAATCCATAGGCTGTCGACATTGCCATAAAGCGTATCTAGTGTTGCCACTGGTGATGGTCCCATGTGCTTTCTCTGATACTCGTATGTCGGGCAGTTTTGCAGCAAATGTTCAGCGGTCATTTTCCCGGTACCACACGTGCATTCCTTAGTGCCACCTGTCTTCAATTTATTGAATAGGTGGTACCTCAGTCTATTGTGGCCTATGCGGAGTCTGAAGACCACGACCTGCTCGCTTTTGTTCAACTGGTTATAGGCATCGTTTTTTGTGTAGCCAGTATGTTCTGTTTCCCATTTGGTCATGTATCCGGCTCTAATAAGCCTTTTGGACTCTTCGTAGATCACACCAGGATCTGGTTGTGGTAGGCTTGCACCTTCTTTTGCCAGTCTGTATGCCTCCTCGTTGCCTTAGATGGTACAGTGGGATGGAACTAGCTGTACCACTACTCTCTTTGGTGCGGACTGCTAGCATAGTTGACAGAGTACTGCTCTTAGATCAAGAAGTTCAGTATTTTCTGGTTTTTTAGTGCTGTGGCTACGGCCAGGGCATCTGTAAATAGGACTATATGGCTTTCATTTCTTTTGCCTGTCACCATTTCATCTACTGCAACCCTCAGTGCCTCTGCCTCATCTGAAATTGCTTGAGTTGTTTCCAGTTCCACTGACAGTATAATTTGTCTACTATTTGGTTGGCTAATGAATACCCCTGCCCCTCCGTTCTGTGTTGCGTTTGTTACAGAACCGTCGGTGTATGCATGGGTCCAGTCCATGCTTGTTTAGTTTTTCGTTATGTACCTCAGGATTATGTCTCTTCTTTATTTTACAGTCTGGCTGTTCGCCATCGCTGCTGTTGTCATTGCCGCAATGCCATACTCGAGAACTGGTCTTACTCTTCCAGTGTACAGTTTCTTTAGTATACTTTCGTCTGATCCTCAGCTTGTGCCATGAACTTTCCTCGTGATTGCAATTATTTCTCTTGCTCTCATTCGGTTTCTCTTGATCTGACTTTTCCATGAAATGCGCCGATCAAATGTGAATTCCAGGTAGTTTGGGTAGTCGTTTGGCCGCAGATATTTGACGTTAAGACCTATTTTGGTGTTCTGGTTTTTTTTAAAAACGAGAATATTGTTTTTCCTCATATATTTTGACCAGCCATGAGTTCGCCCAGTCCTCCAACGATGATAGGGCCTGATGCATCAGATTAATTGCTATGGTGATATTTTTTTCAGCGGTCCACATAGCCAGATCGTCTGCAAATATGGAGCTGTGGTTTCTTCTTGGTGTATTCTCAGTGATGTTGTTTATATACACCATGAAAAGTGTGGGTGGCAGTACCCCCCCCCCCTCCCCCCATTGGAGTACACCCTGCTCAAGTGTCACCTTTTTTCTCATCTGCCCTTGCACTTGAACTCTGGCTGTTCTATTTTTAAGGTAGTGGCTGATCCATCTGTACATTTTCCCCCTTGCTTCACTTCTTCGTAGCTTGACATTAAGTCCCTCGTTACAGACCTTGTCTAATGCCTTCTCTAAATCTACAAAAACCGCTTCTGTGTGTATTTTCTCTTCGTAAGCATCCTCTATTTCCTGGGCTATGAGAGTGATCTGGTCCTCAGTAGATTTGTGCTGTCTAAAGCCTGCTTGCTGTGGAATTAGTTTGTGTTTTTCTTCCAGATTCCACATCAGTAAGATGTTTATCATACGCTTTATCAGTTTTCCTACACCGCTCAGTAGACTGATAGGCCTGTATCCATTTGATTCTGCTCTATTTTTTTCTTTCTTTGGTACTCGTATAATTACAGCATCTTTCCATGCCTGAGGTACGATTTTCCTTTTCCAGCTTTGGTTCAGGACTGATAGTAACTTCCTCTTTGCGGTTTGGCCCAACCCCATCAGCATTTCGTTAGTGACGCAATTTTTTGCGGGCGATTTCTTTTTCTTTAAAGTTCTCATTGCCTCTTTCATTTCATTCCTTGTTGGTATTGCCATTATGTGCTCCTCTTTTGCCATATTGTTGTTGTCGTGCCTCTTTTGTTCTTCATTAGTGTGTGTATGCATGCCTAATTTTAGTAACATCAATGTAGTTTGCACTGGCATAATGTTATATAAAGGCGTTTACTGCTTTTTTTCCAGTGAGCATGTTGTCGCCCTGCTCATGGCTCACACTCACTTCCATAGTTTGTTCCCTTCTTTGTCTAAATTGAGGCTTTCTGTTTTTTTTCCAGCTTTCTTTTGTTGTTTGGTTTAGAGTGTATTTAATTTCGCCGTGATGACTTTGAGGGTAAAATTTGCCTCCATGGATTGTTCTCTCTCTGCTATGTTCCTAGCATTTGAGACTTCGTCTTCCGCTTTCTGCAATTCATCATTCCAATATGGCTTGTAATTTGTCCTTGCCCCTCTTTGGATGGTTTCGGTGGCTGCTTGCATTATTGCTTTGCTTAGGCTTTCCACCATGGGTTTCAAATTGTTATTCCATGTGTTGATAGTTTCACACAGCCCATCTGTCAGGATTGCAAATCAGTCCCTGTCGGCTCTTTTGTAATTACAACGATGGAGCGGTTTTTTTTTCCTGTGGACCTACTTCCATATCAACTTCTAACCTAATTGGCCTGTGGTCGCTACCTTCCAATTGGTTTAGCACCTGGCGGTCTATTTTGTGATGGTAGGTAATCGTAAGCCCTTATCGTAAGTTGTGATAAATGCTAGTGTTTTTGCATTTTAATGAAATAATGTACTGTTGAAATGCTAAACGTGTGATGCTAATATTATATCATTTTCTATTCTCTGTTGTTTCCATTCTCATCTATCTTTCATGTTTTGCAACATCTGGTTTTAGATGTTTGTTTTTGGTATTGATTGCACGTGGATCAGTTAGCGTTGTGTTCTTGGCGGCATAGATGAACCGCATCCCATAATTTTGCACTTTGTTCAGCGTTTGTAAGATACTTTAGATTACAATGGTTTAAAGGGGTGAGACAAATTGTTTACAGTACGGACATATTCAATGTAGAGTTGGGTAACATGTCGGTGATGTAACACCACTGTGTGTCGATGCGACTTCGGCTCTATCGGAATACGTGGGGAACAATACAAGTGTACATTCCGTTTTGAAATGATTCAATAAATCAACAAATAGTGTGTGTACATTACAAGTTTAAAAGGCTGGCTGACAGTATCTTATTAAATCCGTATAGGGGGACGGCGTGTGCTAGTGGTTAGGTTACACTGCTCACAAACATAATGTGCTGGGTTCGATCCCCATCACAACACCGGCTGTTACCTCGGGGAAGCAAACCCATAGACAATGAAGAAGGAAGCAGACGTTTACGCAAAATGCATACTGAAGTCGGATGCACTGGACCGACATGCGCAAAATAATAACCACAGTGCAATGCACACCGCCTTTGGGATTAGAAAAATATTTAAAAAAACAAACAATAAACATCTATGCGTATAGGAGGAATATACTTTATTCTAACATATTTTAATGTGTGTGACCTATTTTCGAAAATGTAAATGCTGCTGACTTAGTATCACTACATGTTTATATCCTTCACTGGCAGTTTCCGCTGTAAAGGATATACATGTGTAGACAAAGATCAGTTTGGTGGCAAACGATAAACAAATGTATGGGTTGGCTGGCGGTGTCACTTGGCATCAAAGTGAGAGTTCTGCTCTACGTAATTGTAATAATCGCTGAACTGAGCTGTGCTGGTCCCCATCATTATGCTGTTTGATCTCTTTTCGTGGTTCCAACAACTTCAACAATAACTCGCCGCTGCCGTACAGCTATATTCACATAGGGGGACTTAGCCTATTCACAAATCAGGAGCCGGCCCCTAATGCAGTCAGCCATTGTACTCAATGCCAGTCTTTTAACTCATGCAACGGTGACAAGTAGCATCGATCCTGTCATTCACGTGGATACACCGGTTTCGTGGAGAAGAAGGATCAGCTGGCTGAGCAACAGCTATTCTCGTATCAATATGTTCAGGCAAGCGCTAGAGAGAAATTAGTCCAGTATCGCTTCTGAGAGTCGACAAACCATAAAATGCAATGAGAGGATGGACTTTTCCTATATGTTTTCTCGGGCCATAAACGGCATTATCACGCTGAACAACCTCAACCAGCATATATCATTCTAGGCTCAGCTTCTCAGCCTAAATGGATGTGTACGTCTTAAAGGAAAGACACCACAGATCAGACGCTACAGATCAGGCACCACAGATCAGGCACCACATATCAGGCACAACAGATCAGGCGCCACGGATCCGGAACCACATATTAGAAGACAATCGAAAACAAAGAATCATACAATGAACTTTGGCTACGTATCATAATATCATGATCACAGGTATTCCAGAAGACACTCAGGCAATAAATGATTGTTCGAAAAACTTTGATTATGATCCATGCCCTCAAAAGATCTCAGGTCGGCATCATCAAACTCCGGGAAATGCGTAGTCGAGTGCTGGTCTCTCATTGAAAACGATTACACGTTCTTATGGCAGAGATACATGAGAGCAGGGCGTCATAGAAAAATACATCGGATTTGAAGTAATAAAGTCACAACTAGAAATGGCAGAGATACGCTAAAGGGGCACATCTATAATATTATCACTACGTCTTTATACATCAGATTTCATTATTAATCGACTCAGTATCTATGATCCTACACGTGGCGCCACTCGTGACATAAAGGATGAACTAAATCGACAACTAAATCCCTCATAACAAGGATCCCCAGTTTAGGAACACCTGATCCTATTGAGGTATTCCAAGGCCAGGGTAAGCGCCGATCACGACTCGGGCATTTGTGCCTAAGGAAGTTCGGTGTCAAAAACATGAAAGAAAATGGGCAGCTGCTTTTGGGGCAATGTGCCTACATCAATGTGTGCATCCCAAACATATTATTCCAAACGAAACAACTTTACAAAGTATTCTGGAGACATCCTCACTCCAGACATTGGCACACGCTGTATGTGATCATCACTAAACGCTAAAAATTAATATATGTTTTACAAACGCACACATTTCCTAGCGCATAGTGTGACACTGACCACTAACTGGTCTGCTGCAAAATTAGGCTGCAACCAAAGAAGATTCATTATGTAAAACATGTGAGTAAATACCGCACCGAGAAAGCAAAAGCAGATCACTCTGAAATGTGGAAATAATTAATAAAACGCCTCTCTGAAGTAACACGCAAAGCAACATACTATGAAAAGCACTACAAAAAGGTGGGATCACGTCAGAAGATTAATACACACCAGAGCCGAGGCAGTCTTTGGAAAGATGACAATAAATATGATTTACTAGTTTGAAGCTGGGTCTGCCATCATTGAACCAGCCATTAAATGGCGCCGCATTATCGCCACGGAGTTCAAGGTTTCACCGAGCAGCACGACCTTACATTTTACAAATCAGCAAATAATACAGAACAGAGACTGGCAAGAAATTGTGCAAAAAACTACGGACTTCAATTCTGTAAATCCAACAAGTAGGTAGCGGACATTTGAGAAACAGTACCATCAGGAGAATGTATGAGGGCATAAAGAAAGCGTTTGGACCTACACTAAAGTCTTCAGTGAGCTAAACATTGTGACAGGCCAGATTATTCTGGGCAGGGAGATGAAGAAATATAAATACTCCGAACACTCGTCAGTCTTGTACACCTGCAGTAAATTAGTAGCCGATTCCGCTCTTAAAAAAATCGACATATGCCGATATTGACGCAAATAGACGAAACACTGAACACAGCAGATTTGAAAAAGAAAAGCTGCTGCTGGCATGCCAGTATGGATGACATTCCAGTAGAAATCATTAAATGTGAGAGAAAATGCGTTCTACAAATACAACTATATATGTATTGGGATGAGCGGGTCGTATCACAGGACAGAAGACGTCAACATAAACACCCTTTACAAAATATACAATGCTGTGGAGGGATAGTTATAAATTTGAGAGGTAGCTAAATAAAGTGGATTGTAGCTAAATAAAGTGGAGTGGTAGCTAAATAAAACGGATAAATAAATGGATAGGCGTTTCTAATATAAAGATAGACGTTGATAAACAATGAATAAGCGTTGTTACATAATATGTATACGTTGCATGACACTGGATATGCGTTTCTAAACAAAAGATAAGCGTTGATGAACAATGGATAGGAGTTGCTAAACAATGTGTAGTGGTAGATAAAGGAAGTAGAGAAGCATACAAAGAACATGGCAGCTAAACAATGGAATGTGTGATCAAAACTGTGTATAGTGGTAGGAAAGCAATGTCGATAATCAAACAATGAAGAGTAGTAGGTGTACAATGTCGAATGGTAGGTAAACAATGAGGAGTGGTAGGTAAAACAATGCCGAGTGGTGGGTAAACAATGTCGAGTGGTAGGAAAACAATGAGGAGTGGTAGGTAAACAATGCCGAGTGGTAGGTAAACAGTGTCGAGTGGTAGGTAAAACAATGCCGAGTGGTAGGTAAACAATGCCGAATGGTAGGTAAGCAATGATAAGTTGTAGGTAAACAATGTGGAGTAGTAGGTAAACAATTTCGAGTGGTAGAGATGTAGAGATGTAGAGATGTATTTGAGAAATGTAGAATGGTAGCAATGCAATGTGCAACTGCAATTTAACACTATGTAATGGTAGCAAAACATGTCGTAATGGTAATTAGCAGCTTAACAATGTGGAGTGGTAGTTTAATAATGTGGAATCACATATAAACAATGTGGATTGACAGCTCAGCAATGGGACATGAATGGTAAGAGCCAGGTAAGTAGTCGAATTTTCTGCTTCATGAAAAAAAATTATAAGGGGAATTGTGTCAAACAAATAGAGATTAGACATACATTAACATTTGACGAGGCAATGGTAGCAAATAGTTAGATGTCATAGTAAATATACAAATATGGGGTAACCAAGCATATCAAAGAAAGACGAATACGCATTGAAAAATAAACAATATGATTGTGAAAAAGATAGTTTTTTTTTAAACACAATCAAAAGTTGCTTACTTACATGCGTTTATTGCTATTTTATTTATTTGTGTGTCATCGTCGTGTGTTGCGTACGTGGGGCTCACATAAAGCAGAATAATAAAACTAATAACAACATAAAGGAACTTTATTTGCATGCTATCATTTAACAGACGCAGGCTACTTGAGTGATTTGTGAAATGTGTATGCAACAACCGTTTAAACATGAAAATCGTGAGCATGTATATCCCAGAAGTAGTTGCTTAGAGAGAAACGGACACCGAACGGTGCGATGCGGTTTTGTTGAGTAGGAGCTTTGGGAATACCAATTGTTTAAATTTGCGTTCAGTTCAGACAATACCTTCTTTAGAGTTGGCAATTGTTTAGAGAAACCATCATTTATTCATGCGAGTATGAAAGACGGGGCACGTCCCGGCCGATTGAGAAGATTGAAAAGTCGTTTCCTTGTACAAAGGCAAGGGGAGTCGCAAAAGCTGCAGTAATTGCAGGTTTAAAACACTACTCTCGGTTCAAGGGAATGTGTGTGCCATTATGCTAATAGCTAGACTCAAGTCTCTCTTGTGCACTAAACGTCGCTCAGAACAGTCTGGCTTCACCGAGGTAGCTCTACAACTGTCGCTATCCTTGCTCTACGCCTCAACGCTGAACTACACCTCGTCTTTAATCGTCCCTTGTACGCCTGCCTTCGACTATGTTGATCGACCAGCTTTATGGAAAGCCATTCAGGGAATATGCACCCTGCCCCCCGCCCCCACTGTTGGACGTAATCAAGAACACCGGCACCATAATTCGACTAGTGGCACTCTCTCTGACAGATTCCCCACGACCTCGTGTGTCAGACAGGGATACGTTCTTGACCCAGAACTATTCTGCTGGGCAGTCGACTGGCTTTTTGACCGCCATCAGGAAGGTAAAGGTATTGCCAACAACGCCGAGGGCTTCAACAGCATAATAAAAGCGTATGGCCAAGAACTCGAAGTGGTTGATCGTTTTAAATATTTGAGGTCGATTTTCAGTGATAAAGGATTAAAATATGAAGTGTTGTCCATAATAGCACAGACAATAGCGGCGCGTGCACGGCTTAACACAATCTGGCAAAACACACGGTTAGCATTATGCACGAAAATCAGATTAATGCGTACATTGGTCATGTCAATATTCCTTTGTGCTTGTGAGGCATGGACAGTTACAACTCACTTTCTGTGAAGGATACATGCCTTAGAGAAGAGATGTTTCCGAAGACTTGTAAGCGTCCCGTACAAAGATCGAGTTACAAATGAAGAAATATGAGATAGGATTACAACAGCAGTAGGACATTTTGAACACCTCTTAGCAACTGCAAAAAGAAGGAAACTCGCTTGGTAAGGTCACATATCGAGATCAAATGGTTTTGCAAATACGATCCTGCACAGAAAGGTGCAAGGCAAACGACGAAGAGGCTGGCACAAAAAGAGGTGGGAGGATAACATACAAGAATGGACCAATTTCCGAACAGAAGAGGCACAGGCAGAGGCAGCTGACAGAGAAGGGTGGCGTGGTGTTGTAAGGATGTCTTCATGTGTGCTCCAACGACCTCACCGTTTACGGTTACGGGATGACCTGACCTGACCGACAATGTACGAAATACAGATGTGCTAGCGCGTTCGAGCATATCAAGCAACGGCACCATGAAATGTGCAGTACATCTGAGATAAGCTGGTTATGCGGTACGCATGTGGGATCAACTTTTACTAAAAGACAGTTGGTCTATGGTGAACTGCAAAATGGCAAGAGAGCAGAGGGTGGTCGGCGGAAACGGTACACAGACACGTTTAAGAAAAATTCATCACAGCTGTCTGCCAGTTTCATGATGGCATGTCAGCGTGGGTACTGGATGATGGCGAACTTTCTGCAGCATTCCCAGTCATAAATGGAGTCAAACAGGGTTGTGTGCTGGCCCCATCACTTTCAGCAAGGTCATTGCAGCCATGCTTTCTGGTGTAAAACTTCATTGTGACACTGGGATACAGATCAGATACCGGATGAAAGGGCAGCTGCTTACTCAGAGCTGCCTAATGAAAAAGGGGAAAACAGCAACGTTCGTATATATCCTCTTTGCCGACGACTGCGCGATTAACATGTTCTCAGAACAGGACATGCAGTTAACCATGGATGAGATCAAATGAATCCACTAATGTGGGTCATATTGTAAACATTAAGGCACCACAGGTAATGTTTCTACATACGCCTGGGAAGCCCTACCACGAACCAAACGTCGTTGTGCAGTGACATGGTCAAAAATCAGTTAATAGATTTACCTACTTTGGCAGTACCCTCACCAGATAAAGAAATATTGACTCTGAGGTCCACAATATGATTTCCAAGGCGGAGGTTGCTATCGGAAGATTACGAGACAATGTTTGGGACGGGCAGGGAATCAGTGTTGCCATTAAGATTAGTGTGTCTCGTGCTGTTGTGTTAACTACCGTTTTGGACGCATGCGAAAAATTGACAGTCGATATCAGGCATGTCAGGAAATTTAATCGTTTCCGTGTAAACTGTTACCGCAGACTACTCAGGATCGTATTGCAGGACAGAGTGCCCAACTGAAGTCCTCAGCAGGGCTATACTCTCTGGCATCCATATGATGCCCAGATCAGATGGACAGGTCATGTTATTCGTATGTCAGATGATCGCCCACCCCCCCCCCCCCCACCCCCCACCCCCACCCCTAAACACCTGTTGTACGGTGCGCTCATGACAGGGAAGCGCTTGTAGAAGAGGGTTAGGGGGGGGGGGACGAAAGAAAGTTACAATGACACTCTAAAAGTTTATTTAAAGAGTTTCTCCGTTGATGCTGCTGACGAGGAGATGCTTGCTTCGAACCCCTCAGCCTAGCGCACTGCCATCACACATGGTGCTTGCACCGCTAAGCAGAGCATCATCACAGAGACGCTGGACAATCGAGCTGCACGAAAGAACAGACGGCAAAACTGCTCAATTACAGATGATGTTCACGTGTGCCCTACGTGCGGTAGAGTTTGCTCAGATCGGACACTACAGTCAGTGAGATCACATTTGAATGGACATGTTTGACGCTCTCGCCATCTTCGCTTGCGATGGCAACTAACTAACTAACTAACCATCATGACAGGGAAAAAATCACAACCAATCGAACAGACTGACGCAGCACTATTGCTGAGGGTCTTCGCAGACATTTACAAGAAATGAGGCTATACAAAAACGTAAGCTAGACGTCGAACCGCAGTTAAAAGATATCAATACATTCATCGATAACATGGCGCTGTGCAAAGCAGCGGACAGCAATGGGATCCGAACCTGGTCTGATCAAGCATTATAAAAACGCACTCTTTAAACCAATGCACTTTTTGAATGGGGTCATCATACACCAATATATTTGGGATTTAAAATTTCACATTATACATAAATAAAGGTGATATAAATTACTAATAATTACAGAAGCATCTCACTGCTTAGTGGTATTGGCAAAGTCTTTGTCAGAGTGACCTTATTGCAGCTACACAAACTCGCTGAGATCGTTTCCAGGAGTTATAATAAGGATTCCTATCTGGACGATCAGCGATCGATATAATCTCCTTTTTACGACAGCTACAAGAAAAATCACGGTAGCAGAAAAAGTATTTGTGTGGCTTTCCCCGACCTGCCAAACATGCAATTTCATTAGCAGGGCTGGACTCTTCAAAATACTCTTTAAACAAAAATGTCCTAACAAACGGCTGCAGCTTATAGGGTCATTTAATGAGGATCTGAAAGAAACATCCAACACAGGAAAGTGAAGAGACAACACAGAGAAGTGAAGAGAGAACGAAAAATTCAATAGAGAATTGCTACTCCAAGATCGCACACACCTATAGTCAGACATAACTAAAAAGGGCCTGCTATTCAGAAAGGATCGCTACGCATGTCGGCTCATATCAACCATTCTTTAACCGTAATGATAGGGGGTGTCTAAATGTTACAGACAATTCCGGGCCCCGATTGGCTTACTTAGCCATCTTTGAACCCATATGAATAGTGAAGGTTGACAAAAGTGGTTCTCATCGATTATGATGGGCGAACAACAAGACAACGGGCAATTCCTGAATGCATAATTATGAACACTACTGTGCACCATACAGAAACCGTTTATTTGAAAACAACCAAGTGAAACTATTCACGATTTCGATACCCAAAATGACTGAAATATTTATATTTTATTCCAAAGCATGTTGTGTTGAGTATGTGACACGAGTTGGATACAAAACAAAAAACAAATGTTCACTTACTTTCTTTTTCACTTAATTACCTTGCTTGCTGATTATCCGTTACTCAGTGAGTGGGCAAACAATAGTGAATTGCCTAAAGTAGCAAGACACAAGTGTAGGAATGATTTCATTTTCTTCCTTAGTGTATAATGTACAATTTGTCATATTATTTGTGTTAAATGGCCCTTTAACGAAGACTTTTCTCAAACACGCATATGGTCATTAACAAATTAATTTCTTTTGTGGATCTGAAATTCTGAAGAAAAAAATCTCAACACACGAAACTCGGTTAGATTGACGAAGTGCCCCACTCACAGCTTATTTTCGTGGCGATAGGAAGAGATAATGTAGGAATGTTAGAGACTAATCTCCAACATTTACCTTCTTTATCTCGTCTTCCTTTCCCACAATCTTTGCTTTATATCCAATTGGTAACATTATTTCGATGTACAAGTATAAGCTGACATGCCTGCATTTGCTCTTAGAAAACGGTGTATATGATTTACATCTGTAATTATGAATATATACATTGTGGGGAGAGGACAAAACGTACTGATCAAACAATGTTAATGTCAGAGGATCTATATTGACCAAGATCCCACTTACATGCCTTTTCCCTGGAAGTTTGATGTCCATCGCAAGCGACATCATCAGACAGCTTTAAGTATTTGAATTATAGGAAGAAAGAAACAGCGCTTATTTTTATTATTATTATTATTATTATTATTATTAACTTCACTCTCTGGTCCTGAGCTAACTTGGAGGGACAAGACGCAAGTCAAGACGACTGGAGGTAACTCAAGATGCAGTCACTCTTGAGACCAGGGGTCACTTGAAACAGCGGGATTCGATAGCACATCGTTTTCGTTCATCGCTTTGAGAGGCGAGTGTCTTACATCTCGACCACAGCGTCCCCATCTCTGGATTGGCACTGTTTCCTATCAGTCTAGCTTACAAGATGTAAGACAACGAGATCCCTGCAGCAGTTAGCCCGATTAAGTTAAGCGAAGCACAACAAACAGGAAGACTTCAGTCCACCTTAATAATCACGCTAGATTGGTGATGAAAGCTACTAAAGACCGCCGCTTTTTTCAGGGTACAAGAACGAGTGAACTTTCTCATCGGGTTTATCAGAAAACAACCTTGGTTGGAGCATGTTCCTTGTCTGATACATTTATTGCTGCAATGCATTGCAGCCAACAGTATAAGGTTCCGAAAGATACTCATTGCAAAAATATAATGGGACAATTAGCAATCCCAACCTACTCAAGGTGAACATTTACACCTGTAACAACAAGTATATGAAGATATGGCCAACTGAATCAGGTTTAGGTGAAGCATTTAAAGTGCCACCTATATTCATTGACAATGTCGCCACTGCTAGAATGAGGCCAGAATGACAGGTTTTTCAATCCCGAAAACCTCAAACATGGCCAGAACAGTAGAGGCGGGAAGGTCTACAGATATCTGAAACGAAGAGTCCGAAGCTATTGTGACCTGCACTAAAGAAATCAGAGATATATATCACGGTGCCAAAACCACTGCATCAATCTTCATTATAATGATGAATGGCATTCTTAAGTGCACATCGCTTCTCTCAGCAACGACATTGCCTCTCATTCTAACAGATGAGCCCCGACATGTTTTTATACCATTTAACGCAGATCAGTTTGTATATGTGACACCTTATAATTTCTGGACCTGTTCACCTTTTTGATACCTACTTTCACTGTCCAAGCGCCACGTTAAACAGTCAGTATTTATCCAGCATTCAGCGACATGGGTTGCCTTGTTATTTGCCTCCAGCATGTAGCACCTATTGCATTTTCCCTGGAAGTTGAGGCACGTGGGCTGGATCCTGTATTGCGCCACAGTCACATGTGTCATCATCATATGTGTATCCGTATCGTTTCATATTCCTCTTGCGCTGTGAAACACCAGTTTGGAGTCTGTTCAGCGACTTCCATGTTGTGTATGGTAGATGATGCCGGGGGCATATTCCTCTTGAAGTTTGATCTCTGGAGCACGCACCAATGTGTGCCATCTTCCGATACAGCGACTTTTAGGTTTTGTCAGTACAGATTGTGTCTATTTATGCCTGCATTTGAGTCGTGTGCTCTATACCTGATGTTCAAACAGTATGTGCCTTGTGTCGTGCTCTTGTTTTTCTCGTTCGAGTTTAGCTGCGACGCTACGTTGAATCTCGGGAGATGCTATGCCAATTTCGGGGTATTTGTAATCAATAGGGTTAAGTTTTAGTCACTCCAATTCTATCCGACCCGCTTCATTTATTGAGGTGTCAACTAGTTTCCCATAGGCAGAGTTTTTTTAATTGTTTAATGGCGCAGCGTATTCATCTTCGGAAAAACACAAGACAAGTGCCGATGTCCGAAGGAATAATGAATATGCTTCTCGCGTTGTGGCCGCCAATTTTCGGTTGATATTATTTTTTACTTATTTGATATTCAACCTCGAGGAGATCTTTTTTTCCATTGTACTAATCTCTCGATTTTCTCCCAAGAGAGATAATAACTCGGTTGTAGTCTGGCAGTTTATTTCCAGTACAAATCCATCTTTCTTGTCCCTTTTATGTATGGCCGTCTCACTTGTAGTTATCGTATCAATCGTTCTATCTGCATGTACCATCCATGACATGCATTTCCTGATTATTTCACCTCGATATTTGGTCAAATACAGCATGTGCATCTTGTATGTGACAAAGGTCACTCTAAAATATCTCAAGCTACCACGCCTCTCAATGAGCTATACACATCCAATCTATTCTTCAGTGCATTAATTGTCCCTGCCTCCACTACCTAGTGTGCCAATGCATTCCAAGCATTCACCACTCTCTGACTAAAAAATGTATTTCCTAATATAAAATCTGGACTTCTCTTTGGTTAATTTGTAGATGTGCCCTTTTGTTCTTGTAGATGGTTGTATTTTGAAAAAGAACTTGTTATAGTCTAATTTATCCATTCCTCTGAACATCATATAAACATGTATTAAGTCATCTCGAATTCTTCTCTTTTCTAGACACTGTAGACCGGTTTTCCTGACTTCCCTCATAATTGCATTTCTGGAATACCACTATCAGCTTTGCCGCGCTTCTTTGTATCATTTCCAGCATGTTTATAGCCCCTCTATGATAATAACTCGACACCTATGCACAGTACTCCAATATAAGTCTAACTAATGCTTTATACAGTTTAACTATCACTTCCTTGCACTTATGTTTATTTGGTCTTTTTATTAATCCCAACTTTGCATTTGCCTTTTTCACTGCTACCTGAACTTGCTCACTCACCTTACCTGTATGATCTATTATAACCCGTAGGTTCCTTTCCTTATCTATCTTTCTAATATTGTTCTCTTCTATTCTGCCATTATGTTCCATATTTAATATTCCCATGTGGATGACTGTTCATTTATCTACATTAAACTCCATTCGCCAGGGTACAGACCTATCTTTAATTTTGTTCTAAATCCGAACTCAATATATTCACTTCTGCTTTAGATGAGACACTCCTGCATAGTTTTGTGTCATCAACACATTTTGCAATCGTTTATACATATCAAAAACAAAATTAGTCCCATAACCGAGCCAGGTGGCACTTCACTTGTCACTTCACACCACTCAGAGTACTCCTTATTTATGCCCACTCTCTGCCTTCTTCCCATTAACCAATGTTCAATCCATTTGCAATGTCCCCACCTATTCCATGTGATTTTAACTTTCTAAATAATTTTTTGGTTACTTTATCAAAGACCGTTGCACAATCTAGATAAATAACATCCATTGGCTCCTCTGTATCTATCATTTTAGTAACATCCTCAATAAATTCAAATATATTTGTTAAGCATGATCTCCCTCTAGTAAACCCATTCTGACTATTTCTGATTATATTAAACTTTCCTAAATGCATTACAAATTTTTTCTGTGATTGTTGAATCTACAAATTTACAGACTATGGTCTTTAAACTCACAGGTCTATAATTTGCTGGATATTATACTTTGGCGTTTTTGAATAAGAGGATTACTCATGCATCTTTAAAATCCCATGGAACAATCCATTTTACAAGTGATTGAGAACATAATATAGCCAATGGTTTTGCTAGTTGGTCTCTACTTTCAAACAGCAATATTGGATGAATACCATCTTGGTCTGGACATTTATCCACTTACAACCTCTCCAATTTAAAAACAACAAAAACAAAATCAGTATTTTCTTTGTAAAACAGATTGATCTTAATACCGCTGTATCAATTTATCTTTGAAAGATATCTACATGCTCTGGGAATTTGGAGCAGTCCTCATTTGTGTAGACTGTACCAAAGTACTGATTGAGTAGATTAGCTAGCTGACTCCCTATTCTCATTTATTATGTTTCCTGTGCCGTTTATGAGAGGGCCTACTTTATCTTTCGATTTTTGTTTATTTCTAACAAAGGAATCTTTTAGTATCGGTCTGATCCTCAGAGCAAGCTTTTTTTCGAAGTCTAGTTTTGCTGTTTTATTCACTTGCTAAGCTATGTTCTGCTAGTACAAATATGTTTAATAAGATACGCACATGTTATCCCCGGTAAACATTCCAGCAAACAAGTTCCAGATGATATCCTGCAGCACGCCAAGCAGATTCGGACTACATGAACAAAACCACCCATAATAATAACTAAATTGGAAAACATCTGGTACGGCGTCATCGGATTATTGGAAATGTACACTCATTTCCATTCGCATTGCATATGGTGTTAACATGGCGACGAAATCCATATCGGCGCAGTAGGGAGTCCATACCATATGTATCGATTTCATCATTGCTATCCAGCATGTCAAAACTCTCATATTAGTGAAATTAGCCTCTTGCAGATTGGAACATTGGCAATACCTGTTTGAGGCTAGAAAAAATGATTTTTTCACCATCCAATGATATGTCCACATACGCGGTTATGACGACTATGATGTTTAGTCATTTTTTGAAGACTTTGGAAATCTACTTAGTCTCCATTCGTAAACAAAGATTCCTCTCGTTTTTTTTATCATCGCCAGAAATGGTCCCAAACAAGCAAGACATCACTATCTGGCAAATGGTTCTGAGAACAAGAGAAATGATCGAGGAGAACGTCTAGCGATTGTCGTTGATTAGTGCAAACAGTTTTATTAACACTATTGCTCATAAAACCGTTCGGAAAAGCATGGACATGACATTCTCTAAACTAGAATACACAGTATGGAAATCGGCTGTGCATTGTGCAACGATATCAAGTTCACTACACATGTAGAATTGCTACATCGTTTGAGAATAGGCAGTGATCACAGACCAATCAGAACCGCGTTAGTTCTCGTAACAGCTCTAATTGGTGCAGCGCTTGTAGATCAAATCATACTGCATGATTGGCAAATATGTGGATCTCTAATGCAGTACTTCGAAAAGCTTGTTGACTCTAGCGTTCAGTTACAACGTACTGACCAATATGTCGCCAGGGTCAGGCACAATATACTGACCAGTATGACACGTTAGGGTCAGGTAGAACATACTGACCAGTATGTCACGCTAGGGTCAGGCACACTATACTGACCACTATGTCGCGTTAGGGTCTGGTACAACATACTGACCAGTATGTCGCGCAAGAGCCAGGCTCAACATACTAACCAGTATTACGCGCTATGGTCAGACAGATTGTACTGAACAGTATGTCGCCAGAGACAGGCACAACATACTGAACAGTATGTCGCAACGGCCAGCCACAACCTACTGACTAGTTTAGGGTAAGGCACAATATACTGACTAGTATGTCGCTAGGTTCAGGAACAATATGCTGACCAGTATGTCGCGCTAATGTCAGACACAATATACTGACCAGTATTTCACTTGTGTGAGGCACACTATACTGACCAGTATGTCGCGCTCAGGTCATGTAGACCATACTGACCAGTATGTCGCGCTAGGGCCAGATACAATATACTGACCAGTATGTCGCTAGGGTCAGACACACTATACTGACCAGTATGACTCGCTAGGGTCAGGTAGAACATACTGACCAGTATGTCGCTAGGGTCAGCCACAATATACTGACTAGTTCTTCGCTAGGGTCAGTTACAATATACTGACCAGTATGACGCGGTAGGGTCAGGCATTAACATTTTCTACATCGATTTCTTCCAATCATCACTCATCCCTCACCACCCCTCCCTAACCGAGACCCTCTCACCCCTGCCCCCACCCATCATCACCTCTGAAATTCTAAGCCCTATAGAAAATAAGTCCACTGGGAAATCTCCAGGTAAAGATCAAATCACAGCTGTGATGATGAAAGCATGCGATCAACCACTCTACATGGCCCAAGCCAGCAGATTATCTCGATACATAGAGATTACACGCCGGCTACTTGGCATGAATTACAGACCGTCCTAATCTACAAAAGAGGAGATAAAGAAGACTTGTGCAACTATCGCCCAATCACCCTCTGACACTATACACACTGTTTACCAAATTCTCCTAGCAAGATTCGCAAGACAACCAACAGAACAAGCTTTAATCAGACGAACATGCAGTGCACTAGACCACATAATGGCAGTCTGATCGAGATGGAACAAGAGCTCCAGACACCTTTGATACTCGCATTCATTGACTACAAAAATAAATTTGACTCAGTTGAAAGAAAATTCATGCAAAAAGTTCTGGAGAAGCAAAGAGTAGACATCCACTACATAGGAATAATCAAGAACGGCAACAAAGGATTCACCTCCTTCATCCGCTCATTCCCTCGACTCATCACCATTGCAACCGAGGAGAGAGTACGACAAGGAGTAACCATCTCGCCGAACCGAGAAGAGAGTACGACAAGAAGACACCATCTCGCCGAACCGAGAAGAGAGTACGACAAGGAAACACCATCTCGCCGAACCGAGAAGAGAGTATGACAAAAAGACACCATCTCGCCGAACCGAGAAGAGAGAATAACAAGAAAATACCATCTCGCCGAACCGAAAAGAGAGTACGACAAGGAGATACCATTTCGCCGAACTGAGAATAGAGAACGACAAGGAGACACCATCTCGCCGAACCGAGAAGAGAGTACAACAAGGAAACACCATCTCGCTGAACCGAGAAGAGAGTATGACAAGGAGACACCATCTCGCCAAACCGAGAAGAGAGAACGACAAGAAAATACCATCTCGCCGAACCGAAAAGAGAGTACGACAAGGAGACACCATCTCGCCGAACCGAGAAGAGAGTACGACAAGGAGACACCATCTCGCCGAACCGAGAGGAAAGTACGACAAGGAGACACCATCTCGCCGAACCGAGAAGAGAGTACGACAAGGAGACACCTTCTCGCCGAACCGAGAAGAGAGTATGACTAGGAGACACCGTCTCCTGATAAAGTAGTAGGCCCCAAGCCTAGATCACCTCTGCAATGATGCTATTTTCACCTGGTAATTTTCCAGATGGCATTGACTCTACGAAATGGCGAATTTATGGGAGCAGGAAGTCTGGAAGACTGTGGGACAGTGGATGGAAGGACAAGTGACAATCTATCTGAACAGGTCGCTATAATAATATGTCATGATTGACTGCATGCCCAGTTTTGACGTTTTCGGAAGCTTTCAGACAAGGAATGATGTGATGGTGCTCAGCGAGGCTACGAGTAGCTAATGTGAGGTTGTGCTGATATTCTGCAACTTTCATGAGACTTTCTTGGGGTTTCAAGGGTTTCTTGAACTTCTTTAGGGGAATGCTCTAGGTTAATGTGATGCATGCTCTCATATGTACCTGCGTATCTGTGAAACGTCCGTTTCACAGTCCTAACGTATCGCGTTTGAATCCAACCGTCTAGTTTTGTGTTATCACTCTTCGGCCTACGGAAAGTAATATCAATCTACCGTACTGGGCATATTCTCTGTGGGATGATTATCACTTTAATAATTTTAGTAGACTTGTTAACTTGAATTTTGCAAGAGCAGCGGCCGTTATTTTTTTTTTTTTTTTTTTTTGCGTTCGCCTTATTTATCTATTCCCCAAGGCGTGTGTGCGTTACACTGTGGTTTTTATTTTGCGCCTGTCGGCCTAGTGCATCCGACTTCAGCATGCATTTTATGTAAGGGTCTGCTTCCTCCTGCATTTTCTAAGGGTTTGCTTCCCCGGGGTAACGGCCGGTGCTGTGATGGGGATCGAACCCATCACCTTCTGGTTGTGAGCCGTGCCACTTAACCACTAGGCCACGCCGTCCTCTGTCAGCGGCCGTTAGACCTATTCATTTCGATTTCCAACTGATATGGTGTGTTTAACGTTCGCCCCATTGCACATGGGTGTCTTATTTCATTACTCGGTGATCAGGGGAAATATTTATCAGATTATCCACGCGAAAAACAACAACCTGTCTCCACTGTGATCTGAACCCGCGAACTCAAGCACCCGAGGCGAACACTTTACCTCAAGACCACTGGATCCAAACAATGAACATTTTTGCACTGAAAAAACGCGAAGTCGGATCATTGGAAATGGATGGGGAGGGGGAGGGTTTGACATTTTGAGGCTGAGCAATGACCACCTCTTAGAAGATGGCATTGCAATCGATGCGGAGACAGTCCACATGTTGTAGTTTGTTTAAATACTGCAGGTGTCAACTAGAGCAAGGCACCTGCGAGGACGGAGGAGAAATAGTTACTAGCAGGATGCTACAATCGTTATGTATACACTTTATAATTTGTTGTGAATGACTGATCACCTATGGGTCTCTTGAAGTGGAGACGTAGTTTCATCGCGTTATAGAAGAGAGAATAGGCAGTTCCACTCATGTGTCATTACACAATTTCAAGAATTAATGCGTGCATGTAAAACGATGTTTGGTCTGACAAGTTATTATACGCGATGTTCTTGGTTGATTCACGGTAATCACATATACCATATTGACAGTTGTCCGCATATTACGTAAATGTTCCCTACTCATTTTCCCCTATATGTCATGTCATGAATATTTCAGCGGTGCAGGGCAGACTTAGAATGCATTATGTATATTAGGCATTGGTGTGGCTAATCAGTCAAAGAGTAGTTTATGAGTTAGCTGTGCCATGTTGATTATCAATTACATGTTACGTGTGAGAAATAGTTAGCTGATCAATTGAACGTAATGATATATTATTACTCATTATTACAAACTCACATTAACCGGACACAAAAAAGTGACTATTGGTTTATAATTCAGAAATTATTTGTAGTATGCAATTTAAAAAAACAAAACAAATATATATATATATATATTTTCTTTTTCCGTTCGCCTTATTTCTTTATTTTCCAAGGCAAGTATCATAATGTAATCTGGAGAACTGAATGCGATGTGTCGCAGTTTACAACTTGGCTGTGGCATTTGCAATTTTCACTGCGATACATCCGACTTCAGGAGGCATTTTTGAGTACCGCGTTTAGCTTTCTCTCTTCCATCCCTTCTCCTAAGCCAATCTGTTCTGTTTCAGCCTGTTTTCCATTATCACATCGCGGAGGTGTAGATGAGTTCTGGCAGCTCTGGTTCGCTGGCAATGACGCTACCAGTCACCTATTGGTCGCTGCCCGGTTTAAGGAAGGTAGACGTTTTATGTTACTAGAAGTACATTCAGATTTCCAATAGTTACCTCCAGTTAGCAATCATTATTTGTTTTCGTTACAGAATCGATTGCGAGCTCACATGTTACACCGAACGTAATGGCAGTGAACTTTCCACGTTATGAAGTGTCCGTCTTAGACTCTGTCATTCAGCTTACTACCCTCTCATCACTACGGTTACACATGATCCTGATAAAGGTGACCGTTTTTAACTACGTACCTTGCAATAAATATTTTTTGAAACACACATTTGTGCATACTGGTTGTTTTTTGTGTGATTGATGGTGTTTTAGATTTTAAGGTTTTTATTTTCCGCTTCAATGGCGCATTTTTCATTTACATGTGTCATTTTATTTCAATGAGGTGTTATGCAAAATGATACCAGAGCAAAACAAACAATGAACTGCATATCTTAATATATTTGTACATGTTATTTACAAAAATATACTCGCAGACATACATCCACACACACGTATACACACACACACACACACACATTCACACAAACATCACAGTTCCAGGCAACACGGTTGCATCTCTGTCTAAAACTTGTATCTTAATCCATCCATCGCCTCAGCATACGCCTGCATACACCTTCCCATATATTACCGACTCTCCCACACACATGGGTACTCATGCATACACATTTGTCCATATATATATACAAGCATACACATTATTTACATACACATTTTCATCCTAGTAACCGTCTGTTCACTTACACACACAGTACATTATCGTTCACACTCACTCTTTCAAAAATCGAAATATATATCCGTTGCTCCCAGGTAGTCCGTAGGTCCCGCCCAGAATACTCACAGATCGTGAAACATCTGGGCAAAGAACCTACTCATTCCCATAAACAAAGATAGAAAACTGCCTGGGTTGAAGGTGTGTCCGTGGTAGAGAGCTCCACAATGACAGGTCCGTACTAAGTATCTGAACTCTGTCAGTATTGTTAGGAGTTTGTTTTGTGTGTCTCTATCTGTCCATGGAATTGTATGAAGCATTATGACCCTAAACATGTCTACTCTTATTTTAGCAAATTTGCTAATTATTTGTCTAATTTTACCTAGTGTTGTGCTGACTACTTTACAAAGATAGAATACATGATTTTCTGTTTCTTGTATGTTTCTGTTGCAAGGATGGCATTTTTGTGTTACGTGTCCTAGCTCGGTTTGGGTTTGTTTACGTATTGGTGTTGTTCCGAAAATTAGTATGTAAGTAACTGCTTTAATGTGTGGTGATACTTTAAGGTTGTGTCGATTACAAAAGTTATGTGTGTAATTAGTTATAAAATTCCCGTATCCTCGGTTAATCCTATCTTTAAGTGGGGGTTCCTGTAATAATAATAGTTTTTTAGTAGATCGTGTCTGGTTTGTGTGTGAGTAATGTTTCGTTTCCGGTAATGTGTCTAATGCATTGTTTATAGAACATGGGTATATTTTTAAAGCAATGTTGGATATTGTTATTTAATTTACATAATTTGGTTAACCTTAGGCCTAAATAATAATGGTATAGTGGGTATTCATTAGGGTATGTTATGATTTCTTGTACAAATCTGATTATTAGTGATTGCATTTTAATTGGTGTGTCTTGTAGGGCGATCCCACCTCAATTGTTTTCCTGCATTAATGTTTTAGATTGGATATTATGTAATGTGTTGCGGAATATGAAACTTCTAACTGCTTTTTGAATTTCTTTGATTATTCTTAGGGGTGGGCATAATATATTTGCGACATATATTAGTTTTGGTATTATAACTGAGTTAACTATTATACTGTACCCAAATATTGTTGTAATTTTGTATTCAAATTTTTTAAAGATGTTTTTAGTATTTACAGTAATTTTCTCCCATATTTCTTTATTAGGGTCAAGTGGATTTTCAGGGTATATTATTCCATGAATTTTTTTTTTATTTACTTAATCTATGTGAAAGGGAAAATCAAATGTATTCTTCCACTTGCCAATCCCCATTATGGAGGATTTGGGAATATTAATTTTGGATCCGCTTTCTCTGCCGAATTGTGTGAAGGTGTTTAGGATATTTTGAATTGAACTACTATTGCATGGAAAGAAAGCGGTATCGTCCGCGTAAGCTATTAATTTTTGTTCTCCAGACCCTGGTACATGGGTCCCTACTATTGTTGGGTCCTGTCTAATCTTCTCTAGTAGGGGCTCCAAGAGTAGAGTATACAGTGTTGGGGACAGCGGACATCCTTGCCTTACTGATCTTGTTAAGGGGAAACTATATGTTAAATTATGATTAATCATTATTTTGCTTTCGGGTCTATTATATATTATTTTTATCCATTTGGTGAGGTATTCCCCAATGTTATTTTTATTTAATATTTCATGGAGAAAGAAATGTGAGATTCTGTCTAAAGCTTTTTTATGATCAATTGAGAGAATGGCAGATTGGATGTTTTTGTCGCTAGTAGATTGTATGATGTCTCGTAGGAAATGTGCATGTTTACTGATTTTCCTATCTGTTTCGCTACATTGTTGGTCTTTATGTACTAGATGTTGCATTAAGAGTCTAATCTTAAGTGTGATGGCTTTGGTCAGCATTTTGTAGTCTACGTTCAGGAGAGAAATTGGTCTGTAGTTTTTGGCCTCTATCTTATCACTGTCCGGTTTAGGGATTAGTGTGAAGTAAGCTTCATTTAGGCTATTTGGCAATTCGCCTGTTACAAATGCTTCATTTAAAACTTTTAAAAGGGTGTGGCCATTACTGTCGAAGAAGGTTACGTAGAACTCTACGGTCAAACCGTCAGAGCCTGGGATTTTGTTTTTCTGAAAAGAGTCGAGTGAGTTTTTTAAGTCAATTAAGGACAGGGGTGTACTAATGGCATTCCTGTCTGTGTCACTCAACTGCTTTGTATACACATACATTGTTTCGCACTCAGAATGCGTGGTATTCTATGCAGAATACAATGTCGTGTTGTAGTCATGAAAGGTCTGTCGTATTTCGTATGGTTCAGTTAAAATGTGCCATGTTGGTCCCTTGATTGTGTGTATTTGTCGTGTACGTTGTATATTCTGTTCTACGGCTAAATACTGTTGTGTGGGGTTTTCCTGCAAAAGTATTGGTAATTTAGCTCTAATTCGGGCCCCTTGTGGTTTATAATTATCGATTGTATCTAATTCGTCTAGTAAAAGTTGAATTTGGGGTAAGTTTTTGTCGATTAGTTTTTTCATTTTTATAGATTCTTCAATAATCTGTCTATTTCGTTTTGTATTTCTGTGTAATTGTTTTGAAATGCTCTGTGTGCGGTCCCTGGTTGTACTTTTAATTAGATTCCAATAACTGTTTAGATTTATGCCTGGTAGGTGTTCTGTGATATTTCTTAATACATTAGAAATGGTTTTTACGAAGTCTTTATTATTAAGTAATGAGTTGTTGAATGTCCAGTGTTTGGATTGCGTGTGACTATTTGATATGTGTGTGCCGTTAACTATAAAAGCTACTGCTTTATGGTCTGTAAAGGGGGTTGTGTCTATGTGGTGTACTTTATTAACTGTGTATGTTTTTAGTATGTAAATCCTATCAATTCTAGTGTGTGTTGTACCGTGCAGTGAGTGGGCTGTATGAGTCGTGTCTGTTCCATTAAGGTAAGTATTCCTGTATGCATCTATACGGTTATTTTTGTCTAATAGTATTTCTAAATTTGCTGTTCGTGTTTTTGTTGTCGGTGTACTTGATGTGTCTAAGTTACTTAATGTGCAGTTGAAATCCCCAGCAAGTATTATGTTTTGATTTTTAAAAATGTTGTTCTATGGTTTTTATTACGTTTTCATAGAAGGGTTATCGCTGTAATGGTTTTGCTGGGGCGTAGATGTTAATTAAGGTGTGTTTGTAGGTACTGTCGTGTGTATTGTGTACCTGTACTATCTGTATCCTGCCCTCTGTGTCCCTATGACTATGTGAAACTATCCATGTTTGCAGAATGGCTATGCCTGTGTGCTGTCCTTAACTAAACCAACTATTTTTTAAACCTAGTGTTGTTGTGATTTGTTTTGCATGTATAACTTCGTGTATGTGTGTTTCTTGTAAATAAATTAAATCGGGTTTATATTTCTTTATTATGTTCACTACGTGTTGTTGTTTCTTTTTTAGTCCATTAATATTAATATAATAAATGTATATGGAGTTTAGTGCAGACATTGGACGGCTAAACAGTATTGGGCCTGTCGGGGTAGCAGCTCTCCACTGCCACAGGTCAGGTAGGAATGCTGAAAGACATGTTGTCGGGGGGGGAGGGCATAAGAAAATAAATAGCATGGTAATAAACAACAATTTGATGTAGTTACACGATGGTCGCCCACTTGGGTGGGCGAGCCCTGCCAACATACAATAATAACAATATTAATAATGATAATAATAATAATAATAACAATAACACAACACAATAGTAACAATCACACCACCGCATTTAGACAAGTACACATTTACACTCAATTCGCACATAAAAAGTTCTATTATTCTTGAACTTTCTGAAAACTCCGTCCAGGCGTCGCCGAAAACAAAGTTAATTGTCCACATTGACCGCTGGACAAGGACGTGAATATTCTTTCTGTGGTTGGGTCGCTACTCAGTCCTTGCCCAGCTCCAGCCCGTCCATCATTGTTATCCAGAGCAGACGGACCGGCTCGCCCTCGTCTGAGATAATGTCATCCAGACTTGGCGGGGACACCGGACCGACGCTGTCTGTCCGCTCTGGTGACGGCTCCGGTGACGGCTCTGTTGACGGCTCTGGTGACGGTTCTGGTGCCGGTTCTGGTCCCAGTTTTGGGGCCGGTTCCGGCACGGGCTCTGGCAGGGTCTCTGACGCAGGTTATGCTGTAATTTCTTCTGGTGCCGGCGGTGTGTTGCCGGTTCCCATTTTGGTGAATGGAGGAGAGGAACTCCTATTCTATAACTATAACTATAACGAAGGGTTGAGGTGGGCAGGCTGGAGGTGGTGGAGGCTGAGCTTTAGTCAGCTTTGGGTTTGGCTGTCGCTCAGCCTCTCTCAAGATCTCTGGACGTCGCTTCTTGGTAAACTGGCTTGTCCAGTGCGTTTCTTCCCCACATCCTTCGCATGGGGTGCGGCGGCCGGTGATCGTGACCCACAACCTTATGGGCTTGGCGTCCCCACTCAGGAACCTGACGGTCATGTAGTGGGGCACCTCCACTTTGCTCTTTTTTTAGGCAAAGGCCCATTTGTCTGAGATGTTTCGTTGGGGAAAAACCTCGGCGTATTTGTCGCCCGTGATTTTGGTAACGACCGCCTTGACCGCCTCCAGCTTGGTGGTCTCGGGTACCCAGTTGAGCACCCCTCTCTCTATATATCTCTTGCTCCTGGTGCACGATGGATAACGAGAGTTTAGGAGTCGAGCAGTTACTCTCCTGCCCTCTAGGCTCTTAAAGTGCAGAATGTGGGCTGACTGGGTCAGCCGCACATACCACACACGTGAGTTTGCGAACTTGTATATCGCAATAGCACAAGAGGGCTCAATGCCCACTGGCCCTACTAGGATGCTTGCCATCTCGTGAGGTTTTAAGCTGGCTGACTGCTCGCCATTGACGGTGATTTTCAGTGTCCCCTTGTGGAAGACACTGCCATCATCCATAAATGTGTCTGGGCTTTCAAAATCAACAATGTCCTCCAGCACGTTCATCTTCGAACACATACTGAATTAAACAAATCAACACACAAAAACCACAGTCCAAAAGCACTTGAGAAACATAAGACGGGAGCAGCGCGTCCATTCCGTCTTTACAGTTATATGATGTTATAGTTATTGTAAATTCATGTTTACGAAGATACTCAACACAACTTGAATACCGTTTTTGTTTTTCTTTCTGGTGTTGAAAACATAAGACAATAGCCAGGACAAGCACAAAATCACTAGTAAGGTGTTTTATGGAATGTTCTTAGCTTGTATTGACTCTCCAGTAACTAGTTATTGTTATTATTATTAGTATTATGTTGGTGTTACGTTTTCCATTGTTATAGAATGAGATAAGCGGATGGCAGAGTTTGTTAAATGGGTGTCGTCTGGTCACCAGAAAGAATGTTCACAGCCTTGGCACGGCACAGTTTCTAGTTTAATCTGGTCACCAGATCGAATGTTCACAGTCTTGGTACGGCATCGTTTCTAGTTATATCTGGTCACCAAGACCAATGTTCACAGCCTTGGTACGGCATAGTTTCTAGTTATATCTGGTCACCAATAACAAATATTCACAGCCTTGGTATGGCATATTTTCTTTTCATATCGCAGGTAAAAAAGAAACCCAAAATACTGAGTACATCGGAATGTGACCGTTATTCCTAAACCGTATATATTATTAGACGTATAAATTAGCAAGGTAGGCTTCGCAAATGTGAATAAATTGTGCAAGGAAGGATGATAGATATTAACAGACGGCAGTAAATAGTTGTTCATATTGTGTTTGTTCTTATCGAGTCAGAATATAGGTGGTACCGACGAATGCCCATGCGGTACCGGTAAAATGAACGCTGAACATCTGCTGCAGAACTGCCCGACATACGAGGATCAGCGAGAGCAGATGTGGCCATTACCAGTGGAACTGCAAGACAAGCTCTATGGTAGTGTCGACAGCCTCAGGATGACCGCCGCTTTTTTCGAAAAAATAATGGTAACTGTCTGACTGCGTACGAAGAAGAAGAAGAAGAGTCAGCAGCAAATAATTGTTCATATGGTATCTGTTGTGATCGAGTCAGCAGTAAATAGTTGTTCATATAGTGTTTGTTGTGATCGAGTCAGTAGTAAATAGTTGTTCCTGTACGCTACTCATTGTTAATGCAGCAACAGTATATTATGATATGCACGTTATTCGAAATTCATGATTCAGCAAATAGCTGTTTAAAATTCGTTATGCTATGTAATTTGTTTCATCTGTTAAGTTCTAACTCTTGTCTAGTCTGGATGGTTTTATATAGGCTTACATTTTGTGCGAAGGACCAGAACGATATCTTCATGCCCTCTTCATTGTCATATCTAGCAAGTTCTTCTATTTACTCTACACTTAATCATCGCGGTTACATATTTCAGTTATCAAATTTCGTTGCTGTTTTGAGACTGATGTTACTGATGAATTATTCACAACCTCACATTCCAGGTTTTCTATGAACATGGAGCTCCGTTCGTCAAGTGTTAGCAGCAATCACTCAACATGTATTTACTGTTCAGGACCAATAAATAAAGACCTTTCGCTTTCGAGTATGGAAGTCAAAGACTTCAACTGCATAGTAGTTGGAGACTTCCACAGCCACTCGGAGAGATGGGGATACTCGGACACAGACATCAGAGGTGACGATGTGGAAGATTGGGAGATAGACACAAATCTATATATAATCAATAGACCGGAGGAAAGCCCTAGCTTCAATTCTAGAACATGGTATACCAGCTCTACTCCGGATTTGACCTTTTCCACGGTGGACATTCACCATACAATAGACCACCAGGTGTCTAAACCAATTGGCAGGTAGCGACCACAGGCCAATTAGGCTAGAAGTTAATATGGAAGTAGGCCCACAGGAAACAAACCCGCTCCCTCGTTGGAATTACAAATGAGCCGACTGGAACAGATTTGCAAGCCTGACAGATGGGATGAGTGAAAACATCAACACACGGAACAACAAAATGAAGCCCATGGTGGAAAGCCTAATCAAAGCAATAATGCAGTCTGCCACTGAAACCATCCCAAAATGGGAATGATGATTTACATAAAGCGGAAGACGCAGTGACAAATGCTAGGAACATGGCAGAGAGAGAACAATCAATGGAGGCAAATATCGCCCTCAAAGCCGCCACGGTGAAATACAAATACACCCTAAACCAAATAGCAAGAGAAAGCTGGAAAAACAAAACAGAAAGCCTCAATTTAGACAAAAAAGGGAACAAACTATTTAAGCTAGTCAGAGCCATGAATGACGAAACTTCATCAAACAAACAAATTACCATCAAGCAGGGCGAAAACTTGCTCACTGGAAAAAAAGCAGCAAACGCCTTTGTTGAACATTCTGCCAGAGCAAATCACATTGATGTCCCTGCAGATAGGCATACATACATTAGTAAAAAACAAAAGGTGCACGACAACATCAATATGGCACCAGAAGAGCATATGATGGCAAAATTAGCAATGGACGAAATCCGTTCGAGCTCCGTTCGTCAAGTGTTGGCAGCAATCATACAAAATGTATTTACTGTTCAGGAATTGAATATGTTCATACATGTGTCATTTTTTTACAGTGTATGGGTATGTGTGTGCATGTGTGTGTGTGTGTATGTGCGTGTGTGTGCGTGCGTTTGTGTGTGTTCGTGTGTGTGTGAGTGCGCGCGTGTGTGTGTGTATGTGTGTCTGCGTGTGTGTGTGCCTGTGTGTTCGTGCGTGCGTGCGTACCTGCGTGTGTGTGTGCCCGTGTGATCGTGTGTGCGTGCATGCCTGCGTGTGTGCGTGCGTGTGTGTGCGTGTGTGCATGTGTGTGTGTGTGTGCCCGTGTGTTCGTGCGTACGTGTGTACGTGCGTGCGTGTGTGTATGTGCGTGTGTGCGTATGTGTCTGCGTGTATGTGTGGGTGTACGTGTATGTGCGTGTGTGTGTGCTCGTGTTTAATGTTCGCGTGTATAATGTACGCGTGTATAATGAGTTTGTGCGTGCGTGTATTTATGTATGCATTCGAACATGTGTGTATGTATGTACGCGGCGTCTGCATATGAAACCGGACCTAACTGCACCAAGTGAACATACAGACGATGCGCATGATGACGTCATTTCTGGTATATTCAGCAGATACCAA
This sequence comes from Ariolimax columbianus, assembly GCA_036924085.1. Taxonomy (NCBI): domain Eukaryota; kingdom Metazoa; phylum Mollusca; class Gastropoda; order Stylommatophora; family Arionidae; genus Ariolimax; species Ariolimax columbianus. The sequence continues at coordinate 143,286,031 of JAVGWX010000002.1, read as the reverse complement.
CCGTCAAGTTTTAAAACTTTCGTTATGTTAGAAACCGAATCACTGCACGCTTATTAACTCCTGACTGATTGTGTATCACATCTACCACGTTTTCAACGGTATGCTGAGGAAAGTATGAATCGGAGGATAATGCAATTTTGCAAACTTGACGGTTGGTATGCGTGTATGCATTCCTGCATGTTTGTTGTATGTATGACTGTGTGTATATGTGTATGTGTGCTTGTGTGTAAATAATAACGGTTGTCATTTTGATATTAGTGATGAACAATCTAAGACTAATTTCCCCGAAAAATGCTGCCTATTTCTGCAATGGACTAAAAGAGATGACATATTTAACATAACGGAATGCATCCTCCGTCTTGTCGTTTCTATTTTATATAGTGATAACAACATTTCAATATTCAGTTAACACGCCTGTCTGGCATATTGTCCGGCACACCATAGCTCATCACGCCGGCCATCTTTATTTGTTTCGATTATTATTGGTGCCCACTTTTCTTAGGCTAGGTCGACCCAAGGTGCCGTTTTGCGATTGCAATAATCCGTGACCAAATGAGGATCCAGTTCAAATCGCTCGGCTAAAAACAAATCTACTACCCACTGGGCTACCTTGGCTCCCGATAAACTGTAAGGTACTATAATCAGGATATGCGAAACCGGGCCCGTTCCGTCATTTTTGTCTGAAACAGTCTCTTTAATTTTGGAACATCGTTTGCGAGATGTAGTGTATATCGTTAAAGTAGTCATATAGACACGATTCCTTACTCTTCTAATAGTCTATTAATGATTATCTACTAACACTAACCTATGCCAAAATGACAGAACCATAAACCTCATCAGCCACCCTAGCAAAGTCACGCTTAGTTTAGTCCTCGACCGATTGAAACCCTAAGCAGAGAACATCATTGCTGAGGAGCAAGCAGGGTTCAGACAGGGAAGAACACTACAGAACATATATTTAATTTAACGTTGCTAAGCGAGAATTATCTACACCAGCAGCAAAAACTGTATCATGTGATTGTTGATTTTAAGAAGGCGTTTGATAGGGTATCGCTTTAAGCTCTATGGGGCAAACATGGGGATGTATACAATCAACGGAAATATTATAAAGGTCCTTGAACACCTCTATGACAAGGCATCCAGCGCAGTTCTTATGAATGGGAGGCGAGGGGACTGGTTTTGCACATCAGTTGGTGTGAGACAGGGGTGTACACTCTCTTCAACTCTTTTCAATACATTCCTTGAAGGAATTATGAGTGAGATACTTGGAGGTCACTTTGGTACTGTCAAAATAAAGGGCCGAACGTTTACCAACCTTCGTGTTGCAGATGATATTGACGGGTTGGCAGGTTGAGAAGCAGCACTCCGGGAATGGGCCCACCGGCTCGATGAAATAGCTATTGACTATGGTATGGAGATCAACACTGGAAAGACACAATTAATGACCAACAACGCCAAGGGCTTCAACAGCAAGATACAAGGAAAACGGTAAGAAACTTGAAGTGGTTAGCCGTTTCAAATATCTGGGGTCGATTGTCAGTGATGAAGAATCAAATTGTAAAGTGCTGGCCAGAATAGCACAGCCAATAGCGGTTTAATAAAATATGGCAAGATACACATTTAGTGATCTGCACTAAAATACGATAAATACGTACACTGGTCCTGCCAATTTGCCTCTATGATTCTGAGACATGGACAGTTACAGCTGACCTTCAGTGAAGGATACATGCCTTAGGGATGAGATGTTTCTGGAAACTTGTAAACGTCAAGTACAAAGATTGAGTTACAAATGAGGAAATAGGAGATATAATTACAACAGAAATATGGCCTTTTGAAGACCTTTTGCAAACTGTCAAAAGAAGAAAACTCGCTTGGTGCGGTCAAATATCGAGATCAAATGGTCTTGCAAATACAATCCTCCACGGAAAGATGTAAGGCAGACGATGAAGAGGCCGTACGAAAAAGAGGTGGGAAAACAACTTAAACAAATTGACCAATCTTCAACCAGAAGAGGCACAGGCAGCGGTCGATGACAGTGAAGGGTGGCGTTGTGTTGTGAAGATGTCCTCATGCTTTACTTTTATTAAGACTAATGTTACTGTTATTAATTACTGACGAAAACTGGCCCACAGGCGAGCGTGTATATTTGTAAATATATATATATATATATATATATATATATATATATATATATATATATATATATATATATATATTGCGAAAAGACACAACGGTAATGACTTGGACAGTTTGAGAAGCAGGCAAACAGTTATGGAGGCATACATTTACATGTATATTGAGTTGTGTGTGAGTGTGTGCGTGTGTGTGTGTGTGTGTGTGTATATATGGGTGTATGACTTAGCACTCACACCTACCGTACAGCCAAGACTTAGCACTCGCCCACCTCACAGCTCAGACTTAGCACTCACACCCACGTTACAGCCCAGACTTAGCACTCAAACCTATCGTACAGCCAAGACTTAGCACTCGCCCACATCACAGCTCAGACTTAGCACTCACACGCACCTTACAGCCCAGACTTAGAAATCACACCTCCCTTACATCCCAGACTTAGCGCTGACACCTCCCTTACATTCCAGACTTGGCACTCACACCCCCCTTACAGCCTAGACTTAGCACTCACACCCCCCCCCCCCCCCATTACAGGCGAGACTTAGCGCTCACACCTACCTTACAGCCAAGAATTAGCACCCACACCCTCCTTACAACACTGCATTAACACGCATATACACCTTACAGCCCAGACTTAGCACTCACAGCCACACTACAGACTGGGCATATCACTCACACCCAACTTACATCCTATACTTAGCACTGAGCGATATCTAATTTTTTGTTCAACTAAAAATCCAATGGAAGAAAGAAGAAAGACGCGAATGACAAAGATGTTCTTGAAGTGAAAATGAGACAGCTGCTAAAAGACTTCTATATTGCATGATTTAGTGCATTCAAAAAAGCGTTGGGAAAGGTGTACCATCTTCGTGGTTATTATGTTGATATATAAGAAACAATGTATTTCCGTTAATAGATGGTTATCATGTTTTTATCTCCACTAATTTATATACTAACCATGTGTGACCCATTTACTAACCTGTCATATTAAATTAGAAAAACACATATAACAACAGAGACGGATAATTGCTCAATCAAATACGGATCTGATATGTATAGGAAAACATACAGGCAGAAATATACATGCATTTACTGACTGATTGACATTCAGAAAAACAGATGGAGACACACACACACACACACATACACACACACGTGAACCTAAATGCACATACACCCTCACACCACACCCGCACAGACACACACACACACACACACATACATATATATATATATATATATATATATATATATATAAACATTTATATATGTGTATATATATATATATATATATGTATATATATATATATATATATATATATATATATATATATATATATATATGTATATATATATATATATAAATAGATAGATAAACAGGCAGAGGGAAGGTTGGATGGATAGACAGAAATTTAAAAAAATATATATATGTATATATATATATATATATATATATATATATATATATATATATATATATATATGTATATATATATATATATATATAGATAGATAGATAGATAGATAGATATATATATAGATATATATATATATATATATATATATATATATATATATATATATATATATACATATATTGATATATAGTAAGATAGATTTACATATAGATAGATATATATATATATATATATATATATATATATATATATATATATAGATATATATATATATATATATATATATATATATAGATAGATAGATAGATAGATAGATAGATAGATAGATAGATAGATAGATATATAGATAGATGTAGATATATGAATTAGTGAACTCTGCGTGCACGCGTGTGCCTGTCTGTGTGAAAGAGAGTGAGCGACAGTGAGCGAGAGAGAAATATATGATTCAAATATTTAAGCTGTCATCTCCACATCGACGGTCGCCAATAATGAATCTCTAACGTCTTTGTTCTTTTGTCTTGCTGGTGCAATCTGTAAGATGGTTTTCCTGTTCACGCTTTGATGTTAAATTTGAAAATGTAGTGCCGTTTACCTCTTGCACGTATGTCCTCTAACTGTCCTCCCATTATTGTTTTCAGCAACGTTTTATTTTTGTGATCCAAATATCTTCTGGGTTTTCTAATTCTTCAATATTCGTTTTTTTCTTCTGAGGAGATGCGCTCAATTCTTCTGTACATCCACATTTCAAACGCTTCAATTTGTTCCGCGATTGTCCATGTTTTACCGCGATACATTAAAGACGACTTTACTTGCCACTGTGTGCATTGATTTCCAATGTGTCAGATAACTTTTTAATTGCCTATGTGCATCTGACGTTGAGGGAGGGAGGGAAGGGGAAGAGGACAGTAGACTACAGTCTGGCCAAGTAAAACATATTGATCGGACAGTGTTAGTCAGGATCAGGTAAAATATACTGGCCAAGATCCTTACCTCTCTTCCACGCAGCACTCAACAGTAACATGCTTTTTGGTAGTAGTCTGGCTAACATCACTTTTTTCAGGGCCCACAAAATAGTGAACTTTTTCGATGTGGACCTTCTAGAACAACAACAATGGCACGGCTAATTGTGGTGAACAGCGATTTGTCATCTTGCAATATTTTACCGTCTATTTTTGTATGTTTCAAATGAAGATCTTAAATAGATGTTCCTCCAATATTATGAAGACACACCTGTAAAAATACCCGAATGTAGTCTCCAAGTCAAGTATCGACTACAAAAAGTGGACGGATTCTCTATGAAAAATGTCTTCTGTTTGCTTGTATAGTCTACTCGTGCACCACCTGCTGCCCCTCTCCTCGGATCTGGATTTCTTTCCTCCCTGATGAGTGCAGCTATTGTAAGGACATTATAGAAATAGACATTGTCATATCTCAACAATTTACATGTACATATAAGTAATTTCGTTTGGATTGTATTGTCTGTCAGAGCTCATACCTGATACTATGTGTACACCTAACGTACACACACTGATGACGTTTACCCCGAGGGCATGTAGTACTCTAAAATAACGCGTCGTTCAACTCAAAAGAGAGTCCGCATAACTTTCCCTGTAGAGGGATGAGTGAAGAACTTATTCGGTTTGGATGGGGAAAGATGGCGTTATTCATTCCTTTCTCGCTCTATTGGGTTCTAGCTGTTGGTAGTGCACACATGATCTTCTCGGAAAATCATTATCTTTAGGAAACCTTCCATTCATTATTCATTGGCCTTTTTAGTCGTGTAAGACAATAGTAATTGTGCTTTTAGCACAAAGCTCGGGCAGAAGCAGAGAGACCATGGGTTGCCCATGCAATATGGTTACTCTATCGGTCTGCCTTGTTTGCTCCAACGGAAAGGTGATGCCGATACATTTGCAGCAAAGCAAGCTGCAGAAGCTGTAGTATCAACAGGGCAATGCTCTATCTGTTTGTCTGTCAGGGCTTCAGAAGCCACTTTTGTCACTGTCAACAGATATATGATGACACGTCTAAAGAAAACAGAGGTCTAGTAAATGCTGTCAAAATGATTCTTGACTCCATGATATCGAGTGGTAGAAAGAGTTCACTGAACTATATCAATATCAATATTTATCTTGTTACTTTAATTCGGGTGTTGAGTATCCCAGAATATACAGCTGACATCTTGGTAACTGCTTATTAAACGTATCAGTTGATTGTGTATGACCGTATTTTCATGATTGATCAGAACAAGTGACGACTGTTTAATCTTGACAGGTAGCTACATCTGTTGCTATGTTTATAACAATTGATGTGAAATGGTAATGACATTGTATTACATTAATGAGCACAATGTTGTACTGCTGGATGAAAACAACAGCTGACTAGGGAAATTATATGCATGCCTAGATGTGCATCTCTCCAGCTATGTCTAGCGATGTGACAAGTTTTGTGGGACAATGCTCGGGCTTGTCTTTCAAGCTGAGTCTATTTCTGTATTTCCTGGAGCTTTTCATGTTAATGCGTTGTGCGTATATACGAAACCTATACCCATTTGGCACGGTATTCGTATTTAAAGAGTTTCTATTCACAGATGGACCGGTCAATATGAGAACGCAACAATAGAAGGCAGTGAAACCTTCATCTCACACTCCAACGGCGACATAGAAAACCACTCCATATCAGAAAGAGAGACATGTTCTAATTTCAGAGCTGAAGCAATAGCTGTACTTGCAGCAACTAATATTATTATCAGCTAAAACACAACTAAAACGAAAAACGGTCATTTTAACAATTAATACACGGACGTATTCCAAGGCATATCAAGACCCAAACAAGATAAACTCTCACAAATATAACATCGGGTTAGTGTCTCCAAAAAATAGTGAATTCCGGTCCATTGTGGTCCTTGGAAACTGGATGGAAGATAAGCTTTCAAAAGCCGAAAAAGGAAGAATGTAGATTTGCCTTTCACATATCTATAGAGAAGCAAAGACAGTCAATAAGTGAGTGACAATGTGTAATGGAGAGACCAGCAATACAAATACAAGCCATACAATGGCAGCATGGATGTGACTAGCTATGCATACAAGACAGAGCATGTTATATCTTACAACAACACGATGATCGATGAAGGACGGCGAGAGCAATCTGGTACCCCCGAAACAAAAATAGACCGCAGGGTAGACCTCCAAAACGATGGCCAAACTTCCTTGCTGTCCGCAACATCAGCGACGCCTATGGTGGAGCGCTTAACACACAATGGACCAGTGCATCAAGACTCAATCTGCTGGAGACAAAGATGGGTCTTACAGCTACGCAAATGATCGGTTCAAGATGAAGATCAAGATAAATTAACATATATGTATATATATATATGAAACAAATATATATTTGCTGATGGAAGGTCAAGAGCTACAGTTATTTTTTGCTGCTCCTGAGAGCCAATAAAATAACAGCTTTTAGTAGCAAGCTGATGTCATAGAAGATATCGTGGACATTATTGTTATCGTCACGTTCTAGATTCAGATAGGTCATACTGACGCGTCAATATGTGCTCTGTAGCATTCCATTGCCATTTAGTAGTTTTTTTTGTCATTTATGTTACAAAAGATCCGATTGCTAAAGCATGCCGACAACTACCCCCATTGGCTTTTAAACAATAAACAACAATTCTACAGCTCGTGAAAGCAGAATTCCAACATGGCTTTGTACAACAGGCCAAAAGATTCCGTAGACACACCACAGAACTGCTTAAAATTGATATTCCTTTAATAACTGTGCCAGAACAAACATCCTGGAAAGAGCAGCATAGACTATCAGTACGAGTCCAAACAATCATTCAAGGAATAATAGACAAATAGAAAGATAACAATGTGCAACGTAAGACAAATGCCCTCAGTTTATTGTATGAAACATATCCACATGATCTATGGCTCTGAGTATACAGATGGGTCAGCACAGAATGCAGTATAAAATGGAGGAGCAGGAGTGTATATATAATACCAAAAAAAAAACACTTTGGAAACAGTTGCTGCACCAACAGGGTAAGTATGCCATAATCATGATGTAAGTTATATTGTCAACATTGAGCAACCAGCGCATACTCACGGTGCAGTGGATACCGTCTCAATGCGGAAAACTATGATATAATAGAGCTGACACACTAGCGAGGGAAGGTGCTGCAGACGAGCAATCAGATGTACCAGTTACATACCATCACATGAAAAAAAGATGATTAAATAAATGAGAGAGGTTCCAACACAAATACAAGATGGCTTCCACAATATAAACAGGCAAGAGCAGAATGTAATACTGCGCCTCAGAACAGGACACAACCGATGTCGCAGCCACATGTACACAACATTTAGGATAGGCAACTCAAATATGTGTACATGTGGACATGTCTGCCGAGAACATACTTCATCACTGCCCAGAGTATGAGCTACTAAGGCAGATATACTGGCCAAGCGAAGCGACACTGGAAGAAAAACTATATGGGCGTATGTGTGAGCTGCAGAAGACAGTGAGGTGCATGACATAATTGGATACAGATACCAATCGGACGAAAGAAGAAGAGGAAGAAGAAGAATAAGAAGAAGAAGGAGAAGAAGAAGAAGAAGAAGAAGAAGAAGAAGAAGAAGAAGAAGAAGAAGAAGAAGAAGAAGAAGAAGAAGAAGAGGAAGATGAGGTTCGCACAGGAGGAGCAAAGTTAACTGTCAAAATGAAGTAACGAAGTGTTTAGCGGTTGGAGGGAGTAGAAGAAGTGTGACGAAGTTGAAGGAAGTAGAGAAAGTGTGACGAGGTTAACAAAAGTAGAAGGAGTTTGATAAGGTTCGAGGAAATAGAAGAAGTGTGACGAGATTGGAGGAAGTAGAGAAAGTGTGACGAGGTTGACAGAAGTAGAAGACGTGTGACGAGGTTGGAGGAAATATAAGAAGTGTGAAGAGGATTGATTAAGTAGTAGAAGTGTGACGAGGTTGGAGGAACTAGAGGGTAGTTATTAATGTCTTTCCATCAGATGCACACACCATTGTCACTATTGCTGACTCGACGTCCGTACTTCAAGCAGTATAAGATTATGGACTTATATACCTTAGCTTATCCAAATATCTTTAGACATTGACCACATTACCACATCTCATGTCATCAAAAAAGTTATGCAATGCATCATTGGATACTAAGACACACACGACAATGCCAATACAAGCAGAATAGCAATGAAGAGATCAAGAAAACAATAGCCACACACAACTTTACAAACAATAAAACAACTCATAAGAACGGCGAACATAGAAATATAGCGGAACACAATGATCATGAGTTCACGGAGAGGGAGGTTGAACTGATACAGTCACTAGCATTAAACAAATACAACTGTATCACACACTAACAACTAACATTCGCAAACTTCAAACAGATAATACTTTCCAACACACTAATATATTCCACGATCACTAACATTAAACATATAATTAGTTAGTTGCCCATCGCAATCGAAGATGACGACAGCGCAAGACATGTTATTTAGATGTGACCACATATAACTGTAGAGTCCGATCTGAACGTGACGAACTCCAATGCACGTATGGCACACGTGAACAACGTTAGTAAATGGGCAGATGTGAATTATGTCATTTCGCGCAGATTACTTTAACTGTACCTGCGTAATGGATCTCTGCTGTGTTGTGCAATTCCGATGTGTGATGGCATTGCGCTAGGCAGAGCGGTTTGGAGCAAACAGCTCCAAAGCAGCGATATCAATTGAAAAAATATTCAAAAACTTGTAGAGCGTTTTTGTATCGTTTGTTCTGCCATACCCCCCCCCCCCCCCCACAAATTATGTCCTGCCCTGAGCTAACCGTACATCAGTTGTTTAGGAGGGCGCCCATCTGACGTGCAATAATATGCCCAGTCCATCTTATCTGGGGTCTCTGCAGCAGTGTATGTTTGCCAGAGAGTCTCGCCCTGCTGGGGACTACAGAGTTGGGCACTCTATCCTCCCAACCGATCCTGATAAGTCTGAGGAGACAGTTTACATCGAAATGATTAAGCTTCCTGACATGCCTGCTATAGACTGTTAATGTTTCGTCTGTATACATAAGGAGGGTTTGCACAACAACACGATACACAATTATCTTGGTGGTAACACTGATTCCATGCCGGTCCCAAACGTTTGCTCGTAGTTTTCCAAAAACAGCCCACGCATAGGAAATCCTGCTGTGGATCTTAGAGTCAATATTTGTTTGTCTGGTGACGGTACTGCCGAGGTAAGTAAATATATCAGCTGCGTTTATGTCCATGTACAGTGACATTCTGTTCGTGGTAAGTCTTCCAGGGCGGAGGCAGAGATATTACTTCCGTTTTCTTGGTGTTTACAGAAAGACAAAACTAGTACACGCAGTCAAAAGCTCGTTCACCGTTGCATGCATATCCAGTTATGAATACTTGTTAATTGCGCAGTCGTCGGTAAAGAGGAGATGTAAGATAGTTCCTACGTTCACCTTTGTGAGGAATTTTAGGGGTTTCAGAGCAAACAGCGGCCGATCTGCCCGGTATATGATCTGTATACCAGTGCCACATCCCCGTGGGTCTTCAGAAAGCATGGTTATAAATATTATGCTAAAATGTGTTGTGTCCAGCACACATCCCTGCGCTTGACTCCATTTATGACTGGGAATGCAGCATATATTTTACCATCATTTAGTTCATGGGCCGACATGCCGTCATGAAACTAGCGAACAACTGTGACCTGATGCTACTGGTGGTCACCCACCCGTGTGCTGAGGAGTCAAGGCACAAAGACATGGGGCAAGAGCTATTGACCAAAAAAACTAAGACCCTTAGAATACTACAGTGGAATGGGGAGGGAGTCCGTAACAAAAAGGTTTCCCTAACAAACGGCCTGTACGAAGGTATGATAGACGTGGCATGCATCCAAGACACGCACCTCAACAACAACCACATATTCTCAATCAGAGGATACAAGATATTTCGACTTGATAGAGAAGGTCACAAAGGAGGGGTTCTGATACTGGCACCTAACTCCATACCAAGTAGCGCAGTATATGTAAATCACACCGGACAAGCAGAAATTATAGGAGTCGACATAATGACACAAACAACGAAAATTCGCATATTCAACCTGTATGGCCCACCCAGATAGACCTGTAAGAGTATGTAAATCAAGGACTCCAGCTGCCTATTGGTTTGAGACTTCAACAGTCACTCGGAGAGATGGGGATATTCAGACACAGACAACAGAGGGGATGAAGTGGAAGACTGGGAGATAGACACACATCTATATCTTAAAATAGGCCGGAAGACAGCCCTAGCTTCTATTCTAGAACATGGTATACCACCTCCACTCCAGACTTGGCCTTCTCCACGGGGCATATTCACTACAAAATAGATCGTGGGTGCTCGACCAATTGGCAGGCAGTGACCACAGGCCAATAAGGCTAGATATTGATATGGAAGTAGGCCCAAAGGAAATAAAACTGCTGCCACGTTGGATCTACATACGAGCCGACTGCGATAAATTTGCAATGATGACAGATAGACTGTGTGAAACTATCAACACACGAAATAACAATATGAAACCTATGGTGGAAAGCCTAAGCAAAGCAATACTGCAAGCAGCCATCGAGACCATTCCAAGAGGGGCAAGGAAAAACTGCAAGCCCTATTGGAATCATAAACTGCAGAAAGCTAAGGATGAAGTCTCAAATGCTAGGAACATGGCACAGAGAGAGCAATCTGCGGTAGCAAATATCGCCCTCAAGGCCATCACTTCGAAATACAAAAAGAACACTGAACCAAATAACAAGACACAGTTAAAAAAACAGAAAGCCTCAATTTAGATTAAGAAGGGAATAAACTGTGAAATTTAGTCAGAGCCATGAATGACTAAACGACATCAAAAAAACAAATTACCATCAAGCAAGGTGACAACATGCTTACCGAAAAAAGCAGCAAACGCCTATATAGAACATTATGCCAGAGGAAACCACATTGATGTCCCTACAGACAGGCATACATACATTAGGGAAGAACAAAAGAGCCATGAAGACATCAAGAGTGCACCAGAAGAGCGCATGATGGCAAAACTAACGATGGATGAAATGAATGAGACCATAAGAACTTTAACGAAAAAGAAATCGCCCCGAAAAAAATGGGGTAACAAATGAAATGATATTGGAGTTGGGCCAAACAGCAAAGCGGAAGCTACTGGTAGTCCTGAACCAAAGCTGGAAAAGGCGAATTGTACCACAGGCATGAAAAAATGATGTACTTAAACCAGTACTAAAGCAAGAAAAAGATAGAACAGATCGAAATGGATACAGGCCTATCAGTTTACTGAGGTAAACTGATGGAGCGTATGATAAACACCAGACTAATGTGGCACATGGAAGAAAAAACAAATATTAACTCCACAGCAAGCAGGATTTAGACAACACAGATCCACCGAGGACCATATCACCCTCATAGCACAGCAAATAGAGGATGCTTACCAAGAGAAAAAACCATACAGTAACGGTTTGTGTGGATCTAGATAAGGCATTTAATAAGGTGTGGAAAGAAAAAAGATGGAGACAAAATGTTAGCGAACTGAGTGAGAATGGGATCCTACTTCAAACTAACAAACCGTTAAATGACATGCTTTTGATAGAAGAGAGATTACCTAGAACCGGAGAAGAATTTAAGATGGTGTTTTACTTCAGGAAAAGATGAGATGCATAGCGAGTTGCTCAAGATAGCGTTAATATGTTTACACAGTTTACCTTTCAGGCAAGTTTAATATTTGCAACAACGTACTATTGCAAAGGGAACAAACAACTTCAATATTAATTTCATTATCAAAAACTCGAGTGCAATAGAATGCGATCAATTTCAAACGATAAGCTTGCATCTAAAACAATGAGGAGAAAACCAAGGGAAAGAAGATGATACGCTAACAAAATCAACTTTTTTAGTTTTCGCAAGGTTCTAAATCTGTATCCTCAGAAGTAAGGAATGAGAGTCTGACACGGCAACTTCTCTTGTTACAGAGATTCCATACAGTTATCTCAGAGCTGATATCGTTATTTCCATCTCCCTTATCGTACCGAAGAATCTTCTTGTGTCTGCCCCTCCGATCAGCAACAGCCCTTACTCTCACTCTAGTAGAGACGCATCAACCTGATATCTCAATGTGTTTATTCACATGTATTCACTGTATGGTGTTGTGGTGACGGTAACAAACTGCTGTTCAATCACTAGTGTGAACTCATTCTTCTCCCTTGATTCTCAACTGCGTTCACCTGTTAAATTGTTACTTATGTATGTGCCATCCATAAGGTCCCTATGTTGATTCGTTATCCCTTTTTGTATGAGGTGATATTATGCAGCAGGAGCTGTCTCCCTGAGGCAACTCGTTTATACGCTTTGTCTTGCGCTAATGTATTTATATATGGATGTCACAAACAAAAGTCCCAGCGTGCAGGTTCTTACCAGATGCGATCCCCCTTTGCAGACTGTAATCTTAGAATGAGGGATCGGGTGTGTGCATGTTATAATCAGCAACTTACAGTACCAACTGTTGATATATAATGAAATATAGTGGCTGTTCCAAGTTCCCTGGAGCCATATATGTCAGTGTTTATGTGTGAGTGGTCTACATCTCTGTGTGATCTAGATGGCGTGGTATCTATTCCAGAGAATGTGATTGCATGTTGCTTAAAAGTATTTCAACCTGTCAAAGATGCCAATGACACATCCAGCTAAGCTAACGCCAGGGACGCCAGTTTACCGGATTGAAATGTTCAAGAAACACGATTGCATGCAGACCATATGATAAATACGCTGAAAATTGGAAACTCTACACCACTGCTAAATTACCTGCAAGGTCGCATGAATATATCTGACTATAGCAGGCATATATGAGCCAGTTGTGAATGTCAGGATGTCATTTGCAAATATTAGTGTTCACTTTGACCCTGTGGTTTGAATCTTGGCCACTTATGATGTGCAGATATTAAATATCTCCTGTGACAGTGGTAATCATTGGGGTAGTCTTGGACATAGATTGCCCCTATTCGGATTTCCAAGATCACACGATGAGTTCACCTGTTCTCTCCACCAGGACAGCTGATAGGAAGCTCATCAACCGCACTGTGTATTAAATGGTACTAAAGATTAGACCAAAATAACAATTGATATACACTTGATTTATACTTTTTAAAAGCTAACATGATCTAACTAAAAATACAACTTCGAAAAACGTGAGTATACAGTAAAAGCAAAAAGTAATTAAACCGTGTTAGCCTTTATAACAGAATGCGTACATTGTTTAATATATTCAAGAACATGATTTGGGAAGACAAAACGCTATTCAAGACACGCACTCCTCCTAATGTACAAAGTAAACGTGAAGTTGAAATATCAGTATCAACCAGTCATGTTGAAATGCAAATGTTCTCATAACGTGAACACGGCTTACTCATAGATTGACTGATCCAAGCGACACACGATAATCACGAACATATCAAAGTATTTTCTGGATACTGTGAAGACAAATTCTCAAACTAAATAGTGTTCTGTTTGTGCAGGACACACGCACCTTACTAACTTATCTAGTGATACGTGTCATTGGGGAACTGTTTGGCTCAAGTGACCATCAAATCATCCGTTTGGATCTTATTGCAGGGAAATAAGTAAACATAAACACGCGAACATACGACTACTCTAAGGCAGATGTTAAGAGGATGAAAGAGGCAGCGAACCACATAATCTGGAAATATATTGTCGTAGGAACAGATGTTGAACAGGAGTGGGAAAGTTTTAAAACAGTTCTAGAAACGCTAAAAGAAGAAATGTGTTCCATGTAGGGAGGTAAAACCCAAGCGTAAAAAAGTGGATTACTAGATTTGTATTGAAATGTAGAAGAGCAACAAAAAAAAAGCATGGAAACAATATTTAGAGGCAGGTAAATCAAAAGAAACTTATGTTAAATATTTGGACAAATATTTAAAATATTTGGAGAACATATCTCAGAAGGCGAAAAGAACAGAAAAAATAGACTTTGAAAAAAAAACTTGCTCAGAGGATCAAGACGGACAGTAAAAGCTTCTTCTCTTCGAGAAAGACAAAGTAGGCTCTCTCATAGACAGTACAGGGAAAATAATAAGTGAGAATAGGGAGGCAGCTAATCTGCTCAATCAGTACTTTGGCACAGTTTTCACAAAGGAGGACTGCTCCGAGATCCCAGATCCTATAGATATTTTTCAAAGAGACATGGAAAGAGCGGGATTTAGATCAATCTGTATTACAGAGGAAATGGTTTTTAAAAAAATTTGAGGGCATGAAAGGGAATAAATGTCCAGGTCAAGATGGTATTCATCCAAAATTGATGTATGAAATTAGAGACCAACTAGCAAAACCATTAGCTATATTATGTTCTCAATCACTTACAAAAGGGATTGTTCCACGGGATTGGAAAGATGCAGGAGTGATCCCCTTATTCAAAAAAGGCAAAAAATCAGATCCAGCAAATTATAGACCGGTGAGTTTAACGAGCATAGTCTGCAAATTGTTAGATTCAATAATCAAAGATAACATTGTAATGCATTTATAAAAATGTAATCTAATTTTAAATACTCAGCATGGGTTTACTAGAGGGAGATCGTGCTTAACAAATCTATTAGAATTCATGGAGGAGGTAACTAAAATCATAGATAAAGGGGAGCCAGTGGATGTTATTTATCTAGACTTCGCAAAGGCCTTTGATAGAATACCTCTTCAAAGATTATTTCGAAAGTTAAAATCACATGGAATAGGTGGGGAAGTTGCCAAATGGATTGCAAATTGGTTAACGGGAAGAAGGCAGAGGGTGCGCATAAATAAGGAGTACTCTGAGTGGAGTGATGTGAAAAGTGGTGTGCCACAGGGCTCGGTTTTGGGACCAATTCTGTTCATGATATATATAAATGATTTGGACATTCATATGAGATCCATGATTGCAAAATTTGCTGATGACACAAAACTATGCAGTAGTGTCTCATCTAAAGCGGAAGTGGATATATTGATGTCGGATTTAGATAAAATTCGAGAATGGTCTGTAAGCTGGCAAATGGAGTTTAATGTAGATAAATGTACGGTCATCCACATGGGTAGATCCAATATGGAACATAATTACAGAATGGGAGAAAACAATATTATAAAGATAGATAAGGAAAGGGACTTAGGGATTATAATAGATCATACAGGAACGTCGAGGGAGCAAGTTAGGGTAGCAGTGAAAAAGGCAAATGCAATGTTAGGTATGATAAACATAAATATTAAACATAGGAGCAAGGAAGTGATCGTCAAACTGTATAAAGCTTTAGTTAGACCTAGATTGGAGTACTGTGTACAGGTGTGGAGTCTTTATCATAGATGGGACATAAATATGCTAGAAAGAATATAAAAAAGAGCGACAAAGATGATAGTGGGATTCCACAATTTACAGTTATGAGGACCGACTCAGAAAAAACCGGCCTACAGTGTCTCGAAGAGAGAAGAATTCGGGGTGACTTAATATTGGTTTGTAAGATGATCAGAGGAATCGATAAATTAGACTATAACACGTTTTTTTTTAAAATACAGCCACCTACAATAACACGAGGGCATAGCTACAAGCTGACTAAAGAGAGGTCCAGGTTAGATATTAGAAAATATTTTTTAGTCAGAGAGTGGTGTCTGCTTGGAATGCATTGCCAGGGGAGGTAGTGGAAGCATGGACAGTTAATGCATTTAAGAATAAACTGGATGCGCTTAGCTTTTAGAGCAAGGTGATGTAAATGTAACTGGCTGTATACAGTCTCTGCAGGGTCTTCAAAACCAGTATAAAGACGTTAAGTTAAGTTAAATTAAGTTAATTCTATTTACTTGATGTTTTAACTCTTAAATGATTTATCACACCAAACATTGTAAATGGCAACCATTTAAACGTATTCCACACCTTGATATAGCTGTCTAAACTTGAATTTGCTATAGTCCAATAACATTACATTATGCGAATTTTTTACAGTTAGACTCCTACAATAGATACAACTTCTAAAAGGACAGCAATAGTAGATAAAATGTTAAGTGCTCTTTGATAAGTAAGATAATTCGTGATCTTATACGGAGTTTATGGATACATTTTAAAACACTAGCTGTGCTAATAGAGTATTGGGCTGGTCGTAACTATTATATGGAAGCCCAGTGTGAATTGAAAGGACACATGAGAAAAGCAACTGTTCTGACTAACACTTAAGCAAGTATTTATAAACCAACGAACTGTCTTATTCAACATTCAAAACAAATGTATCATAAAACAATTTAACGTGGCTTCACAAATTTAGGTTTTACGGAGAAGACGAAACGAAAAAAGAACGCTTTTCTGAAATGCGACCCGAGAACTGCTATAGTTCATTTCAAAACATATGCCCTCAGATTGTATATATTATCTCAAGAACCCTATCACGTATCACAGTTGAACATTTGCACGTGTTCTTACATATCCCATGATATTAAGATTGTATATTTAATAATAGTGATGATAGTGCCATTTTCATAAACTTGCAAGTTTCGTTAATCCGTGCCTGGGGAATAATTATTGTGCCCCTAAAATTATAATGCACAGTAGTTTAACAAATTGATGGCTTTTGAGGAGTCTTAGGTGCATCACCAACTCCAAATGCGAAAATACATGAATGTGAATACCGAAACATAATACGCTTCAATTGACTCGTGCTTATATATTGTGTTTGAAGTGATCATTGCGACGAAAATGTACAGCATCGCAAACTGCTTTGGATATACCCATAGTCTGAAATTAAAAGGAAGTAAAAACAAATTGTGCATATGTGTAGATAGCTTATAGAACGGACACAAATAGTCATATGTGTAGACAGCTTATAGAACAGACAAAAGAAAGTCATATGTGTAGACAGCTTAAAGAACGGACAAACAAAAGTCATCTGTGTAGACAGCTTATATAACGGACACAAAAAAGCATGTGTAGACAGCTTATAGAACGGACACAAATAGTTATGAGATCAAATTTCTTGTTGGGTGGTCCTGAAAAAGACATCCTTTAAAGATGATTATAATTAATGGTACCAAAATGTATTCATTTTAATTGTTATTTTCGGATTTTTTCTGGTAAATATCACTCACTCACATTTATTCACTCTCACTCCCCCACACACACTCACCAACACTCACCAAATCCCATTCATTTACTCACTTCCACTCATTCACTTACATTAACTTTATCTCACTCACTCATTCACATACACTCAAGCACACTAGCACACATTCGCACTATCACACATTCAAACTGTCTCACACACACACACACTCTCACACACATACACCACCTCTAACACACATACACTATCACACAGACACGCTTACACACACACACACATTCACGAACACTCACACTCCACACACCGCTTACAATCTACGCTCACCACCAACCACCCATCCAAACCTACACACGCACGCAGAATACACACACACTCACACACACACATAGTAAATATATAAATATATATATATATATATATATATATATATATATATATATATATATATATATATATATATATATATATATATATATGCATATATAATGAAATAAAATGGATTCAGAAGGATGTGTGTGCAGGAAGATTGTCGTGCTGTAAACACATGTTGTTATAATCGTATTTCTGGTAGTCATGCAGTTCTAAAACCAAGAGTGACGCTAACGGTAGTTTCATGTCAGGCACTGATGTCGGAATAATGCGTGAATAGACTTCAGTGAACAACATGACAGCGTGTTTATGATGTAGTTCTTTTCTCGCTAACTGTCCTTCTCTAACATTACGTCAGGTACATGTATTCAGCTGGATCCACTGGAGGGTACCGATAATGGGAGTTGATTTACATGCATTTGAGAAGGGGTAAAACATTAAATATATGACATATATGAAGCAGAACACAGGTGTAACGTATTGATAATCAACAGTCATACACTTGCATTATTTAAAGAAAAAAGAACATATGAATTATAATTTAATCATATTTCATTGCTCCGAAAATGAATCAATATCGTCTATTGTACATGATACATTATTATGTACACATGTATAAGCACAATACATCATGGCAGTACATACACTGAATGCATAAGTGAAATTGCATGTAAAAGTGAGCATATATAAAAGTATGAATGTAATCGTAAACATGACGTTACCTGTAAATATGATTGCATGTACAGTTATTAAGAAGAAATAACAACATTGTATGCATATATATATATATGGAAAAAGTACGCTCTGCAATTAAACGCCTGAAAAACGGAAAGTCCCCAGGATGTGATGATATCACAGCAGAGCTAATACAAGCAGGAGGAGAGGCATGTGCTCGAGTCGATCACACTCTGTGTAAACAGATATGGCACAGTGCAGAGTGGCCAGAAGCATGTAAGAAATCAATTTATATTCCCTTCCCCAAAAAAGACAACCTGAAGCTGTGCACGAACTACCGAACTATCGCACTGATCAGCCATGCTAGCAAGATACTCTTGCGAATCCTATTAAGAAGGATAGAGAAAATGTTTGAATCTGAAATTCACGTAGTCCAGGCAGGTTTTAGGAAAGACAGAGGGACCCAGAACCACATATTCTTCTTCTTCTTCATCATACGCAGTCAGACAGTAACAATTATTTTTTTCGACAAAAAGCGGCGGTCATACTGAGGCTGTCCATACTGCCATAGAGCGTGTCTTGTGGTTCCACTGGTGATGGCCACATCTGCTCTCTCTGATCCTCGTATGTCGGGCAGTTCTGCAGCAGATGCTAAGCGGTCATTTTCCCGGTACCTCACGGGCATTCGTCGGTACCACCTATCTTCAATTTGTTGAATATGTGATACCTCAGTCTATTGTGGCCAGTGCGAAGTCTGAAGACAACGACCTGCTCTCTTCTGTTCAACTGGTAATAGGCATCGATTTTGGTGTAGCCGGTATGTTCAGTTTCCCATTTGGTCATGTATCTGGCTTTAATAAGCTGTTTTGACTATTCTTACGTCATACTAGTATCTGGTTGTGGTAGTCTTGCTCTTTCTTTTGCTAGTCTGTCTGCCTCCTCGTTGCCTTTGATGTTGCAGTGTGATGGGACCCACTGTACCACTACCCTTTTTGGTGCGGAATGCTGGCATATTTGACAGAGTACTGCTCTTAAGTCATTAAGCTCAGTGTTTTTCTGGCTTTTTAGTGCTGTGACTACGGCCAGATCATCTGGGAGCAGGACTGTATGGCTTTCATTTTCTTTATGTGTCACCATTTCTTCCACTGCCGCCCTCAGTGCCTCTGCATCCGCTCTGAAACTGCTTGTGTACTTACCAGTAGCGAATGACAGTGTTATTTTTCTGCCATTTGGTAGGTTCAGGGATGCTCCTGTCCCTCCGATCTGTGTAGTGTTTGTTACAGAACCGTCGATGTATGCATGGATCCAGTCCATGCTTGGGTAGTTTTTCGATATAAAGCTTAGGGTAGTATCTCTCTTTTCTTTTTCAGTCTGGCAGTTTTTGTTTCCAATACCTGGTATATTTTCTACCACCTCTGGAAATATATCCTGACTCCAGGTAGGTTTTCGTACAGTAGTAATGGGCTTTGGTGTTGTTAGTGCGTTTATGGGATCTTCGTGCATCTTTGCTTTGGCTTTTTCTGCAAAGTTTCTCCGCTTTAGTTTCCCATTTCCCAAATTGTTTAGTCTCTAGTGCATTGGATGGTCAGTCAGTCTTCGGAGTTTCTCTGACTGCAGCTGGGCTCTGCAGTCTCTTCTATCGGTCATGGATTGCAGTTTTGTAATCTTTTCCAGTTCTACAATTGGCGTTGACTTCATGCCTCCTTTTATAACTCTCATGGCTTGGTTTTGAAGTTTGCTAACTTTATCGAAGTTCGCCTTTGCTGCTGTTGCCCATGCCGCAATGACATACTCGAGCACTGGTCTCACTCTTCCAGTGTACAGTTTCTTTAGTATGCCTTCGTCTGCTCCCCAGCTTGTGCCAGCAAGTTTCCTCATGATTGCCATTCTTTCTCTGGCTCTCATTCGGTCCACATATTCAATTTAAGGAATATATATGAAAAATGTAGAGAGTTCAATGTAGACATGTACACATGTTTCATTGATTACACTAAGGCCTTCGACACGGTAAAACATCAACATCTAAGGAGAATCATGAAGGAAATGGGGTATCCTTTGCATATAGTCCATCTCATTGAAACATTATAACAAGATCAACAAGCCGCTGTCCGAGTATCTTGGCAAACATCAGATTGGTTTACAGTAGAAAAGGGAGTCCGACATGATTGTATCCTCTCACCTTATCTGTACAACATATATGCGGAATGTATAATGAGAAATGTACGAGACGATGAGAACATTGAACGTTTCGACCCATTTACGATTCGGGGGTACGAGATTCCAGAGTTACGATACGCAGATGACACAGTGATATTATCAAGAAGTGCGGAAGGGCTAGAGCAGCTACTTTCAGCTATTATGCACATAGTAAAAATCAAAATCTGTTCATAAACATAAACAAAACAAAGATAATGACAGCGATAAAACACAATGTCAGCATACATTAACAGTGGGTGGCGAGGAAATAGATCAGGTTACACATTTTGAATATATGGGCTCCATAATTGACAAAAATGGTGACTGCTCGAAAGAAATCAGAAGTAGACTAGCTATGGCAATGCACAGACTGAACAGCCTGAAGAAATTATGACAGGGCACCAACAAAACGATAAAAGTAAAGGTCTTGAGAGCCTGTGTTTTTCCGGTGGCAGCTTATGGCTGTGAAGCATGAACGATTACTAAAACTCTTAGACAAAGAATGGAATCCTTCGAGTCAAAATGTTACGTAAAGATCATCATAATACCATGGACAGAGAAAAGAACAAATGTAGACATTCGGCAAGAGCTGATCATAGAGGAGAACTGGTTTATCAATTCCATTTTGGCTAGAAAATGCAAATACTTTGGTCACATCAATAGACACAACGGTCTTGAGAGAACGGTGATGGAAGGTATGGGGCCAGGCAAAATAGGAAGAGGTAGACAAAGAAGACGATGGCACTAAGATATCTAGGAATGCATGAGTATGAGAGTGGCGGAAGCTGGTGTTTTGGCAAGGGGACGAGTTTCTTTCAGACATACTGTGATAGGAGCGACGTTCTACAAAGGACATGCTACATGATAATATATATGTATATATATATATCAACAATATCGTAGGCGGCTCAATATCTGTAGACAATGCGCGTGGTGTCCCTTGAGTTGTGTCCAGCTCTGTATGCTGTATTTCAAAACTGTCTATCGTGACTTCAAATGCCGATCAGCGAGTGACAACACTAGACTCTGATCGTAGAACAATCCTCAGAAGGCTAGCCTGTCGGGGTTTTTCTCGATATCGTCAGTCTTTCTCTTTCCTTTGCAGCCAAAATATATTAGCGGACGTCGGCATTGACTATGTCCTTTCCAACTGATGGCCTCCAAACAGCTCCAACCGATTGCTTCTGTGCCCTCGAATCTGATGTCATCTGGGGCTAGTCTCTCGGTGGCTCAATTGGCGCGCATCCAGTGTTCGTACAAAGATCTAGGTCCCGTAAGGCAGAGTGAGAGCGCGGCTTGCCTAAAAAGCTCGCCCGCGTCTCCCCGGCTATCGAGCGGGGCCAAGTTGGTGGTATCGTAATGCTGGTAGCGGTACGTTACTGTAGTCCGTATAGAGAAGCATTGTCAGCCATTGAGGTTTGTCGAAGGCTATCGCGTATAGACAATCTCGACAGTTCGTCTCGCTAGAGGTCCTTCTCTCGCAATGAGCTTGGGACCGGCATTTGGAAAGCAGGAATCGTGCTTAAAGTCCCTGTCCTCGCCCGACCAACCTTGTCAGAGAAGGGCAGGTCGGCAGGCAAAAATCGTCTCCAGTCTGAGTGAAAATCATCGCTGGTGCTGTTGGGAGCTGTTCTACACAGAGCGCTGGCATCGCTCTCTGAGCGAGCCCGGTCGGTCGGCTGGTGTGTGTCGGGCCCCTGCCAAGCGGTCCTAGGTCGACTGAGTGAGGCACGGAACAACCGTCCGTCCGTCAGTCGCTCCCTGCAGCCGTCATGGAGAGGCGTTTTACACATCCATCCCCGACCGGTGTGTATGTTGTTCGTCGGTATCCGACGACAGAAGTCATAACCGTGTCTCAAAGATTAAGCCATACATGTCTAAATGCACACTGTCTCACGGTGAAACCGCGAATGGCTCATTAAATCAGTCAAGGTTCCTTAGATGATACGATTCTACTTGGATAACTATGGCAATTCTAGAGCTAATGCATGCTTACCAAGCTCCGACCCTCACGGAATGAGCGCTTTCATTAGTTCAAAACCAATCGTTGTTTCCTCTCGCGGGGTTGCCGCGTCCCCACTGGTGACTCTGGATAACTTTGTGATTATCGCATGGCCGCATGTGTCAGCGACGCATCGTTCAAATGTCTGCCCTATCAAATGTCGATGGTACGTGACATGCCTACCATGTTTATAATGGGTAACGGGGAATCATGGTGCGACTGCGGAGAGAGAGCATGAGAAATGGCTAGTACATCCAAGAAAAGCAGCAGGCGCGCAATTTACCCACTCCCGGCACGGAGAGGTAGTGACGAAAAAAAACAATACGGGACTCTTTTGAGGCCCCGTAAATGTAATGCGTACACTTTAAACCCTTTAACGAGGATCTATTGGAGGGCAAGTCTAGTGCCAGCAGCCGCGGTAGTTCCAGCTCCAATAGCGTATATTAAAGCTTTTGCAGTTAAAAAGCTCTTAGTTGGATTACAGGCGCAGGCGGGTGGTTCGGATTGCGCTGGTTCACTGCCCGCTGTCTCCTGCCCTACCGTCTGCCTGCTCTCTCTCGCGGCTCTCTCCCGTTTCCCGGGTGGCCGGCGCGTTTACTTTGAAAAAATTAGAGTGTTCAAAGCAGGCCTCGGCTACCTGAATAATGGTGCATGGAATAATGGAATAGGATCTAGGTTCTATTTTGTTTTTTTCGAAACTGGAGGTAATGATTAACAGGGACAAACGGGGGCATTCGTATTGCGGCTATTGAGGTGAAATTCTTGGATCGCTGCAAGACGAGCTACTGCGAAAGCGTTTGTCAAAAATGTTTTCATTAATCAAGAACGAAAGCCAGAGGCGCGAAGGCGATCACATACCGTCGTAGTTCTGACCATAAACGACGCCGACTAGCGATCCGCAAGAGTTGCTTAGATGACTCTGCGGGCAGCTTCCGGGAAACACAAGTGTTTGGGTTCCGGGGGAAGTATAGTTGCAAAGCTAAAACTTAAAGGAATTGACGGAAGGGCACCACCAGGAGTGGAGTCTGCGGCTTAATTTGACTCAACACGCCATCACTGTAAGGATTGACAGGCTGAGGGCATTTTCGTTCCATCTGAGGGACTACGGCCGAACGCCTCCAAGCCAGAATCCCGCCCCAAATCTCAGCACCGCTGTGATGGGAGGCTACGACATGGCTGGGGCTTGCGTCTCAGCCCAGCCCGGTCGAGCCGCAGAAATGCACCTGGTAAAATGCACTCCTGCCTCGCTCTTTGCCTCTGTCTGCTATCAGTCATCCCAATGGACGCAGAAGAGATGCAGTCCTGTGGACATTGCACTTCCTGCCCCATTGTGACAACTTTCCGGGTGGCGGGGAATGCTAGGCCTACCATCACTGCCGATGAGCCGAGAAAATAAAGGGGGCAAAGAGATACATCACTCACATGCATATGCTACGTTTCTTGCAGAACGTGACGATCCTGGGACAAAGTCACACTGGACTGCCTCTCTTCCGGGATAGTACAGACTAGTACATAGTCCATCATATCATTGCCAAACCCTATAGACACGAGTAGGAAAGACTCGATAGTCCTGCAAGACAACTTCCTAAGAGAGACAACTCTGACCAAAAACATCTGCTGCCTTGCAGTTAGGCTGGTGACAGCCAAAGGCTAAGGAGGGCAACCCTTCAGAACCGCCTGTTGAAATCGGATGCACTGAGCCACAGGCTTAACAAAATAAAACAGTGCAACGTAAATATCGCTGTAAACAGCGTACGAAGAAGAAGTGTGCTTGAATTAGAAGCGGGAAGATAGGTCAGTTTTACCATACTAATGACAGGGCGTTGCTACGGTAATCCTGCTCAATCTGAGAGGAATTGCATGTTTCAGACGCTAGGTCAGTGACTGTGTAATAGCTCGCTCGTGATTCGTTGAGTCTAACAGGGAACGGGTGCTGGTATTAGACCCTTGGACGACAGGTCAGTTTTACTCTACTAATGACATGACGTTGATACGGTAATCCTGCTCAATCCGAGAGGAATCGCAGGTCTCAGACACTTGGTCCACGCGATTGGCTGATACGCCATTGGTGCGAGGCTACAATCTGAGGGATATAGCAAAGGAACAATTAGGTTAGATTCGCTGACTATCTGTTATTTATTTGCTTTTCTGCGATCGAACGAATTAACAGTACATACGTGGTCAAGCGACATTGTTGTAACTGATACGCACTGTCAATGCAACCCATATTTCTAAGGCAGCCACTGCCGTGTGGGAGACCTGTTCACGGGGAAAGCTTCGCAAACCCTGAGGAACAATCTGGAGTTGGAGTCCCTAGGACATTCAAATGGTGTTTCCACCAATATTATGACACCTACTGTGACGTCGCTCATTCCAGGCAGTATCGACTAATGTCGTGTCCTTTGTATTAATAGCTTCGTGGAGAGAGAGGAACTGCTGTAACGAACACAAGGACTCGATGTGGACATTGCAGCGCTTCAGGCAATAGCATCAGGATCAGGATGCATAAATGAGCGTGAATGAATATTTATCTGGTAAGGGAATGACTCCAATGAAAAAAACTGAATATGGAGTTGGCTTTGCAATCAAAAAGTCCATTATACGCATGGTTGAATCAGGCGAAAGTGGACCAGAGCACCTGCTCATACTCCTTGCCCATACTACTGTCACCATTGTCAATGTATATACACGAAAGACACAGTTCATAGCAGCCAACGACAATTTCTAGCTAAATTCGTAAGGCTTGACAAAGATCGTATTCCTTCTCCAAGACACGGTACTGGAAACATACTGCACCTGTGCAGTATGGCTATACAATTATGATCAATGAGAGAATGCAAACCAGATGTCAAAGGCACTGTGATAACAAGGCATGTGTTGGCTAGAAAAGTGTAGATATCGCAGCATTGCTCTAAACTATGACATGATGTTTAATTAGATACTTCTTAGGGCGAACGGAGATACAGATTGATTTGAATAAAAACGTTTGAAACGTTTCTATATAAATGAATTGACAAATTAGTAACAACGATCGACATATACTGTACAGCACTGAGAAAATATGCATATTAAACAGCAGACAAGAAGCTAAGTAACAGACAATGCGAAAAGTATATTTCGGAACTCTGGAATACTAACACATCTATCGTCAGACAACGATAGAGTGACACTCTAATATCAGCAATCGCAAACGTGTCTCCAGCTCCAACATTTTGCAAATATGGAGCACTGACGATACATTTATTAAGCGTATTCCTATGTTTATGTGCGTACATGTTCATGTGTTTGGGTGGATACATGTGTAAACCTTTATCCCGATATGTGAGATGCGTGGATCCATTTACAAATAAAAGGCTATTAAAGAGCAATAGAGTCAAATCAGGAAGACTTTCTTCACTTTTCATGTATAATGTACATAAATAAACATAATTTAAGGATGAGAACACAGACATTATAGTAGTTATCCAACACCAAAAACGAGCATATATTGCAGAATAATATCACTATTAGTTCATTCACATAACGCATATTATCAATACGACCATGTATCTGAACTTTACAGACTGCTTCTACGTGTAAGATAACTTTCGCCTATTAGATGTATCTATTAAACGCATATGACGTTTGTGTTCGGAATAGGTTTCGTTCAACAAAACAATAAAGTAGTTGAGTATTATGTAATACATCGTACAGTACAAGGTGAAAATGTAGAGCATTCCCATCCACGAAGTCTCAGATGTCGGGACTACAGCGGACGTTTCTAACATTAGTACAGTTACGGTAATATCAGCGTTGACAAAGGAGTCGTAAGCGTGTAAATATGTTTGGAAAAGCAACGATCCCAGGAAGCCAAATCCGATAGCAGTAAAATAAGGAAGAAATATTGACTGGAGCGCTCGTCCTACCATATTAACAAAAACTGCCATCTTGTCAGCATCCCTGTTCAAAATACATAATTAATATTTAGATACTCAACATATCGTTAAAATAGAATGGATCGATTATCTCATAAAAATATAACCCAATCATCGGGCATAATGGTACATAATAAATCAGACAGTCTCCATTTAAGGAGTCTGCCTCGGCAGCGGGAGGTCGCTTGATCGAATCACGATGGAGCCTGACATTTTTTTCACGCGGATCTTCTGTTAAAAATTCACATGTCCTCTGGTTTGAAAGATCGGACTCCTGTGTTCAGTGTTGAGCATGTTAAAAATATCTTGGCAGTTGGAAATAGAAAAGAGTAGGACTAACGGCCGTTGCCCGGACAAAGTTTTAATAAAAGATCTACCTACGTTATTCGCATCTTTCCCGATGTGGTTTGTTAAGAGTTTGTGGCGCTTAACTGCCTGCGTGTTTATTTACCTCTAGTGTTTGAGTGTATTAAGATGGACTCGCACATCGGCAGAACAAACCACCCTCCAAGAAACTGGTTAACTACAGAGTCTCCTAAACCAGTGTAAAGAGGTACAGTAAAGTTAACTTGTCAAAAGATTCCCTAAAGATCCCACAGAGTAGTTTATGTAAGAGAAAAACGAGTTGTAATAACTGTGTCCGCTGTAAGTTAGGAATAACACACGTCTACATTTTTTTTTGGGCAAAAACTATTTGAAGTTGCCGGGCACGGAAAGTAAGAAAGTAAGTAAGTACTTATTATTCTGATATTTAGTCCTCTTTGTCCCGTTTACGTATTCACAACACAGATTTAATGATTTCACTTTATTTACTTATTAGCTTCTACTCTCTCATCTATCGTGGTGTGCAGATATCTTTTCTGTATATTGTTTAAATTACGCTAAAATATGAAAAGTCTTTGCTGGTATTGTGTCGGAAAGTTGTATAACAGGGCTTTACATTTGCCCTCAACACTTTCGTTGCTTCTAGTAGTTAATCTATTTCGTAGTTCCTTAGTTTTGTTATCTTTAAACCAGCAAATCTGACTTGCACACCAGTTTAAGCTACTACTACAAATGCGCCTCTCTTAACTTTACATTTGGTACGAATATTCCAACCAATCGTTGATCATTTTTATGATCGACAATCTTTTTGCCACTGCAATTGAGTGAGTCCTATGCTCGTTTGTGGAAGTCTGTGTAGGGCTAGGTACATGAACATATCAGTTCACTATTCTCGTTTAATGTCCCTCAAACAACATTGGCCATGACTCTTTCGCTGCATGTAGTGTACATCCCTATTATGATCTCTCATTATTATTATAACATCATATCTGTGTGTTGTTCTCCTTTCATTGTGCAACTGCTGATTGCATTCGTTCTTTCCGTCTTAATTACTGTTATATCTATCATCATCATCATCACCATCATCATCATCATCATCACCATCATCATCATCACCATCACCATCATCATCATCATCATCAACATCAACATCATCATCATCACCATCACCATCATCATCATCACCATCATCATCATCACCATCATCATCATCATCATCATCATCATCATCATCATGTTAATCAGTCTGGAGACCGGTGTTGAAGTCTTCTGATCAACTCACGTCACTACCCTCTGTTTCTAGCAGTTATATGAAGCTCAGTCTAAATCTACACCGAGATGTGCTGGCAAACCTGTGTGATATAATTGTTTCTTCGACGTCTAACTATTCGTTTCACCTAAATGTTGCCTTCTAGTATGTCCAATAAGAGTCCTCCTCATCTACCGTTCTGTCTATTACTTAGTTATTGTCTATGTCGCCTTATATGTGTAAGCAATTGTTTATTGGACCTTGTTATGTCCAGCTCAATCTTTGCATCCAGCGAAATCATCACATCTCTAAAGCTTCTAATGTTGTTTTTATCCTTTCTGTTTAGTGTCCATGTTTGAGAGCCGTACAATGGGGTCGGCCAGACATGTGAAGTGATTATTCTTTTCCGAGGCTCAATTTTGATATTATTAGAAAGTTTTGTTGCACACGGACGCCTTTTGTGTGTACTGCAATCTTAGTTCTAATGTCAATCGCACGGTCGTTGGTGCTCGCTAAAGTCTGTCTGAGTTCTCAAGCTGCCAAACTAAAATTGGGTAAATTTACCTGTCACGGATGTCGCTATATTTCATTAGCACTTATTGCATTTGTATTTTTCTTCATGTAATAACGTTTTCAAAATCGTGTCATGTCTATACACCTTAAAATTGCATCGTATTAATATGAACTTCTGTTGTTCCTTACACATCCATAAACTCTCCAGAACTTGTTCAATGATTTAAATTCGTGCTCCTAGAAATGCAGCTTAGTTTACTGTATGAAATAGATCAGCTATGCAGGATGTCTAAGAATGACGAACATATTTAATTTTAACTAACACATTATAACTAAGGTGAGATCTGGAATCATCCAACCTGTAACGACCTCAGACAACCAGATACAGTGGACGGCTATAGCATGGTTGCTGTTGCAAACCACTTTTTTTGAGTTAAGATTCATAATATGATAGGTGCTGCCAGTTATGAAAGATCTACACGTCAAACCCTTTATGACACAGATGATACATACATCACGCTACTTCTAAAACTTGACAAACATTCATTTACACTTACCGGAACCCGAGGAACACTTTGATTAAACACATTGTCAACAGTAGACAACTGATGAAGATGAAATTAAATCTTGCAGTAGTAATATACTCAAAGTCAATGAAATGTTTCTCATCAATTCCATCAAGATATTCTTCTCGCAAATGACCTAGCTGGTATAAATGAAAATTAGTTAGACAAATATTTATGATTGTGTACACTTAACTCGAATATATTGCCTCGGCATAACACTCTACGCAGAGCAATGCAACATGATGCAACGTGTTTATCATATACTTACTATAAATATATAAACTGTTGATGTACTTTAGACACTCTACGTTGGCTTGGCCACACTTTGGGCCATGGCTTCTACGTATCGAACTTTTGTTGCCACTTCCAGACTTGGAAATAAACTGACAACCTTTCTGTAATAGGACCGAGTCAGTTACATCTGCTAGGTCTACTTCTGTACTACATTTGCATGGTCATTACGACTGATTCACATCCAGCACGAGACATTTTCAGCTGTCTTTCCAAGATATTTTGTTTCTCTTAGTTTTCGCTTGTAATGACTAATTGCTTTAAATTTCCTATAGGTTCAAATAATACAATACATCATATCACATATTGGGAATCACGTACGGAGATGGTCGTCTCCCAAGCATTTAGTAGTAGCACAGTTGGGCATGAGCACGGCTACACCATCGTATAGAAACTATAAGCAAAAGGAAAAAGAAAACAAGACATCTACATTCCAGCATGCACATACTAGAAACTATTATTATCGTGCACCTGGATTTCATTACCATAATTATAACGTCGATGATATGTGAAACTTGGTACATTTCACAATATCTTTTTTGTAAGGTACATTTTAGCAGTGGGTTGGGTTTTAGTTGTTGTTTCGAATGCACACAATGAGTAGGTAGATTTACTCTTTTGTGAGCCCTGCAAATGACGTTGAGTGGCAAATTGCAGAAGGTGTCCTCACATCCTGAGCGTGCTGATGAAGGTGAACCTAGGTCCTCCGGTCGGTTGTTTATCCTTGGCTTAATCTGCTTGTCGCTCACTACTACGGGGATCACGTCAATCCCTCACCTCATTTGCAAGACTGCCATGAAAACATCCCGTCTACAGGGACGGCTACGAAGAATCCGAGGTGATGGTCTTGGCCAGTATATTTTTCTTGACCCTGGCTTACATTTTGTATCAAAATGTTGTGCCTGACCCTGACTAACATATTTAATCAATATCATGTGCCTGGCGAGACGTTAATCTTCCTCCCTCGTGGGTTTTAGTCATCTTTACACTATCATGCCTGCCTCATTTCCTTCTATATCAACGCGTTTTGCGAGGGCAGAGTTTCTCCAGACGGGCGCGGCGAATTTCGCTGCTGAGAGGCACATGGCGACTGTTGATGTTCAGAGGTCAATATATAGCGCTTGACATTTTTTAGGGTGGTCCACCAGTCAGTGAAAAATGTCACCATTCAGCTTAGCCGGACTACATCCATGCAATTTATGTTAAAAAACTTATACTAGACACTAATTCACTTTTACTTTTAACATAACAAACCAACATATATTGTTTTACTTACACAGTATCAGTCTATTTTTTATTGAGAGAAAATACGCTGTTGTAAGAGGCATGGCATTTGTGTCCTTGAACATGGTTGGCAGTTCTAGCACCGAAGTACCATATGTCAATGGCTTTAGTAGATTAAATTGTTGTATCATAAGGGCATGTAAACTGTCAGTCTTTAAAAAGTATATGAATGTATTTTTGATCAGATGCATCTGTATGAAACCCCTTTCACAGCTAGTTGTAGAAACTAGTACAATAAAGGCAATGTTACGAAGCTTCAGAAAAACACGAAACCTATTACCATGGGCCACTGCCTTTCCCAGTTAATCTACTGATGACATGTCTTTTGCATATATTTTAAATTCATACCATTCACCCACAGCTTTCATAAATATGTCTTTTTTGCTCTCGTGTTGCGGAAGATCTTCGTAATTAGATTACAAATACTGTTATTTATTTTTTATCAAAACTTGTTAACGCAGTTTCTGACCATGTGAAAAGTATAAACTATTGATTTAGATGTTAATACGTCATTCGTGTTGGTATTTCAATACCGACACTTTGTGTCCGCTATTCCGTTCTCAATAATTTCCTTTCTATCACATTCGAGCTTGTTTTGTCCATTTACAATTTCACGAAGCCGGATTTCACTGCATATTCCAATCACTGAAGTACCATTTAGAAATTAGTTGTCCATATATTCTGGATTACTTGCATGCACATCATGTGAGGAGCCAATAATTTGTGTAACTTGAAAGTCTCGTGACGAAATTATTCTTTGCACCCATTCACCACATTTGTTGGTGAATCGCACAATTCTATGAACTGCGGATAGTCTGACCATCTTGCCGACAGCAGTGTCAACATTCAACTCTAGCTATTAACAGTACACCTTAAGAACACATGTGCTAGATGATTTTGGAGCTCCTTGAATGGTACAGTTTCCATTGTTTTCCGGTTTTGACGTTGAAATTCATAGTTTTCGCTGCGTAGTATGATAAAGACATATATATTTCCAGTCGAAATTATGAATATATTATGATATCCATGGCACGTTGTGAGAGAATCGCTATTTGATCATGTCAATAGCTTATCTAGGCTTCCGCAGAAGAGTGAAATCGGTATCCATCTTAGGGAGACAATGTTGGATCCAGTGTAGATGTTTGTTACACACTTTACGCCTCAACATTTTATTCGCTGCTTATGCTATTCAATACCAGCAATAAACGCAATGCAGTAAGTCTATATTGCTAAATTACAATTGGTTTTCGTTAAATGTGAGGCCGCTCAGTGTACAACAAAGTATGTGGAGAATACGAACACACTATTACTGTACTGTATACCTTATCAGCTGTAGCTTCCACCAAGAAAAAATGGAGCCATAGAACAATAAAGGTCAAACATCGCTCAGTCAGTAGAAGCCAGGATTGTGGAAATTTGAAGTAAGCCAATGGGCCCATCTTGAAGAGCTGTAGATAAGCACGTACACAGTTTGTAGCATACATAAACTGCGGTAAGGAACAGTGTCTCACATTCGTTGGTAATGTTCGGTCATACAAATCTAATAGAACAATAAATGAGAAGTCGCTTACATGACATTCATAAATAATTAGCACGTATGTTTCGATCTGTAATGGTATTGTCTGATTGTTTATTCTGATACAAATCTCAATCTTCATTTTGTCGCATAACGCATGGCGTATATATCATGTCTTTGGATATATGTCTTTTAAAGTCACTCTGCACTAATAAAGCAAAGTATCGTCTTCCTTTTATGTTATCAATTATTCCACAATACGTTAGCAGGGCCTTACATTGTGCTCTATAGTCCGTTCAGAAACATAGGCCACTTTAAAATTAAATATAACTGAACAACCACCAGAATGGAATTCCTGGAAATATAATATTTTCTACAATAGCCAATTGTTTCAATATCGTGCAGCGAAAAATGTATGTTGTTCTTATGGGAAATGAAACTGGCTAACTACCAACTATACCAGCTGTTCCTTAATGCAATATAATTGCCCGTGCACGTGTTACTTGAAAACCACTACATATTATTCGAAGGCGTAACATTAGTCCGGCGAGTATATTACAACATAGACGAAAGTTAAATTCACGAGGCTTAAAAACATCAGAATTAAGATGTTAAAATGTTTGTCTACGGAAGCTAAGTGTGAGAGTCTGTATCACTGTATTTCATAAAAAGAGAGGAGATCAATGCACGGAGTAAGAAAAATGCGACTTTTAATCTCACGCTAGATCATAGACTGTGCACGTCCATTTTCAATGACCACGAGAAAGCAGAGGAAAGAAACGTTTTGTCAAAGCGATTAAACGAAACATGTATGGAGTGCTTGATTCTAAAGAAACCGTTAGAATAACAATTACGAGAGGTTACCTTTGCAAAAACAACACCATTGCGGTCTCAAATATATCTACATTTGTCAAAATTGTAGAGTGTTAAGATTTCATTTTCTGCAAGTACTCAAGCACAAACATATAATTTGTGAAAATCACGCCTAGAAAGTATACACGTATAATTAGAGAACTACATTGATAATGTCACTACAGTGTGTTTACAGATGAAAGATGCTCAGGAACAAATGAGAACGGATGATAGGATTTTATCAGTTAGAAAAAAAGAAAATATACCCGTTTACGCAGTCCGTCGTATGGTATGATGGGAATATGGTATTATCTTGTGGTATAATGGAAATATGGTGTTATTATGTGCTAAAATGGAAAAATAGTGTTATGCCATATTTTCTTTGACCAACGAAACCTATGATAAAGGTATAGATCTTTCGTAAATGGTTGCCTGCGCAAAATACCATGGTGGAAATTGTACAACAAGATCACCAACGTGTAACTTTTAGGGGAAACGGGACATATACCATTGGAGCATGGAATAAGAAGGAGGAGATGACGATGGGTAATCTGAACATTATGGAAACTAGAAAAGCTATGTTCTGGAATCCACATGGTAAGAGAAGTAGAGAAAGACTGAGCCACTCATGGATGAGGAAACTGAAAGCAAATGTAAAGGCAGGAAACATGACGTCGTACGTATTGGTTCAGAGGAGGCAGACAGACTGGCAAAAGAAGGTGCAATACTACAACAACCAGATTCTAGTGTGACCTACGAAAAGTCCACAAGGTTTATTAGGGCCAGATACATGGCCAAATGGGAATCAGAACATACTGGCTACACAACAAACGATGCCTATTACCAGTTGAACAGAAAAGAGCAGGTGGTGTTCTTTAGACTCCGCACATGCGACAACAGACTGAGGTACCACCTATTCAGTAAACTGAAGATAGATGGCACTGAAAAATGCTCTTGGCGCTAGTATCATAAACTGACGACGTACCGACGTCATCAAAAACGAATGACGAAATATGGGTGTGGTTAGCAAAGGATCATTTGGCATTCAGCGAATTATCCTTCAACCTGGAATGGTGCCCCCTGTAAAGCAGACTGATATGACAAAGTTATTTCATTTTGACACGATCATCAAGGTGCATGAGCATATGTGTTTGAGACGTGCAACTTACAATTCATACATTCTCGGTGTATGCTTCTTGCAACAAATAATCATACTTATTATTTCAGGTTTATACGTCGAACGAAATTTTGACTGGTCTGTCGGGTTCTTTGTCTATGTTTTGGACAAAAATAGCACAGCTAAGTAACATGTCGTAAAAGGTGAGTAACTGTGTGACATGGCAAGACGCCAGACATCGCTATAGGGGTCGTTAAGAGCACTACAGACGGCGCCTAACATGCAGCGGGTCTACTTTGCTATAGTGTATGAGTCTATTAAGATGGACTCGTACATAGGTTAGCTACCTTCCGTGTCACTTGAATCAATGCAGCGGAGTAATACGATGTTCAAGCCTAACTATCTAAACAAATTGAAGATAGGTGGCACCGACGAATGCCCGTGTGGTACCGGAAAAATGACCGCTGACCATTTGCTGCCCGACATACGAGGATCAGAGAAAGCAGATGTGACCATCACCAGTGGCAACACCAGACACGCTCTATGGCAGTGTCGACAGCCTCAGTATGACGGCTGCTTTTTCTGAAAAATAATGGTTACTGTCTGACTGAGTACGAAGAAGAAGAAGAAGAAGAATGCCTGCATTTGATCCGTCAAAATTTAATAGATTAGTAGATCGCAATAGTAGAGGTTGTCTAACAAATACAAAATCTCTCTAGGTGGGCTGCTCTAATATTCATTAAAATATGAGCAATAGACGTTCACGCACACAGACAACATGAACAGATTTCGAAAAGTGTATGTGTAGCTACTTGAAACATAACTAACGATATAGTGATGCTTGTGAAATAGAGAGCAAAAACCTTCGACATTGCACGTGCATAAATGTATGCACCGAAACAAGTAGGCAGTGAAAGTGAAATATAAGATTATTATGACTACGTATATCAAGGCCTTTGTCAGTAATGAGAGAAATCAATGCAGAACAAGAAACGTAATGGCAATTCTATAATAGGGCAAAGAAACAGCAGAAGGGGCAGATTGATACACTTTTCTCAATACATGAAATCATTACAGATAACAAATGGCTATTAATGAAATAGAATGAGTGTGAAATAGATGGAGCAAGTGAGAAAGAGATGGACAGATAAATAGAGATCGCGATATAAATGTACTAGGTTTTGAAGAGTAAATAGTTATATTTCGGTACGAATCGTGGATAATGACCAAGGAAATCACTCGCATGTTCTGAAATGTAGTTTTTGAGAGGAATACTACGTCCCATATAAGGCACTTAAATTTAGAAAATTTATTATAAGCTGTTGCTTGTCTATCGTTTTCGAAGAGGATCACATTGCCATCTGTCAATCCTGAAGTGGATTATTATAAATTAAAGTTCTTGCTCATCGCAAGCGATGATGGCCAACAACATCAGACGATTTTGTTTTAATAACGTGGTGTGCG
The DNA here is from genome assembly GCA_036924085.1 of Ariolimax columbianus. Classification (NCBI taxonomy): domain Eukaryota; kingdom Metazoa; phylum Mollusca; class Gastropoda; order Stylommatophora; family Arionidae; genus Ariolimax; species Ariolimax columbianus. The sequence goes on along the minus strand of JAVGWX010000002.1, from coordinate 143,249,995 downwards.
CTGTATTTACATTATAGTGATGAATGCGCTGGTCATCAATCTCACTCTTGTCATGAGTTACCTTGGATCAGTGGAAAGACTATTGGTCGAGACGACTGGAGGTAACTCGGGATGCAGGCACTCTGGTCTTACCTCTCGTGAGACCAGGGATCGCTTGAAACTTGCGAGATTCGATCGCGCACCGTTTCTGTTCATCAGTCTGAGAGGCGAGTGCACTAACCTCTTGACTACAGCGAATTTTCTGAATAATCTGGAACCATTTACTCAAAGTGGACTCGCCCACCGGTACGGGATGGTGAGGGAGAGCTAGCACATCTTGTCATAGTAACGTCGAGCTTCTACTGAAATAACCTTACCAACCTGTGCTCACCTGTGATGACCTATGCTCTATACTTCGAATGAGGCCCCGATCAGATGCATCAAATGCAAATAACACACATTAGGACACTGTTTAGACTAGCAATTGAAGCAGGTGTGAGTAGCTAAGAGAGAGTTCTTTCAGAGAAATACGGTATGCCAACCAAAGCATGGACAATGTCATAAATAGCGACGTTCTATCAAAAGCCATCATCTTTGGCATTTTCGCATTTTTTGGGATAGACCTTGATAAATTCCCAAATGAAATGATCTATAAAGGACTTCTGTATAGCGAGCTAAGTGAGGGATAACGATAACGATATTCACGAACGAGTTTCAAGGACATCCTGATGGAGTCTCTTAAGCGCTGTCAAAAAGGTTACCCCCTGGAAAAACTTGACTTAATTTCGTTCACACTGGAAAAGTGGATCAAAAGAGAGGTGTAACCAGCGAGGCATCCGTGTCCAGACAGACCAGTATAGATGCGTGATCAGAAAATGAAGAGCAGGAGAACGTCAGCACTAGCTGCAGCACATGTGTGTCAGTCCTGCCAAATAACTTCTCAAGCTTAAATTTGCTTCATTAGGCAAAGCGCACCTGCAGACTATGAAATGTTGTATGAAAAGGATGATGTTGGCTGCCCACATCGACGATGATAGACAAAAGCTATTACAAGAATGAACTATTGAAATATAACAAACAATGACAATGCAGACAACGTTGTTTGGATATATACCATAGACAGTCAATTAACTTTCTCCAGAATAGCCACTACAATTAGTATTAAATGCACGATATGTATATTTATATATATGAATATATACAAACAAGGGACCTTTGCCCTGACCATTAAGAAGTAGGAGGAGAAATTTGAAGATTGGCACAATGCTTATTCCTGCTCAATGTAGCCATCACCTGAGTTTATTCACTTCTGTAATCTCTGCGTGACCTTGAAAAGACCTTCATAATAAAGTAACCTAATTTTCGAACTAAACCAGTTATCACAAACCAGTGTGACATCTTCGTCACTGTCAAAATGATTTCCTTCCAGCTGTTTTTTTAAGTTTAGGGAAAAGATAACAGTCTGATGAAGCTCAGTCCGGAAATTATGGTTGGGTGTGGAAGAAATTCAAGATTTAAATCGTTTGCTGTTTGCAGCATAGGCCTTTGCTTTATCGGAGGGCTCGTTGTCTTGAACCAAAAGGCAACAATTGAATGCGAAAAATAATAATACAGGAATCTTTCGAAGCCCCGTAATTGGAATGAGTACACTTTAAACCCTTTAACGAGGATCTATTGGAGAGCAAGTCTGGTGCCAGCAGCCGCAGCAATTCCAGCTCCAATAGCGTATATTAAAGTTGTTGCAGATAACAAGTTCGTAGTTGGATCTCAGGAGCAGGCGGGCGGTCTGGTTTGCGCCGGTTCACTGCCCGTTGTCTCCTGACCTACCGTCTGCCATCTCTCTCCCGCGAGTGCTCTTCGCGTTTACTTTGAAAACATTAGAAAGTTCAAAGCAGGCCTCGGCTGCCTGAATAATGGTGCATGGAATAATGGAATAGAACCTCGGTTCTATTTTGTTGGTTTTCGGAACTGGAGGTAATGATTAACAGGGACAAACGGGGGCATTCGTATTGCGACGTTAGAGGTGAAATTCTTGTATCGCCGCAAGACGAGCTACTGCTAAAGCATTTGTCAAGAATGCTTTCATTAATAAAGAACGAAAGTCAGAGGCGCGAAGACGATCATATACCGTCGTAGTTCTGACCATAAACGATGCCGACTAGCGAGCCGCAGTATTTGCTTCGATGACTCTGCGGGCCGCTTCAGGGAAACCAAAGTGTTTGGGTTCCAGGGGAAGTATTTTTGCAAAGCTGAAACTTAATGGAATTGATGGAAGGGCACCACCAGGAGTGGAGCCTGCGGCTTAATTTCACTCAACACGGCGAACACTGAAATGATTGACAGGCAAAGAGCATTTTCGTTGGGTCCAATATGGAACGGCTTCTGGAATTAGACACTCGAGAATCTGACGCTATGCTCTCGGTGGCTTGACTGTCTCGCATCCAGTGCTCGATAAAGGAATTGACGGAAGGGCACTACCATGAGTGGAGCCTGCGGCTTAATTTGACTCAACACGTTAACACTGTAAAATGACTGACAAATCGAGAGCACTTTCGTTGGGTCAAATAGTGAACATGTGCTGGTATTAGACCCACGGAAGACAGGTCAGTTGTACCCTCCTAATGAAAGAGCGTCTGCTACGGTAACCCAGCGTAACCCTACATAAATCGCAGGTTACAGACACTTGGTCACTGACTGACTAAAAAGGGCATATTTGATTCGTTGGTTCTAATAATGAACGGGTGCTGGTATTAGACCCTCGGAAGACAGGTCAGTTTTACCCTACTAATGACAGGGCGATGCTACGGTAGTCCAGCTCAATGGACGCATAAGAGATGCAGTCCAGCGGTATTGCACCTCTGCCCTATTGTGACACCGTACCAGGTGGCGGGGAATGCTAGGCGTGCCATCACTGCAGATAAGCCGAGAAAATAAAGGCAGCAAACAGATACCTAACTCACATGCATATGCTACGTTCCTGGCAGGACGTGACGATCCTGAGACACAGTCACACTGGACTGCCTCTCTTCCGGGACAGTACAAACTATTACATAGTCCATCATATCATATCATTGCCAAACCCTATAGACACGAGTGGGGAAGACTCGTTAGTCCTGCAAGACAACTTCCATAAGAGAGACAACTCTGACAAAAAACAACTGCTGCCTTGCAGATAGGCTGGGGATAGCCAAAGGCTAAGGAGGGCGTCCCTACAGAAACGTCTGTTGCAATTGGATGCACTGAGCCACAGGCTTAACAAAATAAAACAGTGCAACGTAAATCTCGCTGTAAACCGCGAACGATGAAGAAGAAGAAGAAGAAGAATGCACGCTATACCTCATTTTCTGGTCACAATCTTTCTTAATTTTTAAAGGAGATCTGCACACTAATGCCCATTAACCGTGTTGATATGAGGCAGGTAATCCTTCAGTATGACACTTTGGATGTTCCAAATAAAAGTCAGCATCATATTTCTTGAAGATGTATATGCTTTTGGATTGACAAGTGTTCTTCTTCTTCTTCATCGTGCGCAGTCAGACAGTAACCATTTTTTTTTTCGAAAAAAAGCGGCGGTCATCCTGAGGCTGTCGACACTGCCATATAGCTTGTATTGTGTTGCCACTGGTGATGGCCACATCTGCTCTCTCTGATCCTCGTATGTCGGGCAGTTCTGCAGCAGATGCTCAGCGGTCTTTTTCCCGGTACCACACGGGCATTCGTCGGTACCACCTATCTTTAATTTGTTGAATAGGTCGTACCTCAGTCTAGTGTGGCCAGTGCGAAGTCTGAAGACAACGACCTGCTCTCTTCGGTTCAACCGGTAATATGCATCGTTTTTGGTGTAACCAGTATGTTCGCTTTCCCATTTGGTCATCTATCTGGCTTTGATAAGCCGTTATGACTCTTCGTTCGTCATACTAGTATCTGTTTGTGGTAGTCTTGCACCTTCTTTTGCCAGACTGTCTGCCTTCTCGTTGCCTTGGATGTTGCAGTGTGATGGGACCCACTGTATCACTACCCTTTTTGGTGCGAACTGCTTGCACAGTTTGCAGAGTGCTGCTCTTAGGTCATTAAGCTCAGTGTTTTTCTGGCTTTTTAGCGCTATGACTACGGCGAGAGCATCTGTAAGCAGGACTATATGGCTTTCATTTTCTTTATGTGTCACCATTTCTTCCACTGCCGCCCTCAGTGCCTCTGCCTCCGCTCTGAAATTGCTTGTGTACTTACCAGTAGCGAATGACAGTGTTATTTGTCTGCCATTTGGTACGTTCAGGAATGCCCCTGCCCCTCCGTTCTGTGTAGTGTTTGTTACAGAACCGTCGGTGTATGCATGGGTCCAGTCCATGCTTGGGTAGTTTTTCGATACCTGGTAAATTGTATACCACCTCTTGAAATATATCCTGCCTCCAGGTAGGTTTTCGTACAGTAGTGATGGCCTTTGGTGTTGTTAGTGAGTTTATGGGATCTTCGTGCATCTTTGCTTTGGCTATTTCTGCAAAGTTTTCTCCGCTTTAGTTTCCCATTTCCCAAATTGTTTAGTCTCTGGTGCATTGGATGGTCAGTCAGTCTTCGGAATTTTTCTGACTGCAGCTGGGCTCTGCAGTCTCTTCTATCGGTCATGGATTGCAGTTTTGTAATCTTCTCAAGTTCTACAATTAGCGTTGACTTCGTGTCTCCCGTTATAACTCTCATGGCTTGATTTTGAAGTTTGCTAACTTTACTGAAGTTCTCCTTTGCTGCTGTTGTCCATGCCGCAATGCCATACTCGAGAACTGGTCTCACTCTTCCAGTGTACATTTTCTTTAGTATACTTTCGTCTGCTCCCCAGCTTGTGCCAGCAAGTTTCCTCATGATTGCCATTCTTTCTCTGGCTCTCATTCGGTTTCTCTCGATCTGACTTTTTAATGTCATGCGCCGATCAAATGTGACTCCCAGATAGTTTGAATTGCCGTTTGGCTGCATGAATTTGCCATTTAGACTTAATTTGGTCTTTGAAAGCGAGAATATTGTACATGTTGTTTTCTCCTCGTTTATTTTGACCAGCCATGAGTTCACCCATTCTTCCAGCGATGTTAGGGCCTGCTGCATCCGATTTCTTGCTATGGTGAGATTCTTTTCAGAAGTCCACATAGCCAGATCGACTGCAAACATTGAACTATGGACTCTTCTTGGTTTATTCTCTATAATGGCGTTTATGTACATCAGGAAGAGTGTGGGTTACAGTACTCCCCATTGGGGTACTCCATGCTCGAGTTTCACATTTTTGCTCTTCTGCCCTTGTACTTGGACTCTGGCCCTTCTTTTTTTTGAGGTAGTGGTTGATCCACTTGTACATTCTCCCACAAACATCACTTCTCCTTAGCTTGACTCTAAGTCCGTCTTTCCAGACTTTGTCAAATGCCTTTTCCAGGTGCACCCAAACCGCTACTGTGTGTTTCTGTGCCTGGTAGGCATCTTCTATTTCCTGGGCTATGAGGATGACCTGGTCCTCAGTGGATCTGTGCTGTCTAAAGCCGGCTTGCTGTGGAATTAGTATTCGTTTTTCTTCCAGATGCCACATCAGTCTCGTGTTTTCAGTAGGCTGATAGGCCTTATCCATTTGGATCTGTTTTGTTCTTTCCTTTCTTTGGTACTGGTACAAGTACTGCGTCTTTAAAAGTGTTCGTTAGCCCTGAGTTTTCCACTGTATGCTGGAAATTATGGATTCTCGGTCATAATAGTGAACCCGAGTCTCATCTAATGTCATCATGATCGGCAAAATGTTTTTCAACCGACACATTTTGAGCAACTGGCCACAGCAATCCACCCCATTTTGTTTCTGTTTACATGTCAGCAGACACGGGACCCAACGGCACACATTTTTCTGATGTTCAGTCGGTTGCGTCAAATTCCAAAAACTGTACTTTCATTCAGTTTTGCTGACCTAGTTATCCCTGTAATTGCCATTTCCCTATACTGGTCAATGATTTTCTTCACTCTTGCAGCATTTTCATCGCTGCACTCTGAGGATGGTCTTCCTGATCTTTGAAGACCAGCAACATGGAAACGGCCACACTTAAACTGCCTACACCGGTTTTGTTTACAGGAACATACGTATAACATAATTCATCAAACTCTTGTTCCATCTTCATGTGTATTTATGTAGATGTTTTCCCTAGAACATCAAGAATTGTATCACAGCTCTGGCCTCTGATTTCTCCATTGTTCTGACAAACCGTTAGAGTAGCAGATCGGGTCAATAAGGTGTGTTGCGCCAAGCACCATACCGGGTAAGCCCGTAGAGCAGGGCAATTCGTACTTCTCAAGTCCAGTACAAATTTAATGAGCTACATATCTCTCAAATTTCCTTTTTTCCCTTCTACTTCTTCATAGGGTAAAGACTTTTGACAAGCCCCGTGTGTATATTTACACACACACACACACACAGACACACACACACACACACACGCGCGCGCACACACACACACACATACACATATACATATATATTTTTATATATATATATATATATATATATATATATATATATATATATATATATATATATATATATACACAAATTAATATATAGAGAGAGAGAGAGAAAGAGAGAGAGAGAACGAGATAGAAAGAGAGAGAGAGAGAGAGAGAGAGAGAGAGAGAGAGAGAGAGAGAGAGAGAGAGAGAGATACACTCAATGTTCACATTTCGTTCACAGTCAATTTACAAAGATGATGCCTCGCACGGCGCTAAATGGGAGGTTACGATCTTTTGGCATGTTGGTAGGAGCAATTCGAAGTGTCAAGGAAAACTGTCAGGCTTTGGTTGCATCGCTACCAGGGAACTGAGATTGTTTCTGACTTGCCCCGCACATGACGTCACTTAATAACGACCAGACGACATAATCGTTACATCATTCTCACACATTATCACTGTTAGCGCCAATCACGGTCTGAGAAGAATACGCGCCGCTACTGTCAGGAACCATTTCGAGAGCAAGGACTACGTACAAGAAGGCATAATATTCGTTCAACTCTGAAGACATGACATCATGCCTCACCACTAGCTGTACAGACAACCTTTGCGCGTTGGAAACGCTCTATGGAACAGATCCCTATTTACTGACGAGTGCAGGCTTAAACTTTAGAGCCGGTTGTGGTCAGCGAGTGTTGCGTCAACAACTGAAGAGCATTGAAGAGCGCGCCTATAGGTGGATAGAATACGATTTGGATGGGCATCTGCACCAATCGTCGGACATACATTGTCATCTTAAACGGTGCTGTTACCGATTTGGGATCCCGTGATGAAATTGTGGGGAACCTCATTGCGCCCTTTGTACTGAACCATGCACAGGGTATTGAGCTTCACCATGCCAATGCCCGTCCTCATATTGTCAGAGTCATGAATGATACTCCGAGCAAGAAACACTGAAATCTACATCGTTGTCATCTGTAAGACTGGTATCCCTCAAATTGTCTGTCACAGGTCCATAGAGATGACTTT